>CP080215.1:582500-587500 GCA_019431265.1 Saccharomyces x bayanus | reverse complement strand
GTGTGAGTAGGTATATACAGCAAAAAAAGTAGTGTTGGGTCTCTTAGCAGGAAGAAAGAAGACATATATACATATATAGCCACGGAAAAAACAAAAGAGTGATGGCTACCTATATAAGAAATGAGGCGATCGAAGAAGTTGATTTTTGTCGACGCGGTCTTCGGATTTGTAAGGTGTACGAAGATATATAGGGTATGCGGGAAATGTTAGTGCGGGATGATTTCAAAGGAAAGCGAAAAGGAATAATAAGGAATTGAACGAGCGGGTAGAAAAGGACGAAGAGTAAACCGTAGTGTGCGAAGAAAAACAAGAAAAAAAAAAAAACCGGAGGGGAAGGAATATCGGAGGAGAAAGGTAAGAATAAGCAAGTACACATCAAGCAGTAAAACAATGCACGTGTTGTGCATAGCTCTTTAGGAAAAGAGTGCAGCTGGATAGTACGGGTTTTTCTGAATCGAATGGTACGTTACACGTGAATTGTACGTATAGAGGAATAGCAAAAAAAAAAAAAATATAAAGATTGCAGCACCTGAGTTTCGCGTATGGTCACCCACTACACTACTCGGTCAGGCTCTTACCAGCTTAACTACAGTTGATCGGACGGGAAACGGTGCTTTCTGGTAGATATGGCCGCAACCGATAGTTTAACGGAAAAGCAGATGGTATGAGGTAAGGTTCCAAGTATGTTGGTAGTGTGAGGTGTGATGGGTGGATGATTTTTTTTTATAATTTTGTTTTAGTAGTGTACGTTTTGGTGGGTGAAAAAGTAAAATCCATAGCACATTGTGACGTGGGGAAGATGAAGAATGATATGTGAGTGGTGGTTTGACGTTTGCAAGTTCAGCTGGGAGGCGGAGAGGTGATTTGGTTAAGCATTTGGCGTACAGAAGGAGTTTTTGGTGGTAGGTGTATAAAGAATAGGTGCAAAAGGCAAATGGAGGGTTGTGAATGAGGTAAAGTGGACATTTGGAGTATGTGCATGGTATGTGTTTTGGATTTTGCGGGACAGATATGGGCGGTAATGAATGGAGAGGTTTAGTATGTAGGAAGCATTTTCGGCGGCAGTATAGGCAGCATGAGAAGGGCAAACGTAAGTCTGAGACTGGTTATATGGCAATAGGGAGATAGAAAAGGTATTCCGAGAGGTTATTTTACGTTTGCGTGGATGGTTCGGAGTGGGTGAAGAGAAACGTATGGAAAGCTTAGATAATGTTTGTTTATGTCTTGTATGATATTTTTACATTTTTGCATAGTATCGAGTAGTCAGATAAAAGTTAAAGACATATGTGAATAGGAAAACATAGTATAGTTACCATTAGTAGGAAAGATGACGCAGTTGATATAGACCGAATTGGGATGTGATTTTCCTGTTGTGGTATGCATTTCCGTTTATGGTCAGTGGGTGGAATTTCCGTTAACAAAAAATGGGGGAGAATAGAAGTTGAAGCGGCGAGAGTGGTAGCATTCGAATACCGGGGATGTGGTGTATAATATCCGTCGGTTAGAATGGCGGGTTGTGGGTAGTTTTTTGGTATGATTTTTTGCAGATACGTATATCTGTTGGCAAAGGTATGTTCTCTTTTGTATGTATGTTCCCGCGCGTTCCCGTTTTTTCCGCTTCCGCTTCCGCAAAATGGCAGCTGGATGGTTACCCGGGGCGCGCTAATGGTTCGAAAATTTATATACGCTAAGAATTTTGGAAAATAGCTTAAATCGAAGTTTTTCTCGGAGAGGAATACATAGTTAAGGCGGCGCGACAGAGAGGACAAGAGGCAAGAAAAAGAGAGGATTTAGTTTGGAATGGGAGGGGGGTTTAGCAATAGGAAAATGGTGTGAGAAAAAGCAGTCGGGAGGTACTTCATGCGAAAGCAGTTGAAGACAAGTTCGAAAAGAGTTTGGAAACGAATTCGAGTAGGCTTGTCGTTCGTTATGTTTTTGTAAATGGCCTCGTCAAACGGTGGAGAGAGTCGCTAGGTGATCGTCAGATCTGCCTAGTCTCTATACAGCGTGTTTAATTGACATGGGTTAATGCGTATTGAGAGATACAATTTGGGAGTTATTCTCAGAGTGTGTTTTTCTTTACGTTTGACCTGAACAGTCTCATCGTGGGCATCTTGCGATTCCATTGGTGAGCAGCGAAGGATTTGGTGGATTACTAGCTAATAGCAATCTATTTCAAAGAATTCAAACTTGGGGGAATGCCTTGTTGAATAGCCGGTCGCAAGACTGTGATTCTCCAAGTGTAACCTCCTCTCAAATCAGTGATATCAAACGTACCATTCCGTGAAACACCGGGGTATCTGTTTGGTGGAACCTGATTAGAGGAAACTCAAAGAGTGCTATGGTATGGTGACGGAGTGCGCTGTTCAAGAGTGTAAAAGCTTTTTGAACAGAGAGCATTTCCGGCAGCAGAGAGACCTGAGAAAGCAATTTTTCTGGACTTTCTGCTGTTTCCAAACTCAATAAGTATCTTCTAGAGAGAGGGAATAGGCGAGAGAAAAAGAGATTTCGGTTTCTTTTCCTGTCGCTTGTTGCTTCTTTTCTTTTACGATAGTTATCTGGTTGATCCTGCCAGTAGTCATATGCTTGTCTCAAAGATTAAGCCATGCATGTCTAAGTATAAGCAATTTATACAGTGAAACTGCGAATGGCTCATTAAATCAGTTATCGTTTATTTGATAGTTCCTTTACTACATGGTATAACTGTGGTAATTCTAGAGCTAATACATGCTTAAAATCTCGACCCTTTGGAAGAGATGTATTTATTAGATAAAAAATCAATGTCTTCGGACTCTTTGATGATTCATAATAACTTTTCGAATCGCATGGCCTTGTGCTGGCGATGGTTCATTCAAATTTCTGCCCTATCAACTTTCGATGGTAGGATAGTGGCCTACCATGGTTTCAACGGGTAACGGGGAATAAGGGTTCGATTCCGGAGAGGGAGCCTGAGAAACGGCTACCACATCCAAGGAAGGCAGCAGGCGCGCAAATTACCCAATCCTAATTCAGGGAGGTAGTGACAATAAATAACGATACAGGGCCCATTCGGGTCTTGTAATTGGAATGAGTACAATGTAAATACCTTAACGAGGAACAATTGGAGGGCAAGTCTGGTGCCAGCAGCCGCGGTAATTCCAGCTCCAATAGCGTATATTAAAGTTGTTGCAGTTAAAAAGCTCGTAGTTGAACTTTGGGCTCGGTTGGCCGGTCCGATTTTTTCGTGTACTGGATTTCCAACGGGGCCTTTCCTTCTGGCTAACCTTGGGTCCTTGTGGCTCTTGGCGAACCAGGACTTTTACTTTGAAAAAAATTAGAGTGTTCAAAGCAGGCGTATTGCTCGAATATATTAGCATGGAATAATAGAATAGGACGTTTGGTTCTATTTTGTTGGTTTCTAGGACCATCGTAATGATTAATAGGGACGGTCGGGGGCATCAGTATTCAATTGTCAGAGGTGAAATTCTTGGATTTATTGAAGACTAACTACTGCGAAAGCATTTGCCAAGGACGTTTTCATTAATCAAGAACGAAAGTTAGGGGATCGAAGATGATCAGATACCGTCGTAGTCTTAACCATAAACTATGCCGACTAGGGATCGGGTGGTGTTTTTTTAATGACCCACTCGGCACCTTACGAGAAATCAAAGTCTTTGGGTTCTGGGGGAGTATGGTCGCAAGGCTGAAACTTAAAGGAATTGACGGAAGGGCACCACCAGGAGTGGAGCCTGCGGCTTAATTTGACTCAACACGGGGAAACTCACCAGGTCCAGACACAATAAGGATTGACAGATTGAGAGCTCTTTCTTGATTTTGTGGGTGGTGGTGCATGGCCGTTCTTAGTTGGTGGAGTGATTTGTCTGCTTAATTGCGATAACGAACGAGACCTTAACCTACTAAATAGTGGTGCTAGCATTTGCTGGTTATCCACTTCTTAGAGGGACTATCGGTTTCAAGCCGATGGAAGTTTGAGGCAATAACAGGTCTGTGATGCCCTTAGACGTTCTGGGCCGCACGCGCGCTACACTGACGGAGCCAGCGAGTCTAACCTTGGCCGAGAGGTCTTGGTAATCTTGTGAAACTCCGTCGTGCTGGGGATAGAGCATTGTAATTATTGCTCTTCAACGAGGAATTCCTAGTAAGCGCAAGTCATCAGCTTGCGTTGATTACGTCCCTGCCCTTTGTACACACCGCCCGTCGCTAGTACCGATTGAATGGCTTAGTGAGGCCTCAGGATCTGCTTAGAGAAGGGGGCAACTCCATCTCAGAGCGGAGAATTTGGACAAACTTGGTCATTTAGAGGAACTAAAAGTCGTAACAAGGTTTCCGTAGGTGAACCTGCGGAAGGATCATTAAAGAAATTTAATAATTTTGATATTGGATTTTTTTGTTTTGGCAAGAGCGTGAGAGCTTTTACTGGGCAAGAAGACAAGAGATGGAGAGTCCAGCCGGGCCTGCGCTTAAGTGCGCGGTCTTGCTAGGCTTGCAAGTTTCTTTCTTGCTATTCCAAACAGTGAGACTTCTCTGTTTTTGTTATAGGACAATTAAAACCGTTTCAATACAACACACTGTGGAGTTTTTATACTTTTGCAACTTTTTCTTTGGGTTTCGAGCAATCGAGCCCAGAGGTAACAAACACAAACAATTTTATTTATTCATTAAATTTTTGTCAAAAACAAGAATTTTCGTAACTGGAAATTTTAAAAATAATTAAAAACTTTCAACAACGGATCTCTTGGTTCTCGCATCGATGAAGAACGCAGCGAAATGCGATACGTAATGTGAATTGCAGAATTCCGTGAATCATCGAATCTTTGAACGCACATTGCGCCCCTTGGTATTCCAGGGGGCATGCCTGTTTGAGCGTCATTTCCTTCTCAAACATTCTGTTTGGTAGTGAGTGATACTCTCTGGAGTTAACTTGAAATTGCTGGCCTTTTCATTGGATGTTTTTTTTCCAAAGAGAGGTTTCTCTGCGTGCTTGAGGTATAATGCAAGTA
>CP080215.1:575000-577500 GCA_019431265.1 Saccharomyces x bayanus | reverse complement strand
CATTCGGAGTATGTGTATGGTATGTGTTTTGTATTTCCGGGCGCAGATATGGGTGGTGGTGAATGGAGAAGTTTAGTATGTGCGAAGCATTTTCGGCGGCAGTATAGGCAGCACGAGATGGGCAAACGTAAGTCTGAGAGTGGGTATATAGTGATGGGAACATAGGAATGGTATTCCGAGAGGTTATTTTACGTTTGCGCAAACGGTTCGGATTGGGTGCAAAGAAACGTATGGAAAGCTTGGATATTGTTTGTTTATGTCTTGTGTGATATTTTTACATTTTTGCATAGTATCGAGTAGTCAGATGAAAGTTAAATACATATGTGAATAGGAAAACATAGTATAGTTACCATTAGTGGCAAGATGACGCAGTTGATATAGTCCGAATTGGGATGTTATTTTCCTGTTGTGGTATGCATTTTCCCTTTATGGTTAGTGTAGGGAGTTTCCGTTAAAAGAAAAGGGGGAAGAATAGGAGTTGAAGCGGCGAGAGTGGTAGCATTCGAATGGTGATGATGTGCTGTATAATATCCGTCGGCTTTGATGGGGGATTGTGAGTAGTTTTTTGGTATGATTTTTGCAGATAGGTATATTTGTTGGCAAAGAATCTCTCTTTTGTATATGTATGTTCCCGCGGGTTCCCGTTTTTTCCGCTTCCGCTTCCGCAAAATGGCGGTATAAGGGTTACCCGGGGCGCGATGATGGTCTGAAAAATAATATACGCTAAGAATTTTGGAAAATAGCTTAAATTGCAGTTTTTCTCGGTGGGGAATACATAGTTAAGGCGGCGCGACAGAGAGGACAAGAGGCAAGAAAAAGAGAGGATTTAGTTTAGAATGGGAGGGGGTGTTTAGCAATAGAAAAGCAGTGTGAGGAAAAGCAGTCGGGAGGTACTTCATGCGAAAGCAGTTGAAGACAAGTTCGAAAAGAGTTTGGAAACGAATTCGAGTAGGCTTGTCGTTCGTTATGTTTTTGTAAATGGCCTCGTCAAACGGTGGAGAGAGTCGCTAGGTGATCGTCAGATCTGCCTAGTCTCTATACAGCGTGTTTAATTGACATGGGTTAATGCGTATTGAGAGATACAATTTGGGAGTTTTTCTCAGAGTGTGTTTTTCTCTACGTTTGACCTGAACAGTCTCATCGTGGGCATCTTGCGATTCCATTGGTGAGCAGCGAAGGATTTGGTGGATTACTAGCTAATAGCAATCTATTTCAAAGAATTCAAACTTGGGGGAATGCCTTGTTGAATAGCCGGTCGCAAGACTGTGATTCTCCAAGTGTAACCTCCTCTCAAATCAGCGATATCAAACGTACCATTCCGTGAAACACCGGGGTATCTGTTTGGTGGAACCTGATTAGAGGAAACTCAAAGAGTGCTATGGTATGGTGACGGAGTGCGCTGTTCAGGAGTGTAAAAGCTTTTTGAACAGAGAGCATTTCCGGCAGCAGAGAGACCTGAGAAAGCAATTTTTCTGGAATTTCTGCTGTTTCCTAACTCAATAAGTATCTTCTAGAGAGAGGGAATGGGCGAGAGAAAAAGAGATTTCGGTTTCTTTTCCTTTTGCTTGTTGCTTCTTTTCTTTTACGATAGTTATCTGGTTGATCCTGCCAGTAGTCATATGCTTGTCTCAAAGATTAAGCCATGCATGTCTAAGTATAAGCAATTTATACAGTGAAACTGCGAATGGCTCATTAAATCAGTTATCGTTTATTTGATAGTTCCTTTACTACATGGTATAACTGTGGTAATTCTAGAGCTAATACATGCTTAAAATCTCGACCCTTTGGAAGAGATGTATTTATTAGATAAAAAATCAATGTCTTCGGACTCTTTGATGATTCATAATAACTTTTCGAATCGCATGGCCTTGTGCTGGCGATGGTTCATTCAAATTTCTGCCCTATCAACTTTCGATGGTAGGATAGTGGCCTACCATGGTTTCAACGGGTAACGGGGAATAAGGGTTCGATTCCGGAGAGGGAGCCTGAGAAACGGCTACCACATCCAAGGAAGGCAGCAGGCGCGCAAATTACCCAATCCTAATTCAGGGAGGTAGTGACAATAAATAACGATACAGGGCCCATTCGGGTCTTGTAATTGGAATGAGTACAATGTAAATACCTTAACGAGGAACAATTGGAGGGCAAGTCTGGTGCCAGCAGCCGCGGTAATTCCAGCTCCAATAGCGTATATTAAAGTTGTTGCAGTTAAAAAGCTCGTAGTTGAACTTTGGGCTCGGTTGGCCGGTCCGATTTTTTCGTGTACTGGATTTCCAACGGGGCCTTTCCTTCTGGCTAACCTTGGGTCCTTGTGGCTCTTGGCGAACCAGGACTTTTACTTTGAAAAAATTAGAGTGTTCAAAGCAGGCGTATTGCTCGAATATATTAGCATGGAATAATAGAATAGGACGTTTGGTTCTATTTTGTTGGTTTCTAGGACCATCGTAATGATTAATAGGGACGGTCGGGGGCATCAGTATTCAATTGTCAGAGGTGAAAT
>CP080215.1:565000-567500 GCA_019431265.1 Saccharomyces x bayanus | reverse complement strand
TGGCCTCGTCAAACGGTGGAGAGAGTCGCTAGGTGATCGTCAGATCTGCCTAGTCTCTATACAGCGTGTTTAATTGACATGGGTTAATGCGTATTGAGAGATACAATTTGGGAGTTATTCTCAGAGTGTGTTTTTCTTTACGTTTGACCTGAACAGTCTCATCGTGGGCATCTTGCGATTCCATTGGTGAGCAGCGAAGGATTTGGTGGATTACTAGCTAATAGCAATCTATTTCAAAGAATTCAAACTTGGGGGAATGCCTTGTTGAATAGCCGGTCGCAAGACTGTGATTCTCCAAGTGTAACCTCCTCTCAAATCAGTGATATCAAACGTACCATTCCGTGAAACACCGGGGTATCTGTTTGGTGGAACCTGATTAGAGGAAACTCAAAGAGTGCTATGGTATGGTGACGGAGTGCGCTGTTCAAGAGTGTAAAAGCTTTTTGAACAGAGAGCATTTCCGGCAGCAGAGAGACCTGAGAAAGCAATTTTTCTGGACTTTCTGCTGTTTCCAAACTCAATAAGTATCTTCTAGAGAGAGGGAATAGGCGAGAGAAAAAGAGATTTCGGTTTCTTTTCCTGTCGCTTGTTGCTTCTTTTCTTTTACGATAGTTATCTGGTTGATCCTGCCAGTAGTCATATGCTTGTCTCAAAGATTAAGCCATGCATGTCTAAGTATAAGCAATTTATACAGTGAAACTGCGAATGGCTCATTAAATCAGTTATCGTTTATTTGATAGTTCCTTTACTACATGGTATAACTGTGGTAATTCTAGAGCTAATACATGCTTAAAATCTCGACCCTTTGGAAGAGATGTATTTATTAGATAAAAAATCAATGTCTTCGGACTCTTTGATGATTCATAATAACTTTTCGAATCGCATGGCCTTGTGCTGGCGATGGTTCATTCAAATTTCTGCCCTATCAACTTTCGATGGTAGGATAGTGGCCTACCATGGTTTCAACGGGTAACGGGGAATAAGGGTTCGATTCCGGAGAGGGAGCCTGAGAAACGGCTACCACATCCAAGGAAGGCAGCAGGCGCGCAAATTACCCAATCCTAATTCAGGGAGGTAGTGACAATAAATAACGATACAGGGCCCATTCGGGTCTTGTAATTGGAATGAGTACAATGTAAATACCTTAACGAGGAACAATTGGAGGGCAAGTCTGGTGCCAGCAGCCGCGGTAATTCCAGCTCCAATAGCGTATATTAAAGTTGTTGCAGTTAAAAAGCTCGTAGTTGAACTTTGGGCTCGGTTGGCCGGTCCGATTTTTTCGTGTACTGGATTTCCAACGGGGCCTTTCCTTCTGGCTAACCTTGGGTCCTTGTGGCTCTTGGCGAACCAGGACTTTTACTTTGAAAAAAATTAGAGTGTTCAAAGCAGGCGTATTGCTCGAATATATTAGCATGGAATAATAGAATAGGACGTTTGGTTCTATTTTGTTGGTTTCTAGGACCATCGTAATGATTAATAGGGACGGTCGGGGGCATCAGTATTCAATTGTCAGAGGTGAAATTCTTGGATTTATTGAAGACTAACTACTGCGAAAGCATTTGCCAAGGACGTTTTCATTAATCAAGAACGAAAGTTAGGGGATCGAAGATGATCAGATACCGTCGTAGTCTTAACCATAAACTATGCCGACTAGGGATCGGGTGGTGTTTTTTTAATGACCCACTCGGCACCTTACGAGAAATCAAAGTCTTTGGGTTCTGGGGGAGTATGGTCGCAAGGCTGAAACTTAAAGGAATTGACGGAAGGGCACCACCAGGAGTGGAGCCTGCGGCTTAATTTGACTCAACACGGGGAAACTCACCAGGTCCAGACACAATAAGGATTGACAGATTGAGAGCTCTTTCTTGATTTTGTGGGTGGTGGTGCATGGCCGTTCTTAGTTGGTGGAGTGATTTGTCTGCTTAATTGCGATAACGAACGAGACCTTAACCTACTAAATAGTGGTGCTAGCATTTGCTGGTTATCCACTTCTTAGAGGGACTATCGGTTTCAAGCCGATGGAAGTTTGAGGCAATAACAGGTCTGTGATGCCCTTAGACGTTCTGGGCCGCACGCGCGCTACACTGACGGAGCCAGCGAGTCTAACCTTGGCCGAGAGGTCTTGGTAATCTTGTGAAACTCCGTCGTGCTGGGGATAGAGCATTGTAATTATTGCTCTTCAACGAGGAATTCCTAGTAAGCGCAAGTCATCAGCTTGCGTTGATTACGTCCCTGCCCTTTGTACACACCGCCCGTCGCTAGTACCGATTGAATGGCTTAGTGAGGCCTCAGGATCTGCTTAGAGAAGGGGGCAACTCCATCTCAGAGCGGAGAATTTGGACAAACTTGGTCATTTAGAGGAACTAAAAGTCGTAACAAGGTTTCCGTAGGTGAACCTGCGGAAGGATCATTAAAGAAATTTAATAATTTTGATATTGGATTTTTTTGTTTTGGCAAGAGCGTGAGAGCTTTTACTGGGCAAGAAGACAAGAGATGGAGA
>CP080215.1:557500-560000 GCA_019431265.1 Saccharomyces x bayanus | reverse complement strand
GAAAAGAGTGCAGCTGGATAGTACGGGTTTTTCTGAATCGAATGGTACGTTACACGTGAATTGTACGTATAGAGGAATAGCAAAAAAAAAAAAATATAAAGATTGCAGCACCTGAGTTTCGCGTATGGTCACCCACTACACTACTCGGTCAGGCTCTTACCAGCTTAACTACAGTTGATCGGACGGGAAACGGTGCTTTCTGGTAGATATGGCCGCAACCGATAGTTTAACGGAAAAGCAGATGGTATGAGGTAAGGTTCCAAGTATGTTGGTAGTGTGAGGTGTGATGGGTGGATGATTTTTTTTTATAATTTTGTTTTAGTAGTGTACGTTTTGGTGGGTGAAAAAGTAAAATCCATAGCACATTGTGACGTGGGGAAGATGAAGAATGATATGTGAGTGGTGGTTTGACGTTTGCAAGTTCAGCTGGGAGGCGGAGAGGTGATTTGGTTAAGCATTTGGCGTACAGAAGGAGTTTTTGGTGGTAGGTGTATAAAGAATAGGTGCAAAAGGCAAATGGAGGGTTGTGAATGAGGTAAAGTGGACATTTGGAGTATGTGCATGGTATGTGTTTTGGATTTTGCGGGACAGATATGGGCGGTAATGAATGGAGAGGTTTAGTATGTAGGAAGCATTTTCGGCGGCAGTATAGGCAGCATGAGAAGGGCAAACGTAAGTCTGAGACTGGTTATATGGCAATAGGGAGATAGAAAAGGTATTCCGAGAGGTTATTTTACGTTTGCGTGGATGGTTCGGAGTGGGTGAAGAGAAACGTATGGAAAGCTTAGATAATGTTTGTTTATGTCTTGTATGATATTTTTACATTTTTGCATAGTATCGAGTAGTCAGATAAAAGTTAAAGACATATGTGAATAGGAAAACATAGTATAGTTACCATTAGTAGGAAAGATGACGCAGTTGATATAGACCGAATTGGGATGTGATTTTCCTGTTGTGGTATGCATTTCCGTTTATGGTCAGTGGGTGGAATTTCCGTTAACAAAAAATGGGGGAGAATAGAAGTTGAAGCGGCGAGAGTGGTAGCATTCGAATACCGGGGATGTGGTGTATAATATCCGTCGGTTAGAATGGCGGGTTGTGGGTAGTTTTTTGGTATGATTTTTTGCAGATACGTATATCTGTTGGCAAAGGTATGTTCTCTTTTGTATGTATGTTCCCGCGCGTTCCCGTTTTTTCCGCTTCCGCTTCCGCAAAATGGCAGCTGGATGGTTACCCGGGGCGCGCTAATGGTTCGAAAATTTATATACGCTAAGAATTTTGGAAAATAGCTTAAATCGAAGTTTTTCTCGGAGAGGGAATACATAGTTAAGGCGGCGCGACAGAGAGGACAAGAGGCAAGAAAAAGAGAGGATTTAGTTTGGAATGGGAGGGGGGTTTAGCAATAGGAAAATGGTGTGAGAAAAAGCAGTCGGGAGGTACTTCATGCGAAAGCAGTTGAAGACAAGTTCGAAAAGAGTTTGGAAACGAATTCGAGTAGGCTTGTCGTTCGTTATGTTTTTGTAAATGGCCTCGTCAAACGGTGGAGAGAGTCGCTAGGTGATCGTCAGATCTGCCTAGTCTCTATACAGCGTGTTTAATTGACATGGGTTAATGCGTATTGAGAGATACAATTTGGGAGTTATTCTCAGAGTGTGTTTTTCTTTACGTTTGACCTGAACAGTCTCATCGTGGGCATCTTGCGATTCCATTGGTGAGCAGCGAAGGATTTGGTGGATTACTAGCTAATAGCAATCTATTTCAAAGAATTCAAACTTGGGGGAATGCCTTGTTGAATAGCCGGTCGCAAGACTGTGATTCTCCAAGTGTAACCTCCTCTCAAATCAGTGATATCAAACGTACCATTCCGTGAAACACCGGGGTATCTGTTTGGTGGAACCTGATTAGAGGAAACTCAAAGAGTGCTATGGTATGGTGACGGAGTGCGCTGTTCAAGAGTGTAAAAGCTTTTTGAACAGAGAGCATTTCCGGCAGCAGAGAGACCTGAGAAAGCAATTTTTCTGGACTTTCTGCTGTTTCCAAACTCAATAAGTATCTTCTAGAGAGAGGGAATAGGCGAGAGAAAAAGAGATTTCGGTTTCTTTTCCTGTCGCTTGTTGCTTCTTTTCTTTTACGATAGTTATCTGGTTGATCCTGCCAGTAGTCATATGCTTGTCTCAAAGATTAAGCCATGCATGTCTAAGTATAAGCAATTTATACAGTGAAACTGCGAATGGCTCATTAAATCAGTTATCGTTTATTTGATAGTTCCTTTACTACATGGTATAACTGTGGTAATTCTAGAGCTAATACATGCTTAAAATCTCGACCCTTTGGAAGAGATGTATTTATTAGATAAAAAATCAATGTCTTCGGACTCTTTGATGATTCATAATAACTTTTCGAATCGCATGGCCTTGTGCTGGCGATG
This sequence comes from Saccharomyces x bayanus, assembly GCA_019431265.1. Taxonomy (NCBI): domain Eukaryota; kingdom Fungi; phylum Ascomycota; class Saccharomycetes; order Saccharomycetales; family Saccharomycetaceae; genus Saccharomyces; species Saccharomyces x bayanus. The sequence continues at coordinate 557,572 of CP080215.1, read as the reverse complement.
GTTCATTCAAATTTCTGCCCTATCAACTTTCGATGGTAGGATAGTGGCCTACCATGGTTTCAACGGGTAACG
>CP080215.1:547500-550000 GCA_019431265.1 Saccharomyces x bayanus | reverse complement strand
GGATGTGATTTTCCTGTTGTGGTATGCATTTCCGTTTATGGTCAGTGGGTGGAATTTCCGTTAACAAAAAGAAAATGGGGGAGAATAGGAGTTGAAGCGGCGAGAGTGGTAGCATTCGAATACCGGGGATGTGGTGTATAATATCCGTCGGCTTAGAATGGCGGGGGATTGTGGGTAGTTTTTTGGTATGATTTTTGCAGATACGTATATCTGTTGGCAAAGGTATGTTCTCTTTTGTATGTATGTTCCCGCGGGTTCCCGTTTTTTCCGCTTCCGCTTCCGCAAAATGGCAGCTGGATGGTTACCCGGGGCGCGCTAATGGTTCGAAAATTTATATACGCTAAGAATTTTGGAAAATAGCTTAAATCGCAGTTTTTCTCGGTGAGGAATACATAGTTAAGGCGGCGCGACAGAGAGGACAAGAGGCAAGAAAAAGAGAGGATTTAGTTTGGAATGGGAGGGGGTGTTTAGCAATAGGAAAATGGTGTGAGGAAAAAGCAGTCGGGAGGTACTTCATGCGAAAGCAGTTGAAGACAAGTTCGAAAAGAGTTTGGAAACGAATTCGAGTAGGCTTGTCGTTCGTTATGTTTTTGTAAATGGCCTCGTCAAACGGTGGAGAGAGTCGCTAGGTGATCGTCAGATCTGCCTAGTCTCTATACAGCGTGTTTAATTGACATGGGTTAATGCGTATTGAGAGATACAATTTGGGAGTTATTCTCAGAGTGTGTTTTTCTCTACGTTTGACCTGAACAGTCTCATCGTGGGCATCTTGCGATTCCATTGGTGAGCAGCGAAGGATTTGGTGGATTACTAGCTAATAGCAATCTATTTCAAAGAATTCAAACTTGGGGGAATGCCTTGTTGAATAGCCGGTCGCAAGACTGTGATTCTCCAAGTGTAACCTCCTCTCAAATCAGTGATATCAAACGTACCATTCCGTGAAACACCGGGGTATCTGTTTGGTGGAACCTGATTAGAGGAAACTCAAAGAGTGCTATGGTATGGTGACGGAGTGCGCTGTTCAAGAGTGTAAAAGCTTTTTGAACAGAGAGCATTTCCGGCAGCAGAGAGACCTGAGAAAGCAATTTTTCTGGAATTTCTGCTGTTTCCAAACTCAATAAGTATCTTCTAGAGAGAGGGAATAGGCGAGAGAAAAAGAGATTTCGGTTTCTTTTCCTGTCGCTTGTTGCTTCTTTTCTTTTACGATAGTTATCTGGTTGATCCTGCCAGTAGTCATATGCTTGTCTCAAAGATTAAGCCATGCATGTCTAAGTATAAGCAATTTATACAGTGAAACTGCGAATGGCTCATTAAATCAGTTATCGTTTATTTGATAGTTCCTTTACTACATGGTATAACTGTGGTAATTCTAGAGCTAATACATGCTTAAAATCTCGACCCTTTGGAAGAGATGTATTTATTAGATAAAAAATCAATGTCTTCGGACTCTTTGATGATTCATAATAACTTTTCGAATCGCATGGCCTTGTGCTGGCGATGGTTCATTCAAATTTCTGCCCTATCAACTTTCGATGGTAGGATAGTGGCCTACCATGGTTTCAACGGGTAACGGGGAATAAGGGTTCGATTCCGGAGAGGGAGCCTGAGAAACGGCTACCACATCCAAGGAAGGCAGCAGGCGCGCAAATTACCCAATCCTAATTCAGGGAGGTAGTGACAATAAATAACGATACAGGGCCCATTCGGGTCTTGTAATTGGAATGAGTACAATGTAAATACCTTAACGAGGAACAATTGGAGGGCAAGTCTGGTGCCAGCAGCCGCGGTAATTCCAGCTCCAATAGCGTATATTAAAGTTGTTGCAGTTAAAAAGCTCGTAGTTGAACTTTGGGCTCGGTTGGCCGGTCCGATTTTTTCGTGTACTGGATTTCCAACGGGGCCTTTCCTTCTGGCTAACCTTGGGTCCTTGTGGCTCTTGGCGAACCAGGACTTTTACTTTGAAAAAAATTAGAGTGTTCAAAGCAGGCGTATTGCTCGAATATATTAGCATGGAATAATAGAATAGGACGTTTGGTTCTATTTTGTTGGTTTCTAGGACCATCGTAATGATTAATAGGGACGGTCGGGGGCATCAGTATTCAATTGTCAGAGGTGAAATTCTTGGATTTATTGAAGACTAACTACTGCGAAAGCATTTGCCAAGGACGTTTTCATTAATCAAGAACGAAAGTTAGGGGATCGAAGATGATCAGATACCGTCGTAGTCTTAACCATAAACTATGCCGACTAGGGATCGGGTGGTGTTTTTTTAATGACCCACTCGGCACCTTACGAGAAATCAAAGTCTTTGGGTTCTGGGGGAGTATGGTCGCAAGGCTGAAACTTAAAGGAATTGACGGAAGGGCACCACCAGGAGTGGAGCCTGCGGCTTAATTTGACTCAACACGGGGAAACTCACCAGGTCCAGACACAATAAGGATTGACAGATTGAGAGCTCTTTCTTGATTTTGTGGGTGGTGGTGCATGGCCGTTCTTAGTT
>CP080215.1:537500-540000 GCA_019431265.1 Saccharomyces x bayanus | reverse complement strand
AAACTCAAAGAGTGCTATGGTATGGTGACGGAGTGCGCTGTTCAAGAGTGTAAAAGCTTTTTGAACAGAGAGCATTTCCGGCAGCAGAGAGACCTGAGAAAGCAATTTTTCTGGACTTTCTGCTGTTTCCAAACTCAATAAGTATCTTCTAGAGAGAGGGAATAGGCGAGAGAAAAAGAGATTTCGGTTTCTTTTCCTGTCGCTTGTTGCTTCTTTTCTTTTACGATAGTTATCTGGTTGATCCTGCCAGTAGTCATATGCTTGTCTCAAAGATTAAGCCATGCATGTCTAAGTATAAGCAATTTATACAGTGAAACTGCGAATGGCTCATTAAATCAGTTATCGTTTATTTGATAGTTCCTTTACTACATGGTATAACTGTGGTAATTCTAGAGCTAATACATGCTTAAAATCTCGACCCTTTGGAAGAGATGTATTTATTAGATAAAAAAATCAATGTCTTCGGACTCTTTGATGATTCATAATAACTTTTCGAATCGCATGGCCTTGTGCTGGCGATGGTTCATTCAAATTTCTGCCCTATCAACTTTCGATGGTAGGATAGTGGCCTACCATGGTTTCAACGGGTAACGGGGAATAAGGGTTCGATTCCGGAGAGGGAGCCTGAGAAACGGCTACCACATCCAAGGAAGGCAGCAGGCGCGCAAATTACCCAATCCTAATTCAGGGAGGTAGTGACAATAAATAACGATACAGGGCCCATTCGGGTCTTGTAATTGGAATGAGTACAATGTAAATACCTTAACGAGGAACAATTGGAGGGCAAGTCTGGTGCCAGCAGCCGCGGTAATTCCAGCTCCAATAGCGTATATTAAAGTTGTTGCAGTTAAAAAGCTCGTAGTTGAACTTTGGGCTCGGTTGGCCGGTCCGATTTTTCGTGTACTGGATTTCCAACGGGGCCTTTCCTTCTGGCTAACCTTGGGTCCTTGTGGCTCTTGGCGAACCAGGACTTTTACTTTGAAAAAATTAGAGTGTTCAAAGCAGGCGTATTGCTCGAATATATTAGCATGGAATAATAGAATAGGACGTTTGGTTCTATTTTGTTGGTTTCTAGGACCATCGTAATGATTAATAGGGACGGTCGGGGGCATCAGTATTCAATTGTCAGAGGTGAAATTCTTGGATTTATTGAAGACTAACTACTGCGAAAGCATTTGCCAAGGACGTTTTCATTAATCAAGAACGAAAGTTAGGGGATCGAAGATGATCAGATACCGTCGTAGTCTTAACCATAAACTATGCCGACTAGGGATCGGGTGGTGTTTTTTTAATGACCCACTCGGCACCTTACGAGAAATCAAAGTCTTTGGGTTCTGGGGGAGTATGGTCGCAAGGCTGAAACTTAAAGGAATTGACGGAAGGGCACCACCAGGAGTGGAGCCTGCGGCTTAATTTGACTCAACACGGGGAAACTCACCAGGTCCAGACACAATAAGGATTGACAGATTGAGAGCTCTTTCTTGATTTTGTGGGTGGTGGTGCATGGCCGTTCTTAGTTGGTGGAGTGATTTGTCTGCTTAATTGCGATAACGAACGAGACCTTAACCTACTAAATAGTGGTGCTAGCATTTGCTGGTTATCCACTTCTTAGAGGGACTATCGGTTTCAAGCCGATGGAAGTTTGAGGCAATAACAGGTCTGTGATGCCCTTAGACGTTCTGGGCCGCACGCGCGCTACACTGACGGAGCCAGCGAGTCTAACCTTGGCCGAGAGGTCTTGGTAATCTTGTGAAACTCCGTCGTGCTGGGGATAGAGCATTGTAATTATTGCTCTTCAACGAGGAATTCCTAGTAAGCGCAAGTCATCAGCTTGCGTTGATTACGTCCCTGCCCTTTGTACACACCGCCCGTCGCTAGTACCGATTGAATGGCTTAGTGAGGCCTCAGGATCTGCTTAGAGAAGGGGGCAACTCCATCTCAGAGCGGAGAATTTGGACAAACTTGGTCATTTAGAGGAACTAAAAGTCGTAACAAGGTTTCCGTAGGTGAACCTGCGGAAGGATCATTAAAGAAATTTAATAATTTTGATATTGGATTTTTTTGTTTTGGCAAGAGCGTGAGAGCTTTTACTGGGCAAGAAGACAAGAGATGGAGAGTCCAGCCGGGCCTGCGCTTAAGTGCGCGGTCTTGCTAGGCTTGCAAGTTTCTTTCTTGCTATTCCAAACAGTGAGACTTCTCTGTTTTTGTTATAGGACAATTAAAACCGTTTCAATACAACACACTGTGGAGTTTTTATACTTTTGCAACTTTTTCTTTGGGTTTCGAGCAATCGAGCCCAGAGGTAACAAACACAAACAATTTTATTTATTCATTAAATTTTTGTCAAAAACAAGAATTTTCGTAACTGGAAATTTTAAAAATAATTAAAAACTTTCAACAACGGATCTCTTGGTTCTCGCATCGATGAAGAACGCAGCGAAATGCGATACGTAATGTGAATTGCAGAATTCCGTGAATCATCGAATCTTTGAACGCACAT
>CP080215.1:530000-532500 GCA_019431265.1 Saccharomyces x bayanus | reverse complement strand
ATGATATGTGAGTGGTGGTTTGACGTTTGCAAGTTCAGCTGGGAGGCGGAGAGGTGATTTGGTTAAGCATTTGGCGTACAGAAGGAGTTTTGGTGGTAGGTGTATAAAGAATAGGTGCAAAAGGCAAATGGAGGGTTGTGAATGAGGTAAAGTGGACATTTGGAGTATGTGCATGGTATGTGTTTTGGATTTTGCGGGACAGATATGGGCGGTAATGAATGGAGAGGTTTAGTATGTAGGAAGCATTTTCGGCGGCAGTATAGGCAGCATGAGAAGGGCAAACGTAAGTCTGAGACTGGTTATATGGCAATAGGGAGATAGAAAAGGTATTCCGAGAGGTTATTTTACGTTTGCGTGGATGGTTCGGAGTGGGTGAAGAGAAACGTATGGAAAGCTTAGATAATGTTTGTTTATGTCTTGTATGATATTTTTACATTTTTGCATAGTATCGAGTAGTCAGATAAAAGTTAAAGACATATGTGAATAGGAAAACATAGTATAGTTACCATTAGTAGGAAAGATGACGCAGTTGATATAGACCGAATTGGGATGTGATTTTCCTGTTGTGGTATGCATTTCCGTTTATGGTCAGTGGGTGGAATTTCCGTTAACAAAAAATGGGGGAGAATAGAAGTTGAAGCGGCGAGAGTGGTAGCATTCGAATACCGGGGATGTGGTGTATAATATCCGTCGGTTAGAATGGCGGGTTGTGGGTAGTTTTTGGTATGATTTTTGCAGATACGTATATCTGTTGGCAAAGGTATGTTCTCTTTTGTATGTATGTTCCCGCGCGTTCCCGTTTTTTCCGCTTCCGCTTCCGCAAAATGGCAGCTGGATGGTTACCCGGGGCGCGCTAATGGTTCGAAAATTTATATACGCTAAGAATTTTGGAAAATAGCTTAAATCGAAGTTTTTCTCGGAGAGGAATACATAGTTAAGGCGGCGCGACAGAGAGGACAAGAGGCAAGAAAAAGAGAGGATTTAGTTTGGAATGGGAGGGGGGTTTAGCAATAGGAAAATGGTGTGAGAAAAAGCAGTCGGGAGGTACTTCATGCGAAAGCAGTTGAAGACAAGTTCGAAAAGAGTTTGGAAACGAATTCGAGTAGGCTTGTCGTTCGTTATGTTTTTGTAAATGGCCTCGTCAAACGGTGGAGAGAGTCGCTAGGTGATCGTCAGATCTGCCTAGTCTCTATACAGCGTGTTTAATTGACATGGGTTAATGCGTATTGAGAGATACAATTTGGGAGTTATTCTCAGAGTGTGTTTTTCTTTACGTTTGACCTGAACAGTCTCATCGTGGGCATCTTGCGATTCCATTGGTGAGCAGCGAAGGATTTGGTGGATTACTAGCTAATAGCAATCTATTTCAAAGAATTCAAACTTGGGGGAATGCCTTGTTGAATAGCCGGTCGCAAGACTGTGATTCTCCAAGTGTAACCTCCTCTCAAATCAGTGATATCAAACGTACCATTCCGTGAAACACCGGGGTATCTGTTTGGTGGAACCTGATTAGAGGAAACTCAAAGAGTGCTATGGTATGGTGACGGAGTGCGCTGTTCAAGAGTGTAAAAGCTTTTTGAACAGAGAGCATTTCCGGCAGCAGAGAGACCTGAGAAAGCAATTTTTCTGGACTTTCTGCTGTTTCCAAACTCAATAAGTATCTTCTAGAGAGAGGGAATAGGCGAGAGAAAAAGAGATTTCGGTTTCTTTTCCTGTCGCTTGTTGCTTCTTTTCTTTTACGATAGTTATCTGGTTGATCCTGCCAGTAGTCATATGCTTGTCTCAAAGATTAAGCCATGCATGTCTAAGTATAAGCAATTTATACAGTGAAACTGCGAATGGCTCATTAAATCAGTTATCGTTTATTTGATAGTTCCTTTACTACATGGTATAACTGTGGTAATTCTAGAGCTAATACATGCTTAAAATCTCGACCCTTTGGAAGAGATGTATTTATTAGATAAAAAATCAATGTCTTCGGACTCTTTGATGATTCATAATAACTTTTCGAATCGCATGGCCTTGTGCTGGCGATGGTTCATTCAAATTTCTGCCCTATCAACTTTCGATGGTAGGATAGTGGCCTACCATGGTTTCAACGGGTAACGGGGAATAAGGGTTCGATTCCGGAGAGGGAGCCTGAGAAACGGCTACCACATCCAAGGAAGGCAGCAGGCGCGCAAATTACCCAATCCTAATTCAGGGAGGTAGTGACAATAAATAACGATACAGGGCCCATTCGGGTCTTGTAATTGGAATGAGTACAATGTAAATACCTTAACGAGGAACAATTGGAGGGCAAGTCTGGTGCCAGCAGCCGCGGTAATTCCAGCTCCAATAGCGTATATTAAAGTTGTTGCAGTTAAAAAGCTCGTAGTTGAACTTTGGGCTCGGTTGGCCGGTCCGATTTTTCGTGTACTGGATTTCCAACGGGGCCTTTCCTTCTGGCTAACCTTGGGTCCTTGTGGCTCTTGGCGAACCAGGACTTTTACTTTGAAAA
>CP080215.1:520000-522500 GCA_019431265.1 Saccharomyces x bayanus | reverse complement strand
GTTTGGAATGGGAGGGGGGTTTAGCAATAGGAAAATGGTGTGAGAAAAAGCAGTCGGGAGGTACTTCATGCGAAAGCAGTTGAAGACAAGTTCGAAAAGAGTTTGGAAACGAATTCGAGTAGGCTTGTCGTTCGTTATGTTTTTGTAAATGGCCTCGTCAAACGGTGGAGAGAGTCGCTAGGTGATCGTCAGATCTGCCTAGTCTCTATACAGCGTGTTTAATTGACATGGGTTAATGCGTATTGAGAGATACAATTTGGGAGTTATTCTCAGAGTGTGTTTTTCTTTACGTTTGACCTGAACAGTCTCATCGTGGGCATCTTGCGATTCCATTGGTGAGCAGCGAAGGATTTGGTGGATTACTAGCTAATAGCAATCTATTTCAAAGAATTCAAACTTGGGGGAATGCCTTGTTGAATAGCCGGTCGCAAGACTGTGATTCTCCAAGTGTAACCTCCTCTCAAATCAGTGATATCAAACGTACCATTCCGTGAAACACCGGGGTATCTGTTTGGTGGAACCTGATTAGAGGAAACTCAAAGAGTGCTATGGTATGGTGACGGAGTGCGCTGTTCAAGAGTGTAAAAGCTTTTTGAACAGAGAGCATTTCCGGCAGCAGAGAGACCTGAGAAAGCAATTTTTCTGGACTTTCTGCTGTTTCCAAACTCAATAAGTATCTTCTAGAGAGAGGGAATAGGCGAGAGAAAAAGAGATTTCGGTTTCTTTTCCTGTCGCTTGTTGCTTCTTTTCTTTTACGATAGTTATCTGGTTGATCCTGCCAGTAGTCATATGCTTGTCTCAAAGATTAAGCCATGCATGTCTAAGTATAAGCAATTTATACAGTGAAACTGCGAATGGCTCATTAAATCAGTTATCGTTTATTTGATAGTTCCTTTACTACATGGTATAACTGTGGTAATTCTAGAGCTAATACATGCTTAAAATCTCGACCCTTTGGAAGAGATGTATTTATTAGATAAAAAATCAATGTCTTCGGACTCTTTGATGATTCATAATAACTTTTCGAATCGCATGGCCTTGTGCTGGCGATGGTTCATTCAAATTTCTGCCCTATCAACTTTCGATGGTAGGATAGTGGCCTACCATGGTTTCAACGGGTAACGGGGAATAAGGGTTCGATTCCGGAGAGGGAGCCTGAGAAACGGCTACCACATCCAAGGAAGGCAGCAGGCGCGCAAATTACCCAATCCTAATTCAGGGAGGTAGTGACAATAAATAACGATACAGGGCCCATTCGGGTCTTGTAATTGGAATGAGTACAATGTAAATACCTTAACGAGGAACAATTGGAGGGCAAGTCTGGTGCCAGCAGCCGCGGTAATTCCAGCTCCAATAGCGTATATTAAAGTTGTTGCAGTTAAAAAGCTCGTAGTTGAACTTTGGGCTCGGTTGGCCGGTCCGATTTTTCGTGTACTGGATTTCCAACGGGGCCTTTCCTTCTGGCTAACCTTGGGTCCTTGTGGCTCTTGGCGAACCAGGACTTTTACTTTGAAAAAAATTAGAGTGTTCAAAGCAGGCGTATTGCTCGAATATATTAGCATGGAATAATAGAATAGGACGTTTGGTTCTATTTTGTTGGTTTCTAGGACCATCGTAATGATTAATAGGGACGGTCGGGGGCATCAGTATTCAATTGTCAGAGGTGAAATTCTTGGATTTATTGAAGACTAACTACTGCGAAAGCATTTGCCAAGGACGTTTTCATTAATCAAGAACGAAAGTTAGGGGATCGAAGATGATCAGATACCGTCGTAGTCTTAACCATAAACTATGCCGACTAGGGATCGGGTGGTGTTTTTTTAATGACCCACTCGGCACCTTACGAGAAATCAAAGTCTTTGGGTTCTGGGGGAGTATGGTCGCAAGGCTGAAACTTAAAGGAATTGACGGAAGGGCACCACCAGGAGTGGAGCCTGCGGCTTAATTTGACTCAACACGGGGAAACTCACCAGGTCCAGACACAATAAGGATTGACAGATTGAGAGCTCTTTCTTGATTTTGTGGGTGGTGGTGCATGGCCGTTCTTAGTTGGTGGAGTGATTTGTCTGCTTAATTGCGATAACGAACGAGACCTTAACCTACTAAATAGTGGTGCTAGCATTTGCTGGTTATCCACTTCTTAGAGGGACTATCGGTTTCAAGCCGATGGAAGTTTGAGGCAATAACAGGTCTGTGATGCCCTTAGACGTTCTGGGCCGCACGCGCGCTACACTGACGGAGCCAGCGAGTCTAACCTTGGCCGAGAGGTCTTGGTAATCTTGTGAAACTCCGTCGTGCTGGGGATAGAGCATTGTAATTATTGCTCTTCAACGAGGAATTCCTAGTAAGCGCAAGTCATCAGCTTGCGTTGATTACGTCCCTGCCCTTTGTACACACCGCCCGTCGCTAGTACCGATTGAATGGCTTAGTGAGGCCTCAGGATCTGCTTAGAGAAGGGGGCAACTCCATCTCAGAGCGGAGAATTTGGACAAACTTGGTC
>CP080215.1:512500-515000 GCA_019431265.1 Saccharomyces x bayanus | reverse complement strand
GGACGAAGAGTAAACCGTAGTGTGCGAAGAAAAACAAGAAAAAAAAAAACCGGAGGGGAAGGAATATCGGAGGAGAAAGGTAAGAATAAGCAAGTACACATCAAGCAGTAAAACAATGCACGTGTTGTGCATAGCTCTTTAGGAAAAGAGTGCAGCTGGATAGTACGGGTTTTTCTGAATCGAATGGTACGTTACACGTGAATTGTACGTATAGAGGAATAGCAAAAAAAAAAAAATATAAAGATTGCAGCACCTGAGTTTCGCGTATGGTCACCCACTACACTACTCGGTCAGGCTCTTACCAGCTTAACTACAGTTGATCGGACGGGAAACGGTGCTTTCTGGTAGATATGGCCGCAACCGATAGTTTAACGGAAAAGCAGATGGTATGAGGTAAGGTTCCAAGTATGTTGGTAGTGTGAGGTGTGATGGGTGGATGATTTTTTTTTATAATTTTGTTTTAGTAGTGTACGTTTTGGTGGGTGAAAAAGTAAAATCCATAGCACATTGTGACGTGGGGAAGATGAAGAATGATATGTGAGTGGTGGTTTGACGTTTGCAAGTTCAGCTGGGAGGCGGAGAGGTGATTTGGTTAAGCATTTGGCGTACAGAAGGAGTTTTTGGTGGTAGGTGTATAAAGAATAGGTGCAAAAGGCAAATGGAGGGTTGTGAATGAGGTAAAGTGGACATTTGGAGTATGTGCATGGTATGTGTTTTGGATTTTGCGGGACAGATATGGGCGGTAATGAATGGAGAGGTTTAGTATGTAGGAAGCATTTTCGGCGGCAGTATAGGCAGCATGAGAAGGGCAAACGTAAGTCTGAGACTGGTTATATGGCAATAGGGAGATAGAAAAGGTATTCCGAGAGGTTATTTTACGTTTGCGTGGATGGTTCGGAGTGGGTGAAGAGAAACGTATGGAAAGCTTAGATAATGTTTGTTTATGTCTTGTATGATATTTTTACATTTTTGCATAGTATCGAGTAGTCAGATAAAAGTTAAAGACATATGTGAATAGGAAAACATAGTATAGTTACCATTAGTAGGAAAGATGACGCAGTTGATATAGACCGAATTGGGATGTGATTTTCCTGTTGTGGTATGCATTTCCGTTTATGGTCAGTGGGTGGAATTTCCGTTAACAAAAAATGGGGGAGAATAGAAGTTGAAGCGGCGAGAGTGGTAGCATTCGAATACCGGGGATGTGGTGTATAATATCCGTCGGTTAGAATGGCGGGTTGTGGGTAGTTTTTTGGTATGATTTTTGCAGATACGTATATCTGTTGGCAAAGGTATGTTCTCTTTTGTATGTATGTTCCCGCGCGTTCCCGTTTTTTCCGCTTCCGCTTCCGCAAAATGGCAGCTGGATGGTTACCCGGGGCGCGCTAATGGTTCGAAAATTTATATACGCTAAGAATTTTGGAAAATAGCTTAAATCGAAGTTTTTCTCGGAGAGGAATACATAGTTAAGGCGGCGCGACAGAGAGGACAAGAGGCAAGAAAAAGAGAGGATTTAGTTTGGAATGGGAGGGGGGTTTAGCAATAGGAAAATGGTGTGAGAAAAAGCAGTCGGGAGGTACTTCATGCGAAAGCAGTTGAAGACAAGTTCGAAAAGAGTTTGGAAACGAATTCGAGTAGGCTTGTCGTTCGTTATGTTTTTGTAAATGGCCTCGTCAAACGGTGGAGAGAGTCGCTAGGTGATCGTCAGATCTGCCTAGTCTCTATACAGCGTGTTTAATTGACATGGGTTAATGCGTATTGAGAGATACAATTTGGGAGTTATTCTCAGAGTGTGTTTTTCTTTACGTTTGACCTGAACAGTCTCATCGTGGGCATCTTGCGATTCCATTGGTGAGCAGCGAAGGATTTGGTGGATTACTAGCTAATAGCAATCTATTTCAAAGAATTCAAACTTGGGGGAATGCCTTGTTGAATAGCCGGTCGCAAGACTGTGATTCTCCAAGTGTAACCTCCTCTCAAATCAGTGATATCAAACGTACCATTCCGTGAAACACCGGGGTATCTGTTTGGTGGAACCTGATTAGAGGAAACTCAAAGAGTGCTATGGTATGGTGACGGAGTGCGCTGTTCAAGAGTGTAAAAGCTTTTTGAACAGAGAGCATTTCCGGCAGCAGAGAGACCTGAGAAAGCAATTTTTCTGGACTTTCTGCTGTTTCCAAACTCAATAAGTATCTTCTAGAGAGAGGGAATAGGCGAGAGAAAAAGAGATTTCGGTTTCTTTTCCTGTCGCTTGTTGCTTCTTTTCTTTTACGATAGTTATCTGGTTGATCCTGCCAGTAGTCATATGCTTGTCTCAAAGATTAAGCCATGCATGTCTAAGTATAAGCAATTTATACAGTGAAACTGCGAATGGCTCATTAAATCAGTTATCGTTTATTTGATAGTTCCTTTACTACATGGTATAACTGTGGTAATTCTAGAGCTAATACATGCTTAAAATCTCGACCCTTTGGAAGAGATGTATTTATTAGATAAAAAT
>CP080215.1:502500-505000 GCA_019431265.1 Saccharomyces x bayanus | reverse complement strand
AGTAGTCAGATAAAAGTTAAAGACATATGTGAATAGGAAAACATAGTATAGTTACCATTAGTAGGAAAGATGACGCAGTTGATATAGACCGAATTGGGATGTGATTTTCCTGTTGTGGTATGCATTTCCGTTTATGGTCAGTGGGTGGAATTTCCGTTAACAAAAAATGGGGGAGAATAGAAGTTGAAGCGGCGAGAGTGGTAGCATTCGAATACCGGGGATGTGGTGTATAATATCCGTCGGTTAGAATGGCGGGTTGTGGGTAGTTTTTTGGTATGATTTTTGCAGATACGTATATCTGTTGGCAAAGGTATGTTCTCTTTGTATGTATGTTCCCGCGCGTTCCCGTTTTTTCCGCTTCCGCTTCCGCAAAATGGCAGCTGGATGGTTACCCGGGGCGCGCTAATGGTTCGAAAATTTATATACGCTAAGAATTTTGGAAAATAGCTTAAATCGAAGTTTTTCTCGGAGAGGAATACATAGTTAAGGCGGCGCGACAGAGAGGACAAGAGGCAAGAAAAAGAGAGGATTTAGTTTGGAATGGGAGGGGGGTTTAGCAATAGGAAAATGGTGTGAGAAAAAGCAGTCGGGAGGTACTTCATGCGAAAGCAGTTGAAGACAAGTTCGAAAAGAGTTTGGAAACGAATTCGAGTAGGCTTGTCGTTCGTTATGTTTTTGTAAATGGCCTCGTCAAACGGTGGAGAGAGTCGCTAGGTGATCGTCAGATCTGCCTAGTCTCTATACAGCGTGTTTAATTGACATGGGTTAATGCGTATTGAGAGATACAATTTGGGAGTTATTCTCAGAGTGTGTTTTTCTTTACGTTTGACCTGAACAGTCTCATCGTGGGCATCTTGCGATTCCATTGGTGAGCAGCGAAGGATTTGGTGGATTACTAGCTAATAGCAATCTATTTCAAAGAATTCAAACTTGGGGGAATGCCTTGTTGAATAGCCGGTCGCAAGACTGTGATTCTCCAAGTGTAACCTCCTCTCAAATCAGTGATATCAAACGTACCATTCCGTGAAACACCGGGGTATCTGTTTGGTGGAACCTGATTAGAGGAAACTCAAAGAGTGCTATGGTATGGTGACGGAGTGCGCTGTTCAAGAGTGTAAAAGCTTTTTGAACAGAGAGCATTTCCGGCAGCAGAGAGACCTGAGAAAGCAATTTTTCTGGACTTTCTGCTGTTTCCAAACTCAATAAGTATCTTCTAGAGAGAGGGAATAGGCGAGAGAAAAAGAGATTTCGGTTTCTTTTCCTGTCGCTTGTTGCTTCTTTTCTTTTACGATAGTTATCTGGTTGATCCTGCCAGTAGTCATATGCTTGTCTCAAAGATTAAGCCATGCATGTCTAAGTATAAGCAATTTATACAGTGAAACTGCGAATGGCTCATTAAATCAGTTATCGTTTATTTGATAGTTCCTTTACTACATGGTATAACTGTGGTAATTCTAGAGCTAATACATGCTTAAAATCTCGACCCTTTGGAAGAGATGTATTTATTAGATAAAAAATCAATGTCTTCGGACTCTTTGATGATTCATAATAACTTTTCGAATCGCATGGCCTTGTGCTGGCGATGGTTCATTCAAATTTCTGCCCTATCAACTTTCGATGGTAGGATAGTGGCCTACCATGGTTTCAACGGGTAACGGGGAATAAGGGTTCGATTCCGGAGAGGGAGCCTGAGAAACGGCTACCACATCCAAGGAAGGCAGCAGGCGCGCAAATTACCCAATCCTAATTCAGGGAGGTAGTGACAATAAATAACGATACAGGGCCCATTCGGGTCTTGTAATTGGAATGAGTACAATGTAAATACCTTAACGAGGAACAATTGGAGGGCAAGTCTGGTGCCAGCAGCCGCGGTAATTCCAGCTCCAATAGCGTATATTAAAGTTGTTGCAGTTAAAAAGCTCGTAGTTGAACTTTGGGCTCGGTTGGCCGGTCCGATTTTTCGTGTACTGGATTTCCAACGGGGCCTTTCCTTCTGGCTAACCTTGGGTCCTTGTGGCTCTTGGCGAACCAGGACTTTTACTTTGAAAAAATTAGAGTGTTCAAAGCAGGCGTATTGCTCGAATATATTAGCATGGAATAATAGAATAGGACGTTTGGTTCTATTTTGTTGGTTTCTAGGACCATCGTAATGATTAATAGGGACGGTCGGGGGCATCAGTATTCAATTGTCAGAGGTGAAATTCTTGGATTTATTGAAGACTAACTACTGCGAAAGCATTTGCCAAGGACGTTTTCATTAATCAAGAACGAAAGTTAGGGGATCGAAGATGATCAGATACCGTCGTAGTCTTAACCATAAACTATGCCGACTAGGGATCGGGTGGTGTTTTTTTAATGACCCACTCGGCACCTTACGAGAAATCAAAGTCTTTGGGTTCTGGGGGAGTATGGTCGCAAGGCTGAAACTTAAAGGAATTGACGGAAGGGCACCACCAGGAGTGGAGCCTGCGGCTTAATTTGACTCAACACGGGGAAACTC
>CP080215.1:492500-495000 GCA_019431265.1 Saccharomyces x bayanus | reverse complement strand
TCCAAGTGTAACCTCCTCTCAAATCAGTGATATCAAACGTACCATTCCGTGAAACACCGGGGTATCTGTTTGGTGGAACCTGATTAGAGGAAACTCAAAGAGTGCTATGGTATGGTGACGGAGTGCGCTGTTCAAGAGTGTAAAAGCTTTTTGAACAGAGAGCATTTCCGGCAGCAGAGAGACCTGAGAAAGCAATTTTTCTGGACTTTCTGCTGTTTCCAAACTCAATAAGTATCTTCTAGAGAGAGGGAATAGGCGAGAGAAAAAGAGATTTCGGTTTCTTTTCCTGTCGCTTGTTGCTTCTTTTCTTTTACGATAGTTATCTGGTTGATCCTGCCAGTAGTCATATGCTTGTCTCAAAGATTAAGCCATGCATGTCTAAGTATAAGCAATTTATACAGTGAAACTGCGAATGGCTCATTAAATCAGTTATCGTTTATTTGATAGTTCCTTTACTACATGGTATAACTGTGGTAATTCTAGAGCTAATACATGCTTAAAATCTCGACCCTTTGGAAGAGATGTATTTATTAGATAAAAAATCAATGTCTTCGGACTCTTTGATGATTCATAATAACTTTTCGAATCGCATGGCCTTGTGCTGGCGATGGTTCATTCAAATTTCTGCCCTATCAACTTTCGATGGTAGGATAGTGGCCTACCATGGTTTCAACGGGTAACGGGGAATAAGGGTTCGATTCCGGAGAGGGAGCCTGAGAAACGGCTACCACATCCAAGGAAGGCAGCAGGCGCGCAAATTACCCAATCCTAATTCAGGGAGGTAGTGACAATAAATAACGATACAGGGCCCATTCGGGTCTTGTAATTGGAATGAGTACAATGTAAATACCTTAACGAGGAACAATTGGAGGGCAAGTCTGGTGCCAGCAGCCGCGGTAATTCCAGCTCCAATAGCGTATATTAAAGTTGTTGCAGTTAAAAAGCTCGTAGTTGAACTTTGGGCTCGGTTGGCCGGTCCGATTTTTTTCGTGTACTGGATTTCCAACGGGGCCTTTCCTTCTGGCTAACCTTGGGTCCTTGTGGCTCTTGGCGAACCAGGACTTTTACTTTGAAAAAAATTAGAGTGTTCAAAGCAGGCGTATTGCTCGAATATATTAGCATGGAATAATAGAATAGGACGTTTGGTTCTATTTTGTTGGTTTCTAGGACCATCGTAATGATTAATAGGGACGGTCGGGGGCATCAGTATTCAATTGTCAGAGGTGAAATTCTTGGATTTATTGAAGACTAACTACTGCGAAAGCATTTGCCAAGGACGTTTTCATTAATCAAGAACGAAAGTTAGGGGATCGAAGATGATCAGATACCGTCGTAGTCTTAACCATAAACTATGCCGACTAGGGATCGGGTGGTGTTTTTTTAATGACCCACTCGGCACCTTACGAGAAATCAAAGTCTTTGGGTTCTGGGGGAGTATGGTCGCAAGGCTGAAACTTAAAGGAATTGACGGAAGGGCACCACCAGGAGTGGAGCCTGCGGCTTAATTTGACTCAACACGGGGAAACTCACCAGGTCCAGACACAATAAGGATTGACAGATTGAGAGCTCTTTCTTGATTTTGTGGGTGGTGGTGCATGGCCGTTCTTAGTTGGTGGAGTGATTTGTCTGCTTAATTGCGATAACGAACGAGACCTTAACCTACTAAATAGTGGTGCTAGCATTTGCTGGTTATCCACTTCTTAGAGGGACTATCGGTTTCAAGCCGATGGAAGTTTGAGGCAATAACAGGTCTGTGATGCCCTTAGACGTTCTGGGCCGCACGCGCGCTACACTGACGGAGCCAGCGAGTCTAACCTTGGCCGAGAGGTCTTGGTAATCTTGTGAAACTCCGTCGTGCTGGGGATAGAGCATTGTAATTATTGCTCTTCAACGAGGAATTCCTAGTAAGCGCAAGTCATCAGCTTGCGTTGATTACGTCCCTGCCCTTTGTACACACCGCCCGTCGCTAGTACCGATTGAATGGCTTAGTGAGGCCTCAGGATCTGCTTAGAGAAGGGGGCAACTCCATCTCAGAGCGGAGAATTTGGACAAACTTGGTCATTTAGAGGAACTAAAAGTCGTAACAAGGTTTCCGTAGGTGAACCTGCGGAAGGATCATTAAAGAAATTTAATAATTTTGATATTGGATTTTTTTGTTTTGGCAAGAGCGTGAGAGCTTTTACTGGGCAAGAAGACAAGAGATGGAGAGTCCAGCCGGGCCTGCGCTTAAGTGCGCGGTCTTGCTAGGCTTGCAAGTTTCTTTCTTGCTATTCCAAACAGTGAGACTTCTCTGTTTTTGTTATAGGACAATTAAAACCGTTTCAATACAACACACTGTGGAGTTTTTATACTTTTGCAACTTTTTCTTTGGGTTTCGAGCAATCGAGCCCAGAGGTAACAAACACAAACAATTTTATTTATTCATTAAATTTTTGTCAAAAACAAGAATTTTCGTAACTGGAAATTTTAAAAATAATTAAAAACTTTCAACAACGGATCT
>CP080215.1:485000-487500 GCA_019431265.1 Saccharomyces x bayanus | reverse complement strand
GGGTGGATGATTTTTTTTTATAATTTTGTTTTAGTAGTGTACGTTTTGGTGGGTGAAAAAGTAAAATCCATAGCACATTGTGACGTGGGGAAGATGAAGAATGATATGTGAGTGGTGGTTTGACGTTTGCAAGTTCAGCTGGGAGGCGGAGAGGTGATTTGGTTAAGCATTTGGCGTACAGAAGGAGTTTTTGGTGGTAGGTGTATAAAGAATAGGTGCAAAAGGCAAATGGAGGGTTGTGAATGAGGTAAAGTGGACATTTGGAGTATGTGCATGGTATGTGTTTTGGATTTTGCGGGACAGATATGGGCGGTAATGAATGGAGAGGTTTAGTATGTAGGAAGCATTTTCGGCGGCAGTATAGGCAGCATGAGAAGGGCAAACGTAAGTCTGAGACTGGTTATATGGCAATAGGGAGATAGAAAAGGTATTCCGAGAGGTTATTTTACGTTTGCGTGGATGGTTCGGAGTGGGTGAAGAGAAACGTATGGAAAGCTTAGATAATGTTTGTTTATGTCTTGTATGATATTTTTACATTTTTGCATAGTATCGAGTAGTCAGATAAAAGTTAAAGACATATGTGAATAGGAAAACATAGTATAGTTACCATTAGTAGGAAAGATGACGCAGTTGATATAGACCGAATTGGGATGTGATTTTCCTGTTGTGGTATGCATTTCCGTTTATGGTCAGTGGGTGGAATTTCCGTTAACAAAAAATGGGGGAGAATAGAAGTTGAAGCGGCGAGAGTGGTAGCATTCGAATACCGGGGATGTGGTGTATAATATCCGTCGGTTAGAATGGCGGGTTGTGGGTAGTTTTTGGTATGATTTTTTGCAGATACGTATATCTGTTGGCAAAGGTATGTTCTCTTTTGTATGTATGTTCCCGCGCGTTCCCGTTTTTTCCGCTTCCGCTTCCGCAAAATGGCAGCTGGATGGTTACCCGGGGCGCGCTAATGGTTCGAAAATTTATATACGCTAAGAATTTTGGAAAATAGCTTAAATCGAAGTTTTTCTCGGAGAGGAATACATAGTTAAGGCGGCGCGACAGAGAGGACAAGAGGCAAGAAAAAGAGAGGATTTAGTTTGGAATGGGAGGGGGGTTTAGCAATAGGAAAATGGTGTGAGAAAAAGCAGTCGGGAGGTACTTCATGCGAAAGCAGTTGAAGACAAGTTCGAAAAGAGTTTGGAAACGAATTCGAGTAGGCTTGTCGTTCGTTATGTTTTTGTAAATGGCCTCGTCAAACGGTGGAGAGAGTCGCTAGGTGATCGTCAGATCTGCCTAGTCTCTATACAGCGTGTTTAATTGACATGGGTTAATGCGTATTGAGAGATACAATTTGGGAGTTATTCTCAGAGTGTGTTTTTCTTTACGTTTGACCTGAACAGTCTCATCGTGGGCATCTTGCGATTCCATTGGTGAGCAGCGAAGGATTTGGTGGATTACTAGCTAATAGCAATCTATTTCAAAGAATTCAAACTTGGGGGAATGCCTTGTTGAATAGCCGGTCGCAAGACTGTGATTCTCCAAGTGTAACCTCCTCTCAAATCAGTGATATCAAACGTACCATTCCGTGAAACACCGGGGTATCTGTTTGGTGGAACCTGATTAGAGGAAACTCAAAGAGTGCTATGGTATGGTGACGGAGTGCGCTGTTCAAGAGTGTAAAAGCTTTTTGAACAGAGAGCATTTCCGGCAGCAGAGAGACCTGAGAAAGCAATTTTTCTGGACTTTCTGCTGTTTCCAAACTCAATAAGTATCTTCTAGAGAGAGGGAATAGGCGAGAGAAAAAGAGATTTCGGTTTCTTTTCCTGTCGCTTGTTGCTTCTTTTCTTTTACGATAGTTATCTGGTTGATCCTGCCAGTAGTCATATGCTTGTCTCAAAGATTAAGCCATGCATGTCTAAGTATAAGCAATTTATACAGTGAAACTGCGAATGGCTCATTAAATCAGTTATCGTTTATTTGATAGTTCCTTTACTACATGGTATAACTGTGGTAATTCTAGAGCTAATACATGCTTAAAATCTCGACCCTTTGGAAGAGATGTATTTATTAGATAAAAAATCAATGTCTTCGGACTCTTTGATGATTCATAATAACTTTTCGAATCGCATGGCCTTGTGCTGGCGATGGTTCATTCAAATTTCTGCCCTATCAACTTTCGATGGTAGGATAGTGGCCTACCATGGTTTCAACGGGTAACGGGGAATAAGGGTTCGATTCCGGAGAGGGAGCCTGAGAAACGGCTACCACATCCAAGGAAGGCAGCAGGCGCGCAAATTACCCAATCCTAATTCAGGGAGGTAGTGACAATAAATAACGATACAGGGCCCATTCGGGTCTTGTAATTGGAATGAGTACAATGTAAATACCTTAACGAGGAACAATTGGAGGGCAAGTCTGGTGCCAGCAGCCGCGGTAATTCCAGCTCCAATAGCGTATATTAAAGTTGTTGCAGTTAAAAAGCTCGTAGTTGAACTTTGGGCTCGGTTGG
>CP080215.1:475000-477500 GCA_019431265.1 Saccharomyces x bayanus | reverse complement strand
ACGCTAAGAATTTTGGAAAATAGCTTAAATCGAAGTTTTTCTCGGAGAGGAATACATAGTTAAGGCGGCGCGACAGAGAGGACAAGAGGCAAGAAAAAGAGAGGATTTAGTTTGGAATGGGAGGGGGGTTTAGCAATAGGAAAATGGTGTGAGAAAAAAGCAGTCGGGAGGTACTTCATGCGAAAGCAGTTGAAGACAAGTTCGAAAAGAGTTTGGAAACGAATTCGAGTAGGCTTGTCGTTCGTTATGTTTTTGTAAATGGCCTCGTCAAACGGTGGAGAGAGTCGCTAGGTGATCGTCAGATCTGCCTAGTCTCTATACAGCGTGTTTAATTGACATGGGTTAATGCGTATTGAGAGATACAATTTGGGAGTTATTCTCAGAGTGTGTTTTTCTTTACGTTTGACCTGAACAGTCTCATCGTGGGCATCTTGCGATTCCATTGGTGAGCAGCGAAGGATTTGGTGGATTACTAGCTAATAGCAATCTATTTCAAAGAATTCAAACTTGGGGGAATGCCTTGTTGAATAGCCGGTCGCAAGACTGTGATTCTCCAAGTGTAACCTCCTCTCAAATCAGTGATATCAAACGTACCATTCCGTGAAACACCGGGGTATCTGTTTGGTGGAACCTGATTAGAGGAAACTCAAAGAGTGCTATGGTATGGTGACGGAGTGCGCTGTTCAAGAGTGTAAAAGCTTTTTGAACAGAGAGCATTTCCGGCAGCAGAGAGACCTGAGAAAGCAATTTTTCTGGACTTTCTGCTGTTTCCAAACTCAATAAGTATCTTCTAGAGAGAGGGAATAGGCGAGAGAAAAAGAGATTTCGGTTTCTTTTCCTGTCGCTTGTTGCTTCTTTTCTTTTACGATAGTTATCTGGTTGATCCTGCCAGTAGTCATATGCTTGTCTCAAAGATTAAGCCATGCATGTCTAAGTATAAGCAATTTATACAGTGAAACTGCGAATGGCTCATTAAATCAGTTATCGTTTATTTGATAGTTCCTTTACTACATGGTATAACTGTGGTAATTCTAGAGCTAATACATGCTTAAAATCTCGACCCTTTGGAAGAGATGTATTTATTAGATAAAAAATCAATGTCTTCGGACTCTTTGATGATTCATAATAACTTTTCGAATCGCATGGCCTTGTGCTGGCGATGGTTCATTCAAATTTCTGCCCTATCAACTTTCGATGGTAGGATAGTGGCCTACCATGGTTTCAACGGGTAACGGGGAATAAGGGTTCGATTCCGGAGAGGGAGCCTGAGAAACGGCTACCACATCCAAGGAAGGCAGCAGGCGCGCAAATTACCCAATCCTAATTCAGGGAGGTAGTGACAATAAATAACGATACAGGGCCCATTCGGGTCTTGTAATTGGAATGAGTACAATGTAAATACCTTAACGAGGAACAATTGGAGGGCAAGTCTGGTGCCAGCAGCCGCGGTAATTCCAGCTCCAATAGCGTATATTAAAGTTGTTGCAGTTAAAAAGCTCGTAGTTGAACTTTGGGCTCGGTTGGCCGGTCCGATTTTTTCGTGTACTGGATTTCCAACGGGGCCTTTCCTTCTGGCTAACCTTGGGTCCTTGTGGCTCTTGGCGAACCAGGACTTTTACTTTGAAAAAAATTAGAGTGTTCAAAGCAGGCGTATTGCTCGAATATATTAGCATGGAATAATAGAATAGGACGTTTGGTTCTATTTTGTTGGTTTCTAGGACCATCGTAATGATTAATAGGGACGGTCGGGGGCATCAGTATTCAATTGTCAGAGGTGAAATTCTTGGATTTATTGAAGACTAACTACTGCGAAAGCATTTGCCAAGGACGTTTTCATTAATCAAGAACGAAAGTTAGGGGATCGAAGATGATCAGATACCGTCGTAGTCTTAACCATAAACTATGCCGACTAGGGATCGGGTGGTGTTTTTTTAATGACCCACTCGGCACCTTACGAGAAATCAAAGTCTTTGGGTTCTGGGGGAGTATGGTCGCAAGGCTGAAACTTAAAGGAATTGACGGAAGGGCACCACCAGGAGTGGAGCCTGCGGCTTAATTTGACTCAACACGGGGAAACTCACCAGGTCCAGACACAATAAGGATTGACAGATTGAGAGCTCTTTCTTGATTTTGTGGGTGGTGGTGCATGGCCGTTCTTAGTTGGTGGAGTGATTTGTCTGCTTAATTGCGATAACGAACGAGACCTTAACCTACTAAATAGTGGTGCTAGCATTTGCTGGTTATCCACTTCTTAGAGGGACTATCGGTTTCAAGCCGATGGAAGTTTGAGGCAATAACAGGTCTGTGATGCCCTTAGACGTTCTGGGCCGCACGCGCGCTACACTGACGGAGCCAGCGAGTCTAACCTTGGCCGAGAGGTCTTGGTAATCTTGTGAAACTCCGTCGTGCTGGGGATAGAGCATTGTAATTATTGCTCTTCAACGAGGAATTCCTAGTAAGCGCAAGTCATCAGCTTGCGTTGATTACGTCCCTGCCCTTT
>CP080215.1:0-470000 GCA_019431265.1 Saccharomyces x bayanus | reverse complement strand
TTGTAAGGTGTACGAAGATATATAGCGTATGCGGGAAATGTTAGTGCGGGATGATTTTTTAAAGGAAAGCGAGAAGGAATAATAAGCAATTGAACGAGCGGGTAGAAAAAGACGAAGAGGAAAGTAATAACCGTAGAGATAGGATATAGTGTGCGAGGAAAAAAAACAAAACAAAAACCGGAGAGAAAGGAATATCGGAGTAGAAAGGTAAGAAGAATAAGGAAGTAAACATCAAGCAGTAAAAGTATGCACGTGTTGTGCATAACTCTTTAGGAAAAGAGTGCAGCTGGATAATACGAATTTTTCTGAATCGAATGGTACGTTACACGTGAATTTTATGTATAGGTAACAGCAAAAAAAAAAAAGAAATAAAGATTGCAGCACCTGAGTTTCGCGTATGGTCACCCACTACACTACTCGGTCAGGCTCTTACCAGCTTAACTACAGTTGATCGGACGGGAAACGGTGCTTTCTGGTAGATATGGCCGCAACCGATAGTTTAACGGAAAAGCAGATGATATGAGGTCAGGTTCCAAATATGTTGGTAGTGTGAGGTGTGATGGGTGGATGATTTTTTTTTTGATTTTTTGATTTATTAGTGTACGTTATGGTGAGTAAAAAAGCAAAAGCCATAGCACATTGTGATTTGGGGAAGATGAAGAATGATATGTGAGTGGTGGTTTGACGTTTGCGAGTTTAGCAGGGAGGCGGGAAGGTGATTTGGTTAAGCATTTGGCGTCCAAAAGGAGTTTTTGGTGGTAGGAGTATGAAGAATAGGTGCAAAAGACAAATGGAGGGTTGTGAATGGGGTAAAGTGAACATTCGGAGTATGTGTATGGTATGTGTTTTGTATTTCCGGGCGCAGATATGGGTGGTGGTGAATGGAGAAGTTTAGTATGTGCGAAGCATTTTCGGCGGCAGTATAGGCAGCACGAGATGGGCAAACGTAAGTCTGAGAGTGGGTATATAGTGATGGGAACATAGGAATGGTATTCCGAGAGGTTATTTTACGTTTGCGCAAACGGTTCGGATTGGGTGCAAAGAAACGTATGGAAAGCTTGGATATTGTTTGTTTATGTCTTGTGTGATATTTTTACATTTTTGCATAGTATCGAGTAGTCAGATGAAAGTTAAATACATATGTGAATAGGAAAACATAGTATAGTTACCATTAGTGGCAAGATGACGCAGTTGATATAGTCCGAATTGGGATGTTATTTTCCTGTTGTGGTATGCATTTTCCCTTTATGGTTAGTGTAGGGAGTTTCCGTTAAAAGAAAAGGGGGAAGAATAGGAGTTGAAGCGGCGAGAGTGGTAGCATTCGAATGGTGATGATGTGCTGTATAATATCCGTCGGCTTTGATGGGGGATTGTGAGTAGTTTTTTGGTATGATTTTTTGCAGATAGGTATATTTGTTGGCAAAGAATCTCTCTTTTGTATATGTATGTTCCCGCGGGTTCCCGTTTTTTCCGCTTCCGCTTCCGCAAAATGGCGGTATAAGGGTTACCCGGGGCGCGATGATGGTCTGAAAAATAATATACGCTAAGAATTTTGGAAAATAGCTTAAATTGCAGTTTTTCTCGGTGGGGAATACATAGTTAAGGCGGCGCGACAGAGAGGACAAGAGGCAAGAAAAAGAGAGGATTTAGTTTAGAATGGGAGGGGGTGTTTAGCAATAGAAAAGCAGTGTGAGGAAAAGCAGTCGGGAGGTATTTCGTGCGAAAAGAACCAGCTTCGCTGACACTGTAACTACAAACCTAGTCTACCCAAAAACTACTAATATAGTACAAATAATATACGACACCATAATGCCTTTAAATGTATTAAAGAAACTGTCAAACAATTATATAAAAGCATGTCTTTTTGCGTATAATTGTGATTTTGAAAATTTTATTTTATACTTTGGTTTTGATTTTTTACCTTCAGATGAAATATTAACAAAATATATAGTTAGGGGTGTTTTATTTAGTTTTGACTTCGCCAAAAGTATAAAGAATTGTAAGAATGTTGAATTTAATACATATATTTGTAGATCGGTAAGTGCTAGATACATAATGAGTAATGTAGTAGACGATATTAAATTTTTAAAAAATAATATCCCAACCACTATTTGGTATCCAAATGCTCCATCGAAAGACACATGTTTAAAATTATTAAACATTTATCCTATGTATCATTATTTAGTAGCTACTGTAGCTATTCTTATGAATTGGGAGGATGTGTTTATTAAATGTAAATTTGATGGTGTTGATTATACTATATTATCAGCTTCTAAAATATCTAATGACAGATTTTTCAAATATTTAGTAGATTTAAATAAAAAAGAGATGATATGTTTTTATAATTTAGATGATTTTTTAGTTCGTAGAAAGTGTTTTGATTATGATATATCATTTTCGAATGAATATGATCATTCAATTAGTTTTAGGGAAGTTTTTGGAATGTACAAAACATATGGACAATGTTCAGAAGATAATATAAAAGACATGATTGGTTTAACATTTGAATATAATATTGAATTTGATAGAACATTTATGGGTTTTATTAAATGTATTTCTCTTGGTTATAATTTAATTTTGAATGAAAATAAAAAGAGTTTAATTTCTCAAATAAATAATTTGAATATACACAATGTTAAATTTGATATTTTAAAATCTATATATGTTTTAAATAATGCAGACATTTTTAATCATGATATGTGTAAATCAGCAGTTTTAAATTATATTTTAAACGATTACTATAATTTTGATTTAATTTCTAAATACAAACCTTTTTGGTTTTATTCATATAAAATTATTAGTGATAAATTTGCTGACAAGATATTAGAAGATTTTGATGATTTAAAGTATAATGTAGGTTTGGCATTATGTATAAAAAATACTCGTTATATATATAAAAAATATGAATTTAAACCTGATATAGATATGTTGATATATAGTTATAATTCGGGGTCTAGAGAACTTTATAATCTTATATTAGAAGATTTCAAAAAATCAGGTCATATATACAAACACTTGGATATAGATAACGAAATCAATTTACACCAGCCTAAAATTATACATATTCAAGATTTGAATAGCTATTTAAATGTTAAAGAAGTGATTAATTTTAATAATATAAATGAATATATCGAAAAAGAGAATCCATTGTTATTGAGATCTAAACCTTCTCACTTTCCCTAATAACTCTCTAATGTTCTCTATATACTAAAAATTTATATATTTACTTAATTTAATTGAATAAAAAACTCCTGAAAAAAATTTGATCCTAATGATACCTCGCTAAAAAATAATTAAATCTGATAAAAAAATAGACATACCTATTACAACAGGCGCTAAGAACATTAAAAAACAGCCAATAAAGCCGAAAACTGTTGATATAATTGAATTTGTTCTCATTTCTTTTTCTTTTTAATTGTGAATATCTGCAATTTCATAAAATATTAACACAATTTCTCGTAATATATATACCACTCTCTTTACCTAAATTATCTTTAAAGAAATCTACTAAATTTTTTATAGATATTACAGTATCTTTATCAATGCTTTCCATTATATTTGGAAATATAGCTTTTGTCAAAAACTGTTGGTTTAGAAAAAGCATAAGTATCACCTTTACTAACTGTTCTATATTTAAATTTATCTTTTTGTACTAAATCATTAGCCAGTATCGTATACCCTGAAGAATATTTAAACTATTGCATAGCACTCCCTTTTTATCATCTTCAATAACCATATCTATAACATCATATGTAGTTGGAAAATGTCCTTTTTAATTGAATTAGTATTATCTGTAATATTTTTTGTTATTATAGATGAAAAATTATTTTTAGTAAATATGTCATCATTATCTGGTTTGAAGACTATTATTTCTGATACATTAAGATCACTTATTTATATTATTCACAACAGTTTTGTTAAATATATAGATTGTGCTTTTTGCTTATTAGAATCTGTTTTTTCTGCCGTACATATCCAAGTAAAACATTGACAGGAACTTCATTTGCATTTGAACAAAGACCCCTTAATAAAAATCTTTCGGTTGACTAGCAATTGTTGATGTTGATGACAACAAAAACAATAATATTAACGATTATTTTGTTTTCATTTATTAATATATATATTTTATTTTTATCACATATTTAATTTGCTCTAGCTTTTTGTATTCTATATATCCTTTAACTGATCCACACTCTCTTCTAAGTTTCAAAAAAGTATAAAACCCATATTCTGTTTTTTACCAACACATGATGATTTATTAAACGTACCTTCCAATTTTAATTGACCAATTTGATCTCCTACCACGCACGATGGTTGGCCGGTTATTTCTTTTTCTCCAATCAAATAAAGTTGTTTTTTTGTCACATAAACTATCTGTGTCTGAAAATAGACAGGCAACATTAGGTTTACACAAGAATCTCATATTAGTATCATTTGGAATGTTGCCCAAGTTAATATAAATACCCCATTTTGTATAGGTTTAGAAGAACATTTTGTTTCTGGACTTCTTAATCAACATGAAATCTGTGTCCCAAAATTTATAAACGTCTTCTAAATTAAATCAATGTCAGAATCAGCTTTTATAAAGTAATCGGTGTTTATCACTTTCTGTGCAAACTTACCACACAAACTATTCATAATGACCTTTATAACATTTCTTTTTACTTTATTATTTTCTAATTCATATTTTAATTTTCATTTACATATAGTATTTTCAATATATTTTACCCTTTTTCCCCAAGAGTGTCCTACGCTAGTACTCTTATCAAAAGGAGTATATCTAATTTCATGTCCATCATTTATTCCAATATTTATATCTACAAAAGTATACCATGCATTATATCTTTGATTACCAGAATTATTATACATTATTTTATTATTGAGTCTAACAGGAAAAAAGTTTGATATAGGGTTTTTACTCAGAATTCCTTAGACATAATAAATACCCAATCCATCTTCTATTCATATTTTTACTCTTCTAAAATTACCATATGCTTGAGACAGGTGGCGATGCTAGGTTGATTTTGATTTTTGAATTTGAGACTGGCGTTCTGATTTGAATTCTTTTTTTCTTTCTGTTGCTAAGACGCGCTGATATACAAGGGCTTTTAAAATGCTTACCGGAGGCTCCTCGACGAATCATAATATAGCAACGATACTGTATAGTTTCTTGTTACTGTGCCTTTAATGTTCTACGCATGCATTCGAGTTCATCATTTCGGAATTGTCGTGTTCGAAAACTAATGGCGCTTGTAATGAAAGGAGTGAAAACCCCAATTAAGAAACCTCAAATCCAGTTAGTACCAACAGTAATAGCCATAGCACGGTTCTTGGCGCGTAAAGGATAAGATTCAGGAACAATGACGTAGACAATTGGAGCCCAACTGATAGCAAAGACGAAGATGAATAAACAGGTAAAAATAATCATGACGTTACCGGCACCCTTAGAGGAGGATTGGTCCTTACCATTTGGATATAAGCTTGGTTTCTTCGTGATATACCCCGTGTTTGGTGAGTCGTAACTATCTTCACCTTCATCTTCGTCTTCCCATCCAAGTTTTCGTATACATTTATACCGATTTTGTCCTTTTTCTCTTTTTAATTTGTTCTAACTTTTCCATATCGGATTTATTGATTTGTGTTCAATATCGAGCACATTTTCATGATCACTAATATCTTTAGGAACAGAATCTTTTTAAGGTCATGCAGCGTTCGCAGACAGAGACAAGCTCTTCGGCAAGCTATTATTAATTGTCACGACTTTGGCTAAATTTTCAAGGTCTTATAACTTCTGGGTGCGGCCACATACTTTACGCGCCACGATTGTAAATTGCAAGACCTATCCAATCAGTATATTTTTTGACACACTATTATTCTCGAGTCTACTTATAGAAATTCCTCGATGACCACTTGCAACACCGCTGCTACAAGTTAGTTCGCTAGTGCATACATTTATATTCATAGCTAAATGTGGCCCAGATACCAGAAACTATTGGCTAATTCACCGTATTTCGTATTAATCAACGAAAATAGGAACCCGGTAATAGAAAACTTCGAAATAAGGAAAAAGAGATAAGCTTTTTTCCGCTACAACCGTATATTTCATTCATTAAAGAATAGTGACAACAGGCATAGTAGCCCTTAATTTTTTCCTATCAATAATCTCTGCGCAAGGCGCATAATTCATACGCCGTTATTTTTTTTTAATTATAGAGGGGCAAATCGAGAGACAATATATATATCGGAAAAAAACATTTTTAAAGAAGCGATAAAATTCAATGCGGGGATAAGGGAGAGAAAGAAAAAAAGAAAGACTCCTAATCATGAGCACCCGATGAGCTTCGATTACATTTGTGCCAGCCTTATCGGCTTGGTAAAACGCGCGTAAATGAACAGGGGGCGCTGCCGCAAAGACCAGGGAATTAACGGGCTCCGTAGCTCCCATGATGAATCAGTACATAGTGACTAAAAATGCTTGCCGTACCGACTACGTAAATCCACTGATTTAAAAGGAAACGCTGCGGCTCGCCACGATGCCTTGAGATATTTCAGTAGCACTGTAGCGGGAATGTTCAACACATCATGCCCGATAAACAGCTTCGACGCGGAAATAACTAACATGCCCATTGTGAGTTCCACCTTACTTGCCTACGTGTATATTTCCTGTATTTGTACGTTGTACGTCATTTAGAATAATACATACTCTACACCAGCCTTCTCTGTGGTATCTCAACTTAAAATACCACATTAGTAGCCGAGGTACAAACCTACCAACGCGCAGTTAAAACGTGTTTGAAATGCAAAATATACAAGAGATTAGTACCGCATTGACAATTCCTTTCCAGGACGTGGACCTTGCTTGAATGAAACACCCGAAACGTATCAATACACGAACAATTAGTTTAAATCCGAGATTCCGCACTTCCGCCCTATACTTATATTCAGCCGTAGAATCAAATTCTTCAAGAAGTTCTGGTCCTATAGTGTAGTGGTTATCACTTTCGGTTTTGATCCGGACAACCCCGGTTCGAATCCGGGTAGGACCTCTTTTTTGGCCAAGAACGTCATACCTATTTCTATCTTTGTTTCTCCTATCTGGCTGGCCAATCAACTTATCTATATATTTCCTGTGAGAAGCTTAAACCGATTAACCTTTTTTTTTTTTTTCATTGTTAGGGCAATGGACGGTTTCCATTCATCCTGAATATGCAGTGTTATTCCGCATTCCCCTGATCATTTCTTAGCTTGTCTCCGTTCGACCTCATCGAAAAAAACAAGACGCGTTAAGAACTACACAGCCAATTACAAGGCAAAGGATTGAAATAAAGACGGCAAGAAGCATACGCACTCGCTCAAGTACACGTACACGGGACAATGACTAAAGATACCGGGAGTCTGGACGCATACACAGTGAACTTCATGCCTTGTTACACGGAATATGAAGGGCCAACCACAGAGTTCAAAGACTACAAGTTCGACGACACCATATACTTCCGTGGGAAGGAGCTGCAAAAGAGAAGCCCACCTCCACTGCTACACACGATACCGCGACTGTCGGTCTCAGCAATGGCGCTATCCTCTCGGGAAATACGGTTACGGGCAAGATAGTCGCAGTGAACAACTACGAAAGAGAAGGCACCGACCGTAACGAATTGGAGCGTTTGCAAGAACTGATCTACATCACCAATGTCATCAACCAGTAAATATAAACACCATTTCGCTACTGTACATAATACCTCTTTACCATATAGCATAAAACTATCATAAATTATTCATATGCGACTTCCGGGGCCTAAGCGTTATTGCCGATATTCACTAGCCGTTTCCGCTGGCTTTTTTCTTTTTTTTTTTTTTTTGAACGAGGCGAAAAACGTTCGTGACTGTATTTCTTCGTCACAGTTTTTGTTGATAATTTTTATCGTTTTTTACCTCGAAACTGCAAATAGTGCTCTGGAGTTTTAGCAACGATATCGCACCGCACGTTTAGCCTGTTCAAACCTTATATATATCTCTACCTTAAAATATTTGTATATATATAACGTAGTCAAATAATTGAATTGTGTGTCTCCACGATTGGTAGTTCTTACATACAAAGCAGATCACAGAACAAAGCAAAACAAATAATAATAAAAGATGACAATCAAGGAACATAAAGTGGTTCATGAAGCTCACAACGTGGAAGCTCGTAAGGCTCCTCAACATTTCTACAAAAGTCAACCCGGCAAGGGTTACGTTACTGATATGCAAAATTATCAAGAGATGTACCAAGAATCTATCAATAACCCTGAAAAGTTCTTCGACAAGATGGCCAAGGAGTATTTGCATTGGGATGCTCCATACTCTAAAGTTCAATCCGGCTCGTTGGACAATGGTGACGTTGCATGGTTTTTAAACGGTAAATTGAATGCCTCTTACAATTGTGTTGACAGACACGCTTTTGCTAACCCAGACAAGCCAGCTTTGATCTACGAGGCTGATGATGAATCTGAAAATAAAATCATCACATTTGGTGAGTTACTAAGACAGGTTTCCCAGGTTGCGGGTGTCCTGAAAAGTTGGGGTGTTCAAAAAGGTGACACCGTCGCTATATATTTACCAATGATCCCAGCGGCAGTCGTTGCTATGCTGGCTGTTGCTCGTATTGGTGCCATACATTCAGTAGTCTTTGCTGGGTTCTCCGCTGGTTCGTTGAAAGATCGTGTCGTTGACGCAAACTCCAAAGTGGTCATCACTTGTGATGAAGGTAAAAGAGGTGGTAAAACAATCAGTACCAAGAAGATTGTTGACGAAGGTTTAAACGGTGTCGATTTGGTGTCCCGTATCTTGGTCTTCCAAAGAACTGGTACTGAAGGTATTCCAATGAAAGCCGGTAGAGATTTCTGGTGGCATGAAGAGGCTGCTAAGCAAAGAACTTACCTGCCTCCTGTCTCATGTGATGCTGAAGATCCATTATTCTTATTATACACTTCCGGTTCCACCGGTTCTCCAAAGGGTGTCGTCCATACCACTGGTGGTTATTTATTGGGTGCCGCTTTAACAACTAGATACGTTTTCGACATTCATCCAGAAGACGTCCTCTTTACTGCAGGTGATGTTGGTTGGATTACTGGTCACACTTATGCCCTATATGGTCCATTAACTTTAGGTACCGCTACAATCATTTTCGAATCCACTCCTGCTTACCCAGATTATGGTAGATACTGGAGAATCATTCAACGTCACAGAGCTACCCATTTCTACGTCGCTCCAACCGCTTTAAGGTTAATTAAACGTGTCGGTGAAGCTGAAATCGCCAAATACGACACTTCTTCATTACGTGTATTAGGTTCGGTCGGTGAACCGATCTCCCCAGACTTATGGGAGTGGTACCATGACAAGGTCGGTAACAAGAATTGTGTCGTTTGTGACACTATGTGGCAAACAGAGTCCGGTTCTCATTTGATTGCTCCTTTAGCAGGTGCCGTCCCAACGAAACCAGGTTCCGCTACTGTCCCATTCTTTGGTATTAACGCTTGTATCATTGATCCTGTTACAGGTGTAGAACTAGAAGGCAATGATGTGGAAGGTGTGCTTGCCGTTAAATCTCCATGGCCATCCATGGCCAGATCCGTCTGGAACCACCACGATCGTTACATGGACACATACTTGAAGCCTTATCCTGGTCATTATTTCACAGGTGATGGTGCCGGTAGGGACCACGATGGTTACTACTGGATCAGAGGTAGAGTTGACGATGTTGTTAATGTTTCTGGTCATAGATTATCCACATCAGAAATTGAAGCATCTATTTCTAATCACGAAAACGTCTCAGAAGCTGCTGTCGTCGGTATCCCAGATGAATTGACCGGTCAAACCGTCGTTGCATATGTTTCGCTAAAAGATGGCTACCTACAAAATAATGCCGCTGAAGGTGACGCCGAACATATTACTCCAGACAGTTTACGTAGAGAACTAATCTTACAAGTTAGAGGTGAGATTGGTCCATTTGCTTCACCAAAAACTATCATTCTAGTGAGAGACTTGCCAAGGACAAGATCAGGCAAGATTATGAGAAGAGTTCTAAGAAAAGTTGCTTCTAACGAAGCCGAACAACTAGGTGATCTATCCACTTTGGCTAACTCAGAAGTTGTTCCTGCTATAATTTCTGCTGTGGAAAACCAACTCTTCTCTCAAAAGAAGAAATAAGCCCAAGCAAGAGAAGTAAAACTTCTTCATGACATACAATTTCTGTCCTTTTCTGTTTTCTATGTTCTATTTTTCCAATTTTGCTCCATTCAGTTATTAAAATTATTTATCCGTCAGTTCAATAATGAAAGATGTTTTACTGATCAGCTAAAAAGCGAAAATATAAAGACTTTATGCACTTCGAGATATAAATATATATATATACATATATGATATATCCATCTTCTTTACGCACGTTATTGTATATATAAATTATATCTAAATACAATCCAGTTATTCGTACACAATTTGCTTCCTTTCATCCGTGTCTTTTAAAAAATAAAAAGGCTGCGTCTTAGTACGGAGCACTTTACTCCGAATAAGGGCAAAAGGATAGTACCGTTTCTAGGAAATACGGATAGCTCGAATGGGCAAAACTAGAGGCAGATCCTATGAGTAATAGCGAGACTACACTAGGTGGGTATCTTCAAAGTTTTCTAAAACGCCCGGGCTTATATTGCGGACTAACTTTCTTTGTAACGGCACTATTTGGCACTAAACTCAGTTAAGAAGGCTACAAACGGTGTTATAAATTCCAATTACTATTGTCTTCCCCTGAGGAAACATACATCGAGGAATAGGCTTATTTCTCGTTCCATTTTTTCTGGGGTAGATTTTTACTACATAAATCGAGGCATATGTACATCGAGGTCTGAGCATATGAGAATCTGGGGGAAGCTGATACAAGAAACCTATCTATTAATATTTTATTGTTTGATACTTGATGACATTCCATGTAGTCTAAGCTAGAAGAAGGTCTACCATTTGTACACACCGAAGCATCTTTTAACACTTAAATAAATGAGCCAAGATGTCTCTTACTCTAGGTGCTGCTATCTACATTGCTTTAAAGCCAATATTTAAAATATATACCATTATATTTGTTGGGTTTTTACTAGCTAAGTATGATATCGTTTCCATGGAAGATTCCAAGGGTATATCAAATATGGTCGTTAATGCAATTTTACCTTGCCTAACATTCAACAAAATCGTAGCCAATATTTCATGGAGGGACATCAAAGAGATCGGAGTGATAATCCTTTCAGCCTTCGTTTTGTTTTTTTTAGGTGCCACAGGTGCTGTATTTACTACATTTGCTACAACAGTTCCTAAGAAATTTTTCTGGGGCCTCATATTTGCAGGCTTCTTTCCTAATATATCAGATTTACCTATTGCTTATGTACAGAGCATGGGAGATGGTTCTATTTTTACCTCTGACGAAGCTAACAAAGGCGTTGCTTATTCATGTATCTTTTTATTTATTCAAAGTTTCCTAATGATGAATTTTGGAATGTGGAGGGTGGTCGGACTAGATTTTAGAGATGGAGGAAAACGAGATGCGGAAGATGCTCCCTCAGCGGCAACTCCTGCTCCCGAAGAGCATGAACTTACGGGGGCCTCGAAAATGGAAGATATTATACGTCCTTTAAACACTTACCAGTCGAAGGAGAAGATAAGTAACGGCGATTTGTCTTCTAATTCAATAACCACAAACGATATGACATCTCGAGAATCCTACGAAAATCCAAGCGGCTACATCCAGCCTTACAAAGGGATATCTCTTGGGGCTTCCAATGACGGATCCGTTAAATTTAAAAACACTCCGCCAAATACTGAAATATATAGGACGTCCTCAGCTTTTTCAAGCCCTGGTGCCCTAGAGATGTCGAGAATAGAGGAGAGGTCCTTATCACATGACCTGGCATCCATTCGTAGTAGTCGCGGAAGTTCGAGTTATATGAGGCAAAGAAGACCAGCCGTGAATGAATTGATTTCAAAATATAGCGCTGTTGACAAGATCAGAAAAGGAGAGCTAGATCTATCAAGGCCACTCTCTTTGACGGAAGAAGTTGGCAGTAAAAATGCAAGTATTGGAAATGCGTCCGCTGATACTACCGATGATGATGTAGAAAACTACACTAGTGACAATAGAAGTGACAGTGATAACAAAAGCAATATATCTGCGTTTATAGAAAGGCACAACCTTAAATGGTTACAGTATTTTATTATAAACTGCCTGAGGCCCGCATCTCTGGGAGCGATACTAGGCATTTTGTGCGCCTTAATTCCCTGGGTGAAAGCATGTTTTGTATCAACATATGTCCATGTTCATAAAGCACCGGACGGAGAGCCTGTACTAAATTTTCTTATGGATTTTACAGAATACATTGGAAATGCGTGTGTTCCATTAGGTCTTTTATTGCTAGGCGGTACTTTAGCAAGGTTAGAAATCAAATCACTACCCCCTGGCTTTATAAAATCGGCAATATTAATGACATGCTTTCGGTTAATTATTATTCCTATTATCGGTGTTCTTTGGGTAAATAAATTGTACTCTATTAAATGGTTAGAAACGCCCATCGGGAAGTTCGATATGATCTTAACATGGTCAATGCCTAGTGCTACTGCCCAGGTTTATTTCACAGCCTTTTATACGCCTGCATGTGGAGAACATATTCAAATGAACTGTTTATCAGTCTTATTTGTCATACAGTATGCAGTTCTTTTCATCACTGTAGCGTTTGTCATTACATACACTTTAAAAGTAGACTTACAGGTTTGATTGTGCTTACAGGTTTGTAATCTGTATAGTGGTTGCTAATCAAAATTTTTTACATATTCAGTTTTTTAATAATAGGTAATACCATCTAATTGCTTTTTTTTGTTTTTTTCTTTTCTGAATGCGGTTACCATTGTATGGAGTTCGCGTAAATTTATTCTTAATAGGACAGTGGGCCTATTGTTTATTTGAAGGGGGAGCTTCGCGAAATAATAAAGAGATCAGAATGACACTAACTTGAGTTAGGATGCTAGGTTCAAAGCAGTTAATAGAAAACTTAATAAGATTCAAGTTTCATAAAACACCATACACATGGAGTTCAATATGGCCCTTCAAAAGAAATTCGGCGGTTATAATACTATTGTTTATTGGCATGAAGGGAGAATTACGTGTACTCTTAACTAAACGGTCAAGAACATTAAGGAGCTTTTCAGGAGACGTTTCATTCCCTGGAGGTAAGGCTGATTTTTTCCGAGAAACATTTGAGAATGTTGCCAGAAGGGAAGCTGAAGAGGAGATCGGGTTACCACATGATTCTGAGATCTTACATAACGAGTTCGGAATGAGATTAGAAAATCTAATTATGGATATGCCGTGCTACCTGTCGAGAACATTCTTGAGCGTTAAGCCGATAGTGTGCTTTCTTTACAAGGATAAATTAGATAAAAATGAGGATAAATACAAAGCTCCCTTAGATATCAGTAAGTTTTTTGGTAAACTGAATCCCGGAGAAACATCTTCTTTATTTTCTGTACCATTGAATGATCTAATTGTACATTTACTGCCTAAAGACGATGCAGATGTTAAAAACTATAGGGCAGAATATTTTGAACGTAAAGAGTATAAGCGTAATTGGGGCGGAGTGAAATGGCTGATCATGCACTACCATTTCCATGTAGCCAATAATAACGAAATGCCGTGGTTGCAAATCATAGAGGATCTATCAAGCTCAGACGAAGGTGGCCCTGATGGCGACAACGGTATTTTTAAGTTCAGGGACCTTTGGGGGTTGACTTGTAAAATGCTATTCGACGTATCATGTATTGCTAATGGATTGATGGATGACAAGTCGAAAAGAGAGCTAGGGCATGAAGATTTGATAGTTGGACTGCATGATTATGGTAATCAAATGCAGATAAATGGAAGAAGTGAATGGGAGATAGGAATGATAAATGGTGACAGAAATTTGAAGTATAGTGACGTGATACCCGAATATTATATGAAACATTTGATAGGACACCGATCATTATGGTAAGGTGACCGACAAATTAATAGCGATATGCTTGACTGAAAATCAATAAAAACCACATGGCAGTTAGCACAGAGCCTTAAATAAAAAGAGAAGATATATAGTGGATTGTATCAACCGCTTTAAGAATTATGATTGAAGACACGCTACCCTAAGAATAATAGTAATAATAATATATGTAAAAATACCTAAAATGAAATGAATAAAGAAGTAAATTGAAAGTCATTTATTTTTTTGATGTTTAAAAAACATAATGATATGTCATATTCTCGATTGGATGTCAACCCAATTTTTTTTTGGTTTGCTAGTATGATCATCTTCACTTGCAAATTATATAGTAAATAACCAATTAAAATAATAATAGTAATAGAAACAGAAAGTAGAAACACTCTTATTGGATTCTTTCAGTTGAAATTATTTATATATAAGGGCTTAAGCCAAAGATGGCAAGTTAGAAACGTCGATGTTACGGTTCTTTTGAACAGAGTTAGCAGAGTTGGCAGAGTTGCTAGTGGCGGTGTTGTCGTTGCCCTTTCTGGCGGTTCTACCACCACGACGGTTGTTGAAGTTACCTCTGTTGTTGGTGTTGTTTCTGTCACCGAAGTTCTTTCTGTCACCGAAGTTCTTTCTGTCACCAAAGTTCTTTTTGGTGTTGGCTTCAGCAAAAGTGGCATCGAAGTCCAAGTATTCCTTGGTCTTCAATTGCTTGGACTTGACGTTCTTAACCTTGGTGGCTGGAGCGTAAGCTTCCTTTTCAGCAGCTTCGATCTTTTCAGCGTTTAATTCAACCTTCTTGGCTTCTGGAACCTTGTTAAATTGGTTGCTGGCTTGTTGGTTCAAGTAGTCTTGTAGAGACAATTGAGTGGTCTTTGGCTTACCAGCGTCTTCAGACTCCTCAGCATCTTCAGCAATTTCAGCAGCAGCATCGGCTTGAGCTTCCTTTTCGGCACTCAATTCCTTCTTGTCGTCACCCCAACCTTGGGAAACCTTCTTCTTGGTGTCAGTCTTACCTGTTCTAGAGTGACGGTCAGTGGCCTTTCTAGTGTTTGGCTTCTTGGTCTCGGCAGAGTCAGTGACATCCTTTGATTTGTTGGTTCTTCTACCGGCAGCCTTGTCTCTAATGGCACCTTCGTTACCGGAAGCTCTTGGTCTGTTCTTTCTAGCCTTGGATGGGTCAGCAGATGGAGGTGGAACGTCAGCCTTCTTGGAAGAAGTGGTGCTCTTGACGAGTTCCTTTGGTGGCAAAACCACGACGTCAGCGTCTTCGACGTCGTTACCTAACAAATCAAATGGGTTGGACATTGAGAATAAAAATGTGTATGCTTTCTTGGTTTATTTCTACTTCACCTCTAAAAAGAATACTGTGTGGGGTGGAAGAAGAGAAATTTACAAAGAAGTATCTTCTAATATAAAACTACGAAAGAAAGAGAAAAAATCTTCTACTATGAAGCAAGCAAACAAGCAAAACAAGCCAAGAAGGAAAAAGATCAAAGGGGATATCAACTCAAAACCAAATATTACCCAAGGGAAATGCCATTTAATTTTTCTACTCAGTTAGGGCTTTCTCTACGCAGCGATGATATCAAGTTGAAAAAAATTTCTTTGCGTTGGTGCGAACTTCTGGGAACACTTGCCATTCCAATAATTTCACATTTTTATACTTTTGAACGAAATGTATGTTGTTACCCTCATCTCTAATTCTGGTAGCGCCTCCAAACGCACGGCTGCAAACCTTATCATGTGAACTTAGACCGCTTCAAAGCGGAGTTTGGTCTTGTACAGATAATAAGGGGATGATGATCAGAATGTCAGGAGGAGGTAAATTTTGAATGAAGGATACAACGATTTAACGTGAAGAAGTTTGCTTATTAAGCAATAACAGCAAGATCGGGTCAAGAAGAGAAAAAGTGCAGTAAACATACACAATAGAGAATGACCATTGATGGTACGGGGCAATCTAAGGAGGCCTTGCAAGATGAACGGTTGAATACCGGGTCTGATAAGATCTATCAAAACTATATGATGCCCGCTCTGGAGCTCTATGATGCCAAGGTCTCTATCAACCACTGGCAATTACGGGATTGTATCAAGCCGAGCTCCATGAACCAGAGCAAACTCTATTATATATACGATCATTCGATAAGAGTATTAGATACCGACTCTTCCACTTTAAGGCCTTTAGTAAGGCGACATCACTCTATCCAACCGAGCAACGCCAGTAAGCACTCTATTTCAAAGGCATCCACAAAGGGGAGTAAGGCGACAGGCTCAGTAATTTCAAAAAATTTACACGTTCCCTCAGAAAAACTGGTGGAGTTCAACTTTAAGCCTAGATGTTTCACCGAATTAAACGGGTTGACCGTTTGTGGTGGGCTCATTGGTTCTGACGATAAGGGGTTTCCTTCTAACTGGAACCGTTTAGCCCAGGATGCAAACATGTCATTGCCTCCGCCTTCTCAACCGATTAGCATTTCTAAAAATATTAGTTTCCCTATAAACTCTCACTACTCAAATCCCAACATTTGGAAAGGCATTGTGGAGTTTTACAACCAAGAAACAGACACTATGATGACATTCACCTTGGGCCAGTTCATCAACAATTGTGTTACTCTCCATAACAAGGCCACGACACAGTTTGATCTTTTCGCTTGTAATAACGATGGGCACCTTTATCAGTGCGATGTCAGCAGCAGGGATGTCACACTAGTGAAACGTTATGCGGATCTAAAGTTTCCCTTGAACAACGCTTCCTTATCGCACGATGGCCAAACTATGGTAGTTTCTGGTGATTCCAATAAATTCGCTGTTTATAAACAGAATGAATTAACGAGCCAATTTTCCTTACGTTACGATAACAATCCCTCTTGGGGCAGTTCTTCCCATCGCATCAGAAGAATACCGCGGTTTGCTTTGCCTGACGAATCAGAATGTATCGAAAATGTATATGAAGCGCCAAACTCAGATCACGGGTTTTATAATTGCTTTTCGGAGAACGATTTGCAGTTTGCGACTGTATTCCAAAATGGCACTTGCTTAGTCTATGATGTCAGAAATATGGCTATCCCGATGGCAGAAATTAGCTCAACGAGACCGCATTCTCATAACGGTGCATTTAGAGTTTGCAGGTTTAGTTATGGCCTAGATGATTTGCTATTTGTCTCGGAACATCAAGGTAGAGTCCATGTTGTAGACACAAGAAACTTCGTTAATCATCAAGTCATTGTAATTCCTGATAAAGTCAATATGGAATACATAAACGAACAGAGAAACAACTCAAACCCCAGATTTAATATGAATACCAATAATGACAATAATGATAATAACAATAGCAAACATGATTCTCAATTCGCTCAAGGGACAGATTACCGTTCCTTGGCAAGAAGAAGGTTTTCTCTGCCCTCTCTGTCAAACACATCAGAACCCTGGATAACAATGGCACAAAGAATCCCTACAAAATATTTAGAACCACAAATTTTACCATTTCCAAAAGTTATGGACAAAATCAGTAACGAATCAGTTTTATTTTCTTCGCCACGTAATCCATCAAACGAGACTTCTCATCCAAATAAGAGACGATGCTCATTTAGAATAAGAAGGGTATCTACATCGGGTCCCATCAATGACTCTTCCAATGTTCACGTAAGCTCGCCTACTACTGATTCTACTGCGACTTCATCGTCAAATTCTGCATCCCAAAATTTGATCGACCCCTTGATTCTTTCTCACCAGCAAGCACACAATGATGTTTTTGAAGATGATGAATATTATGAGGCTTATAATGATGTTCATTCAACATACCGTGTTTCTTCAGACTATCCCGGTCTCTCACCAAGAGCTTTTGAGAGTTTCCTAAGACCGCCTTCAACCCCTGACTTACCGTCAGATGATGACAATTTTGTTACAAATAATAGGAATAATAGGGGAACGTCAAATTTCTTGAGAAGAGCAGTGGTTTCAACTCAAGAGAATAACGAATTTCTAGAAGAAAACAATATATCAGGTGTTGATTGGGTTGAAGACAGAAATGGTAGTTCTTTGATTATTGGTACGGATTATGGTATTATGAGGTGGAATATCAATTCATGGGCAAGAAGGAGTTTCTCCAGTTACGACTTATGTTAAGCTTCTATCTTGAATATTTCTTTTACTTTCCCTTTTCATTACGCTCAGAAATACTTATATTTTTTTTATTTCCGTTAATTGTACGTATTATCCATTTTCGCACGCATTTTTGTTCTGTTTTGGCTATTTAGGTAAATACTACTTAAAAAAATACTCTAGTCAAATGATATTAATGTTTTTTATATCGGCCTTTTTTCACTTTTTTATGTGTTAGCCTGATCAGTCGTTCCATTTAGCTAACTCTACTTCATCGATGTGCACTGGTTGATCAATCTTGTTGACGTTAATATCACTGCATAATCCACATTTTTCCACAATAATAGACTCTAAATCATTTAGATTATGCTTGTTCTTGGCTTTTAGAAATTTTTCTATCTTCTGTCTCAAATTATAATCATTTGAGGTTAATATTAGCCTAATTAAACAGTTCCAATGGAAGCAATGACCACAGGGAAAAATTATGAACTTCTTAATCTGTAAAAACTTCCCACATTCATCACAAGATTTGCCTGGTTCTAAGATCCGGTAAATCTCATTGAATTTAGAAATTTCAGTATTTATCTCCACTTTCAAATTTTTAGAATTTATGATATCTTCTGAAATCTCGTTCATTTTCATGTTGTGATTCTCTAAAAACTTGATTAATTCTTCTTTCAAGTTAGCAATTGTAGTATATTCGTTGAAAAATGGTAAAAGATCTTTAATTGTCAAAATTTCATTGGAATCATTTAAAATTGTTCGAATCAGTTGTTTAATGTCGACGTCTTTCATTGAAAGTAACAGGTGTTTTGCGATTTTCAACCATAACCTTTTTCTAAGTTTATAATCCTCTATAAGAATCTCATCGTTCACAATTATTTTACAATCATCAATCAAATTATTTTTCAAGGCTAAATCAATAGCATCATCAAATAATTTTAAGCGTGTTAAAAGAAAGATAGAAACTTTGGTTTTTTTGTAGTTCAATGATAACCGTAGCTGAAAGTTCAGGTCAAATTTGTTTTCATTTGACCTCATAAATTTGATTGTATCGCTTTCTAATATCGCATCATTTTTAGGATTAGTAATCATCATATAAAGAATTGAATTGTATATTATCGGATCGCACATTCTCGGAACTTCTTTAACACACCATTCCAAGTAAGTCAATGAGTAGTTTTCTGGATATTCTAGTGAGCTACTAACGAGTTTGGTGCTATTTTGCCAATTCGTGAAATACTTCAGAATTGTTGGAACAAACTTGTTTGGGTTTAAATTTTTAAGTTTCATCCACGTAGATATCGTTGCCTCAGGTGAATTTAGCAGAAGAATCAAAGAGTACTTATAAACCAAGTCGTTATCGTTTATAGTCAACAGAATTTTCAAGGATTCATACCAATTTCCTTGATCAATCCAGTATGACAATAAAAATTTCATGTCGTTGATCAACTTGGCAAAAATCAGTAGTTCATTTTGCCTATTTTGTTTAGACATTATTTGGTAAACAGTTTCATTATCAAGAGTTTCTAAATGACCCTCTAGAAATTTAGTTAGTTCATTCGACTTCTCTTTAAGCTTCAAATTCCAATTCAACAAATTGTCTTCATCGGTAGTCTTGGTGGCGTGTATTTTTAGTTCAATGTCATTTAATTGCTTCATGAAATTCCAGACAATCCAACTTGACAAAACAACTTGTGTTGATTTCCAAGGTACATTTTCCAGCTGTTTAATCAATACTATGTTCAA
This sequence comes from Saccharomyces x bayanus, assembly GCA_019431265.1. Classification (NCBI taxonomy): domain Eukaryota; kingdom Fungi; phylum Ascomycota; class Saccharomycetes; order Saccharomycetales; family Saccharomycetaceae; genus Saccharomyces; species Saccharomyces x bayanus. Next base: position 450,120 of record CP080215.1, on the reverse strand, counting down.
GTCGTTGTAATCTTTCATTTTTAGAAAGTCCAATGCAATTTCGCCAAAATGTGATGAATCCTTGATAATTCCTAAAGTTATGGCAGCTGAATGAAAGTCTTTAGCAGTGTGGAAGAGGTACATTGCCTTTGAAAATTTGATAGCTTCCATTTCTCTGGGTGTCAGGCCTTTTAAAGACAGGGCCTTGTCAAATTTATTATCTTGAACTAACAATTTCCATATTGAGTTGGACTCCTTCTCGATTATTATTTCAAAAACGTTTCTATTGGAAAAACACCAAAATGTCTCCTTTTCCGAATCTCTTACAAGTCCCAGGAATTTTTCATTACTATCGGTAGTGGCACCAGCAAAATGGTGTCTCGGTATAGCTTCATGAAATACGATGTCATTATTCAATTGACTTACCATAGTAACTGTGTCATTTCTCAAAAGTAGAATATGGAAGGGAGTCAAAACTATATCTTTAATAAGGTTTTCTTTATCGTTATTATAGTCAGGTAACTCGAAATTGAGTAAAACTTTTGAAGAAGATAAGAATTTCCCCACGTTATCAGAAGCAGGATCCTTAGCCGTGCAGTTATCTTTTAAATCTCCGAAGACAATCCCACTTGATGTAACCCAGGCGAATAACCCGTTATATGAATCAAATTTCTTTATGGTGTGATGCTTCAACCTTTCAAATTGCTCAGATTCATCTGGTTGTAGCAAAGGAAGCTTCATATTTGTCATGTCTTTCCAATATAAGATATTGTCCTTAATGGTTAGTAATAAAGAACCTTTCCAATACGCTACACCATCAATTCCCCGGGCAGTTTCTTGTTATCGTACCATAGTTTCGAGGTAAAGTCCTTGCCCGTCCATTCGACCTGATACAGCTTAGCCACTTTCTTGGTGCCCATAAGAAAGGCGGTTTCATTGATCCAATGGAACGAACTAAGATCAAGGTTTTTGATCTTATTTAATTGAGTGAATTCGCCGTCCTTTAGCAACATATACCTACCAAAGTTGGTTCGAATGAAAATGGAAGTGCCCAGGGGAGAAACATGTACATTCATTATCGATTCTAGTTCCTTACTTAAGGGACATTCGAAGTTATTAACGATAGCTGGGTCTTGTAGATTTATCCTGTAAACCGTTCGCTGTGTGGTTACTATAAGCTGGTCATTGGATACTTGCAAATGGGTGAGTTCTGTGTTCCCCGTAAGGAATTGTAACTGTACCTCCTCTATACGTGTTTTCAGCATCCCACTCCTATATTGCTTTTTTATTTTTCTCTTAAACCTTTTAGCATCTAGGGGATTCCAGGTTTTTAACTCATTTTGTTTTATAGATTTGATATTTTGAGTTTCTCGAAAAATTCTTACAGAGCAGTACGAGGAGAAGCAAGATACAACAAGAGGCACATATCGAAACCAATTACGATGAGTGGAGTACCGGTAAAACTACTTAATGAAGCACAGGGACACGTCGTCTCCCTCGAGTTGACAACGGGGGCCACATACCGTGGTAAACTAGTTGAAAGTGAAGATAGTATGAACGTCCAGTTGAGGGACGTAACGGCTACTGAACCACAGGGAGCTGTGACACACATGGATCAGGTGTTCGTACGTGGGTCTCAGATCAAATTCATAGTTGTTCCAGACCTTTTAAAGAATGCGCCATTATTCAAAAAGAATTCATCAAGGCCTATGCCCCCAATTAGAGGACCTAAGAGGAGGTGAAAAAAATACAACTAAAAAATACAATAAGAAACTTTTCCTTTCCATTATAAGTAAATATATATATACCGGTGTTGTTTATGTAAGAATATGTGTAGATGAATGTATTAGTTATGTGCTGTTCGTAGTCGAGTTCGCTAGTGACGAAGACTCCTTTATCTGTTCGAATTCATTGAGGTCACTGCGAATCTGAAAATTCATGTCCTGTAATTGTGCGAATAACTCTTGAATGTCATTTTGCAACTCACGAGCACGTTCCACCGATACTGTAGCCTGTTGTGTCTTTCTATTTTCCATTGCTTCGCTGGGGTATTTTTTTCACTGGTGGGTCCTCTCCTCTCTAGGGCAATTTCAAAATTTTTCATGTTGCGACTATTTTCAACTCAAAAATAAATATCAAAAATCGATGAGGTAGCTGGGATAAAGTGTAAGCATTTGTAGTACAAGATGGTTAACAGTTCAAATCACCCTTGCATCAAGGATGGATGGTTTAGAGAGATCAACGATAAGAGTTTTCCAGGTCAGGCCTTCACTTTGGTCGTGGACTCGATACTTTATCAAGCTCAGAGTGAATTTCAGGACATCTTAATCTTTACCAATAAGGTATACGGTACGGTGCTGGTTCTGGATGGTATAATTCAATGTACAGAATTTGATGAGTTCGCCTACCAGGAGATGATTACGCATATTGCCATGTTTGCACATTCCAATCCGAAGCGTGTACTTATCATTGGTGGTGGTGATGGAGGTGTGCTGAGGGAGGTGGCTAAGCACAAGGGCGTGGAAGAGATCACTATGGTGGAAATCGACTCTTCAGTCATTGAACTGTCTCGGAAGTTCTTGCCTACGTTGAGTGATGGCGCTTTTGACGATGAAAGGTTGGATTTGAAACTTTGCGATGGCTTCAAATTCTTAGAAGATATAGGCGAAGCTGGCGCTCAGAAGAAATTCGACGTTATTATCACTGATAGTTCTGACCCTGAAGGTCCGGCTGAAGCGTTTTTTCAAGAAAGGTATTTTCAATTGTTACATCATGCTCTAAATCCTAATGGTATCGTCATTATGCAAAGCTCCGAAAACATATGGTTGAATCTAGATTATCTGCGTGATTTAAAAAACACCGCCAAAAGGGTGTTTCCGAACACAGAATATTGTTATACCATGGTTCCAACGTATACCTCTGGTCAATTAGGTTTGATTGTTTGTAGTAATAATGACAGTATACCGTTAATTGCCCCACAAAGATTGCTTTCTGGGCAGGAACAAGAACAGTTAAAGTACTACAATCCTCAAATACATTCGAGTGCATTTGTTTTGCCTACTTGGGCTGACAAAGTTATCAACAAATAATCACTTGATACCAATATATATTAATACTATTAATCTATGTACTTGTATATTCAACCAAATATGCCGTCGATGGCCGATTTATTCTTCTTTTTCTTCTTCTTCTTCTTCTTCTTCTTGTCACTCTCTAGCTCAACAACTTGTACTGGTTCTACATGCTCCCTTTCTCTGACAACGTTGCCAATATCTTCATCGATAGCTTCTCCAAGTTCCTCTCCGTCGTCCGTAACCGGTTCTTTCTTTCCCTTTGGTATTTTTTTTTATAGAGCATTTACATCTTATGAACTCATCATAGCTTAGTTCCCATATTTTCATGTATAAGGCTCTCACGTTCGCTAGTAGTGCCACTAGTACACAGCCTAGCGTTACAAATTGCCCCAGTGCAATAATACTATTGAAATCCCAGTACCACCTCTTCAACTGACGGAACATCGCCCTCTGTAATAATCTGTGTAACTTGACCCACTCGTCATCTCTCATGCATTTCGTTTCCAATCTTGTTGATTTTAGAAGCTCTATTATCTGTCCACAATTTCTTTTTAGCTCGTTGAATGATCTATACCAACTGGCTACTCTATGTTGATTCTTATTCCTGTGGTTCAGTAGCAATATCAACCGATACTCTTGTTCTAAGGATCTTGTCACTCCCTTTATCCCATCCATTTCAGTCGGTTTCTTCGTTTTCTTGTACGTCGCTTTGTGCATAGTGCTCATCTCTTCAAAGGTTTTCTCGATAGTGAAATTTATTGAAATACTCTGTTAAAAGTCTCAGTAGGAATGAACAATGTGAATACACAGAAGAGGATATAAACATGTACTACGATAGGAGAGCCATTCCGCCTCCCCTCCCTAATAGACCTTATGGTGCTGCCAACATAGAGCCTCCTCCTATACCACCTCGAAGAAACGCTCAGCCTCCAATTGTTTCATCTGAGGACCCCTTTAAGTCTAGAGTTATCAAACCTGTAGCAGAATTGCTGCACTTGTACAAACCTCCAGCCAATGTTCAACCGCTACATGGCGATTTATTTCAGTCGCCTATCCTCCCTAGTTTGGGAGCTCCTCCCTCGATCTTCAAGAGCGTTCAACATGCGGTTCACAAGCCTAATACGGGGGATCAGGATAGTGGCCCTTTAGAGACGAATAAATTCTACACAAATATTTTACTCGAGGATAACACACAACCAATATGGACACATCCTTATTCGCTTTGGTTTTCCCGTGACCCAGAATTGTTTGGTTTGGCCATCAATCATACTTTGGCTTCCCAAAGGGTGTTTGACACAACTACGAATCCTCCAAGATTCTTCTTCAATCCTACGAATATAAAATCTTTTGTATTCAAGGCAAGAGAGTTTGGTTCGGTAGAGGATATCAAGCTTGAATTTCAAGATATGAAACACATGTCCGTGCGGTTACTATTGTCCCTAAATGATTTTCAATTCATAGAATACCCGCTAGTTCAAGGGATGGGCTTTGTTACAGCTATTTATCATGATCTAGTTTTTGAATTGAGAAGTGCTGTTGGTTTTAGACGCTTGGAGCGTGTTAGTACAAATGAGAGAAGTTACAAATACCATATTCAACTCGAAGACAACCGAGTGTGGCCGCTATACTTGACCTCGCCAAAGTGCTCTTTTCCACAAGATTTTCAGCTATCACTAATCAACAACAATACGATAACATCTTCTCATAAAATCGATGGTCTTATTTGTCAATTATCAGGGGATTCCGTCCCCGATATTGATTTGGCAGCGGGTTGCTACCCAGTGAGTTGTAATTTATCAGGTCAAACCATCAATGAGCAGCTAACAAACTATAGATTTGATTATTCTGTAGCAGGCCCATCACGGTCAGGCACTACACTGATGTATGCTTTGCCACATCACAAAGCTGCATTCACACCAGAAATGCAAAAAAGTGAAATGAATTCTCAATTGGATTCCACGGTTAAAGGTATTATGACTGGTTACCTTACAAACAGCTTCGAAATGGAGGTGCAAATACCGAAAGAATTAGGCTTTGATCCTGTCGCCCTTTATTTGGATAGAAAAGCCAACTACAGCCATGCGACGCTATCTAAAATTCAAGAGGCTGCAACTCAAGAGGTTCGATCTAGTGATCCTCAACAGGAATCGAACATCGATTCAATGTATTTTTCTGGCAAAATACTTGCAAAATATGCTTGGATTCTCTATGTGACACATTATATCCTTCACGATGAAAAGCTAACTAGAGAGCTATTAAGTAAACTGATTATTGCAGTAGAGAGATTTGTTAAGAATGAGCAAGTTTTACCCTTAAAATATGATTCCACATGGAAAGGCATAATTTCCTCAGGTACTTCTAGCCAAGATTTTGGCAATTCCAACTACAATGATCATCATTTCCATTATTCCTATCACGTCATAACTGCGGCCATTATTTCTTTAGTCGATAACGACTTAAATGGAGATACTAACAACTATTCTTGGTTAAGAAATAATAGAGATTGGGTCGAGTGTTTAGTTAGAGATTACTCTGGTGCTGATAGCAATGATCCATACTTTCCTCAATTCAGGTCATTTGATTGGTTTAATGGTCATTCATGGGCTAAAGGTTTATTTCCAAGCGGTGATGGTAAAGATGAAGAATCCACTTCTGAAGATGTCAACTCTTGTTATGCAATAAAGTTGTGGGGGCTAGCGACTAAAAACTCTAAATTGATTGATATAGCTAACCTGCAACTCGGTATCATGAAACATGTTTTTCAGTATTACTTCCTGTACGAAAATGATAATACTATTGAGCCTAAAGAATTTATTAAAAATAAGGTTAGCGGTATTCTATTTGAAAATAAAGTCGACCATGCCACATATTTTGGTATGGAGCCACAATATATTCACATGATTCATGCTATTCCTATTACATCCGCATCTTCATGGGTCAGATCGCCGACTTTTGTTAAAGAAGAATGGGAACAAAACATGCAGCCGATAATCAATCAAGTCAATGATGGTTGGAAAGGTATAATAATGTTGAATATGGCTCTCCTTGATCCTAAATTCTCATACGACTTTTTCAGTCAGCCAAATTTCAACAGAAATTTCTTAGACAATGGACAGAGTTTAACTTGGTCGTTGGCTTATTCAGGCGCCTTCATTTAAATACCAATTATGTACTTTCAAAAAGCTCCGAAAGTAAAAGTCGGGAACTCCATCTCTTTTTAGCGATGTGCAGTAATTTAAAAACATCAAATATTTAGTATACTCGCCTTCACGTACTCAAGTTATTATGGAACATCTTCATCGTTAATTGTAGTTTGTTCTTCAAAAGAAGTAACTCCTGCATTGGACATCAGATATGGACGAACCCGTTCTGTACGCTGTGTTTCATGCTTCCTTTTTAATCTTATATTCTCGTATATTTATTACTACACGTACAGAATATATGCATTTGTTCTTAATAAGCTTGAATCTACTATTTTTCTTCCAGTTGATACTTTTTCGCAATATCACTGATTTTTTTCAACGACTTGGGTAGTTTTTTATTGGTATTTGACGCACTAGAGTAGTTTGTAGTATACTGGGGAAGTGGATGTAAGTTACTATCGTGTTGATATGTGTTGTTGAACGACTTTGTTGTTATTGTTCGATCATTGTTGTATCTTGATCGTACAGGACCGCTTGTAGGAAGCTTTTGAAAAGGCGAATATACTCTGCTATTATTGAATCTTGAATTGGTGTCAAATATTGGTAAGGTCATGGCTTTATTAGGTTTTTTTTCAGCCGATTCATAAGGTCTTTTGTTTTTTTTTAGTGGTAGAGATTCTTCGACAAATGTTGGCTTGGGCATTGGGTAATTGTGTCTTATAGTCTTACTTCGGTTTGACATCTCCTTAGTCATCGTTTCGTCGATAGCACCCTTTACTTGCTCCGTTCTGGCCTGTCCCATATATTGAATGTTTGCGTCACGTAGGCCTCCAACGTTAGAGCAGGGTGGTGAATATGGAGTATACCTGCTTTTAGCGTTGAGCACCGGACAAGGTAGCGTATTTTTATTTAAGGACTTATTTTCTAGTGCATTTAAAGGATCCGCATTATTCGCTGCACTATTGACATCATTTGAAGTATTAGTGTCATCTAAACGGGGACAAATTGATTTGTTTTCAACCTTTTCAGCTTTTGACTTAGGTTCGTTTATCGATGTATCAGCTAGAACGAGCTCCGGGCTAATACATTGCGTATATGTCAGATGGTCCATTGATTTTTTTGTTACCGAAGTCATAGGTTTTGGTTGATTTAGCTGTTGCCTCGATGAACTTTTGTCAGGTAAAGGCGTTTTATGAACAGATGGGTTTACATCATAAATAGCGCCTAGATCTTCATAATCTGTTATGTAAGCTTGTGCGATAGCTGTAGGAATATCAAAATATTCACATCGATTTATAGATGTCTTTGTACTTGAGATTTTCCTAAACTGACTGCGAAAACGACGCTCAGTTGCCATTCTATGCCTCATCTCTGTAGGTACCTTAGCGGCGCAAATCATCTCTTCGGTAAAGTTTAGTAATTTCATAGCCTCATTCCTATAATTGTAATTAGGGTCGGACATTTATAGAGCTTCTAGCTTGTAATAGCTTAATTTTGTAATGGCCCAAATGTTCAACTCTATTCAGCTGTGTTCCCAGGTTGTATTCATAACCTCTTAGACCGATGCCTATTTTTCTCCGCCATAAGCGCAATTTAGATTAAATCTATGTAGTTAATAAAAATATATGATACATATGTAAGTCATGAACGAACATGTATGCCAAAGCGATGTTCATTACCATGATGGTCAAAAATCTTCTCCACTGGGTAATATTCTACGTGTTGGTGAAAAGGAACGTCATCTTCTGGATTATAATAGAGAGTTACTTGAGCTGATTTTGAGGTTTTCTCTAGGACAAGCAATAGCTTCTCTTTTTCATCTACGAATCCTGTAGTGAATTGTTTATGAGATCCAGGTGAACTGACTGTGATGCTGTGTAAGCCTTCGACATTTAAGCTTAGCTCTTGAAACTTAGGTGAGATATTTTCCTTTTCCTCGTCATCACAATCATCATCTTCTTCTTCTTCTTCTTCTATAAGTAATTCCTTACAAGTAATACCACCCCATTCGGCAACAGCACCTCTAGGTAACTCCGAGATCTTTACAATAATCAAACATTCTTTGTCATCGTCCATTTTATTCATCCAAAGGTCTGATTCATCACACATTTCACAACAGTAAAGCGCCCAGGCTTTGCAAGCATTGTCGATGATAGACTCATCTGAAATATAACATGTCATCGATAATTTTCTCTGGGCGTTTATTGTTTTACACAGAGTGTCAAAGTGTTGTAACGCCAAAACTGTTTGATGAAGAGAATCCTGTTGCATTAGCTCCATAGAATGTGGTATTAGGCCGATTTGCCCACTAATAAAGCTCACTTGATTTGCATCATCACTTAACCAGATACTTTGCGAATACGGTCCGATATTACACGGTGCCCAATATGAACGCCCTTGGACATGCAAGCCGCTCTTGTGTTCCTTAATATTATCACCGCAAGTTTTTCTTACTTCTGTGTCAATGACAACTGATAACTGGACATGGCAACCTTCAGGCAAGTATCCGGAGCCTACACATGCTCTTGATGGAGGTAGTGGACCATATTTCGTCACGTTCAAAAATTCATTGTAAATCTTATTTATTTTGCCAAAATTAGACATATCTTTGACTAGTAGGGATGATGATAATATATGAGAGCGGGGAATCCTATTGGAGCGTAAAATATCAGCTAGTTCTGTGAAAATGTCTTTACTTTGTTCTTCCACCGTTTTGGATGCATTTGATTTCAGGTTTGAGACGTAAAGCTTGTCATTGATTTTATTGGTTGATGTTCCTATTACTTTCTCTAGTGCTGGATTTTTTAACTCTGTTTTTCTTGTTTCCGTTTGATATTTTTTCAATACTTGGGATAGCTCTAGCCAGTCACCATGCAAAATCGAAGGTACAGGTAACTTGTCCAGTTGATTCTGTAAAAAATCATCACTTAAAATACGTGGTTGAAATTCAACTTTTAATCTTGCATTGTGAACTTCACCATCGTTGGATTTCGTCATATCAGTAAGCTTCAGATATCCATGTTTGAAAAAAGGTGCATCCAAAACCATCGTTTCAAATTCTCCACCTTCCCCACAAATATGGACTTCATAAAGTTGATTTAGTTTATGTAAAACCGGCTGAATGGTAGGTAGTGACATGCCTAGATGTTTGTCGTTCAATCCGATTGCGGCCACTTTGATGATCCTAGCGTCAAATTTATTTTCTGAATTAGTAGCGCTTTCAACATTGTTAATGTCTTTGGACATAAAACACATTTCGCTCATCAATTCAGCTTGATCTCTTTGCCATAAATAACTTAGCACAACAAGATCTAGTCTGGAACAGACGTCTTCAACTCTGGTTCTCTGATAGGAAGACAAAATGGCTCCTACGCTAACAGCTTCTAGATCTGGGAGTCGATCTTTGACACTTTTCAGTAGCTGAAACAGCTCTTCGATTTCATCATCCTGAGTGGCCGAATAATTTAGTTCCACATTTTTAGAACTGTTAGATAATATGTGACGTCTAAATAATGGGACACCAATACATTCAGAATAGTGATCTATGAGATCATGTCCCACAGTTTGGAACATGAAAGAGTCTAATTCTTGCTTGTCCGATTCCTTTGGATATAAATTTCCTAGTGCAATTAACTCATGATCGTTTTTCAAACAGTGGAAAATGTTGTAGAATGAGTCCTTCCCACCTGATATGAGTGCTAAAAACTTCATAGCCCAAATCTGTAGGTGATTGAAGTATGGGGTGTTGTTTAATTGACATTGATATCAGTCAGTGCAGTCATTGGCATATTCTGTTTAAAATAGGTAATGCTTTAAATTTTTTCGAAGGTAAAAAAAAAAATCTCCGCGACGGGGAATTGAACCCCGATCTGGCACGCGACAAGCGCCCATTCTGACCATTAAACTATCACGGATAAGAAACTTTCTGAAAGTTTTAGCTATTTACGTTACCAATTGCTTCATTTTCTGGAACCCTACGAGTTCAATTTGCACAGAGAATTCTACGGGTTCAACTGTCATCCATATATTACTAATATATACGGGGTTAAATAATGACGTAAAAAATCAAAAGACCAACAAGACAAGATTCAGACTGTCATCGAATGAAGCGCGCAAGGACTGATAGGATAAATGAACTATGGGACAAAGGCATTTATGATATTACTTAAGACTAGTAATTTTCTGAGAATATCTAGCATGATCTATATACGCAATATTAAACCACGGAATCCCAAAATTCACAATCCAAATTTTTATAGGTCAATGCTATGCATTAGGGCAATGTATCCAGGAAAAAAAAACTTCTGTAAATAATTAGTATTATTATTATCATTAATGTTTATATAGATAGATATATAGATATGAATAAGATTAGAAGATCAGAATTTATGTATGCATACTTTTTTTTCAGTTTTTGCTTTGTAACTTAATGTATTTTAAGATGGGTTTTTCATAGGCCTAATCTTTTGGGAATCGACTTTGCTATTGCCTTGATTAATGGCCAGCCATTATCAGATCTCACAGCATCTCCATTTTCTTGCAGTCTTCTTAGAAGGTAGTCCTTGGTTTCCAAAGGTGGACCCCATGGAACATACTTGATGATGTTCTTGGCGCCATGGTTAGTGATCAGATCATGGGTGACGTTGTCGGCCATACCCAGCAGTTGACCCAAGACGATGTTTGATTTGGCGTATGAGTTATCTTGAGTAGACTTTAGCAAGTTGGTCACGAGCATTTGAGATTGATAGTTGTGGGAGGCTACGACCAAGTGACCATAGTAAGAGTCCTCGCCGTTGATGATAAGGTCATTGACCACTTGAGTGATGATACGGTCGTAGTTTTCGTCGGTACCGTTCTTTTCACCAAAGATGATTTGGTTACGGTTTTGTTCGGAATGAATATAAGCACCACGAACCAATTTCAACCCAAGTTTGTAGTTGTTTTCTTGGGCCAATTTCAATTCGTGCAATAGGTGATCACCAGAGTCCCTTAGGTATAGTTGCCAGGTACCGATGCATGAGACTAGTTTAGATGAAACAGGGTTGAATTTTTGGAACAGGATTCTTTGCAATTCGTAAACACCGTTTTCTTGCAAGTCGTATTTCTCGGCATCGATGGTGGAGACCAAGAAGGGGGCCTTTCTTTCAGGGTATTTCTTCAACAACGACTGGTTCAAGTCGAAGATCTCCTTTGTGACCCTGGAACAGTTTTCAACCAGTTGGTCTCTTTGAGCCTTGAATGCAGGGTTGCTGAAATTGGACAACACTTCGTGAGGGTTGTCTACCAAAGCGGAAGGTTTCAAAGCGATGTAGCCGGGAGCGATGTCGTTAACGGACGTGGTCTCGGAATCCAGTTGGCGGACAATGTTGGGCAGTAGAATGTTGTGGACGGACCTAATAGTTTCGTCAACGATTTGGTCAACTGGGGTACTGTTCAAACTCTTGTTACCCTCCGAGTTTTCGATGGTGAGGGAAAGCATCATGTTGGAGATGCCTCTCTTTTGTAGGCGCTGGCCACACTCGATGACCTCTTTGAAGTTTTCACCACCACAGTACAGAGAGGAGACAAAGAGTTTTATTATGGGCATAGGGATGTAGGGGAAAAACTTGATGATCGTGTTGAGGAAGAAGCTGTTCAACGTGGCGATACCGATGCACCCAAGCTGGAACAACTCCTTCTTGGGGAGCGTTTGCAGAAAGTTGACCGAGTTGGGGGCGCCATCACGCTGTTGCCGTTGGTAGTGGTGGCTGGGGTGTCGACCATCAGGTTAGCGGCGGTGTTGGAGTGCGACGGAGTCTTTGACACATAGGACCTCTTCAACAAAGGGTAGCATACCGAGGGCAGACGGGACTTGGTAAGTAGCAGGGAGCTTTTAGAAGCTAACATTAGTTGCATGCGTAGTTCTTAGTGCTATGTAGCAATGGCTAAATATGTACAAATAAAAAAAAAAAACATGAAGAAGAAAGAAAGAAAGAAAGAGTTTAAAAATTTTGTGTTTGAACCCCAACCGGTCTTATATATCAGCCCCGGCAGAGGAGGAGAAATGGCATTTAATTAAGCAGCATAACCTCTTTAGATAGTACTAGCTAGATAAAGAAGTACAATAATGGATGATAAGAGAAAGTAGCGCCATTCATCAACTGTTTACCAAATCCTGAGTGATATGCTTTCGGGATGCGAAGCCCGAGGGAGATAAGCGGGAAGCCTTAGCCGAAAGAAAATCCCAGACAAAGAAACCGATGGAACCAACGGAAGGAGTGAGCGAGGACCCGGAAAAACATATGATGGTCCCTGCGCGATTTTTCCGGGCGGGTATCATCAGCCATTCTCATGCTCATTTAGATAACCATTTCAGTAGCCGATTTTCATGTAGTGCCGATCGGATCAGGTCCGCGTCGTCGATTTCGTCCCGTTCGGGTTCGCTTCCACTTTCACTTGCAGTGTCATCATCGATCTGGTGGTCGTGGTGGTGCCGTGGGGGTGGGGGTGGATCCCGTCTTGATAGCTGACTCTGCAGAAACAAGCGCGCCATTTCTCTGGTGCGGAACAACTTGCCCTCGCGCGGGTAGTCCAGTTCCCACTTGCGCAGCGTCCGGGCGACGCACCGCGGAAGCACGTGCAGGTCACGTGCGCGCGCCTCCGTGCACAGTGCGCGCTCGACCTGCCGGCGGGTGACGACCGTCGGCAGCGACCGGCGGCCTCGGCCAGCGTTCTCGTTCGCGGTCGCGTTCTCGTCCGCGCTGGCGCTGGCGGCAACAACGCTGCGGGAGGCCATGCCCGCGAGCGCCGTGCACCACAGCAACACGCGCGTGTAGCGCCGTACGCTACGCTCCAGCGCCTCCGCCGCGCCACGCGACAGGGGCAGCGCGTGGCGGGGCAGCGGCCTTATCTCCGCGATGCGGCTGTGCGAGTAGATCGCCTCCCACCTGCGCCGCCAGCTGTCGTGGTCGATGAGCAGCCGCCCCTCCTCGGCGTCTCCTTCCTCCGTGGCGGGGGCCTCGCCTGCGGCTTCCCCGGCGGCCTCGCTGAGCTGCGTCTCCAGCGCGACCCACCCGCTGCTCATTTCGTACGCAATGGGCGCGCTTCCCTCGTCGTCACCCGCCTTGCGCGAGCTCGCACGCGCGCTCGCCCGGCGCAGCAGCTTGTAGTAGCCCAGGATCTCCATGGCACTCTTCCGGGGCAGCAACGGGCGCCACTCCTCCACGCGGTGGATGCTGTAACGTGAAAGACACCAGAAGAACGTCTCCTTTTCTTCGCTGTCCCACTCCACGCCAAGACTGGTCTCCACGCTGGCGTCCCTGGCGCTCGCCTTCTCGTGGGTGCTCTTGACGTGCACCTGCGACGGGTGGAACTCCCGTGGGCGGCCTGCGGCCGCCCCACCGTGGAACTCCTCGACCTCCCTGTTGTACAACGCTATGTACTTCCGCAATTGTTGGCTCTCCACTGTCATGGCCGCCTTCGCTCTTGTTCGCTGTGGGCTCTAACTGCTCTTCCCTTCCACTCTTGTTATGCCCACCACGGTGTTTTTGTTTTTCAACCTCGCCCGCGCTTTTGAATTGAAATAATTGAAAAAAAAAAAAATAATTAATAATTAAAAAAAAAAAAAAAAAAAAAAAAAAGATAAAATAAGTAACGTATAATGCAACTAGTATGTAGTGTCAATGAATGTAGCTTGAAGGCGCATTGCGGAAATAAAGCAAGCACATGTGGAAATTCAATAGGAAGCTAGCCCGTTTCACCTGCCGTCTCTACTCGAATTCGGGCGCAAGCTCGCCTCTCTGCGGTAAAAAAAAACTGCCCCAGAACTTGAAGTTCGTTGTTCTGAACCCTACCCAGTCTGGTCTGGTCAAGAATGACCAGACCCTCGTCAGGCACAGACCCTCGAGCAGGCGCGCTCACAAGGACACCGGCACCGACGACGACGGCGACTTCGGCTCGAGGCTGCTTGTCTTCGAGAAACAGAACTCGCTGGACTCCGCACTGAACTCCATTGGCCTGAAAAAAACCAACCAACGCCAGCCTGTCCTCCCTCGAGTACACCGCCCTTGTCCAGTCGCTCACCTCGAGTTACAACCGCCACCAACTGCGCGAGTTCATCTCCTCTCACCACCTGGAGGACTCCCCCTTACATCTGACCCACTGGAAGAAAAGCAAACTGTCCCAGTACATCATTGGAAAGATCTGGAATTGCCACCCGGTGTCAACACCGGCCACGCCCACGGGCCTCAAGTCCACGTCGCTGACCTTCCAGTTCGATACTCCAAGGGAAATCTTCCTTCTGCTCATCACCCAAAACGGTAAAATCCTGACAAACTTCAACAAGCTGGGCTTGACCTTCATCATCTCCATCCAGGACAACGAGTTGACCGTCAAGGGCTCGCCCAGCCTGCTCAAATATGCGGAGATCTCCCTCAACAAAATATGGTCGAATATCACCCAGGAAACGGTCAGCATACACGCTTCCGCCCCCTCGAAGGACCTGGTCAACCTTATTCAGAAGGAGTCTCACACTTTTTTCGAATACCTCCCGGAGTCGCAAGCGTACAAGATCTCTGCACTAAGTCCCAAGAAGATCTCCATGGCCAAGGCCTTCCTGTTGAACGCAGTCTCTTCCAACCCACACGCGTCCCAGCAATACCACACAATCGAAACAGCCTCGCCAACCAAGCTGGAGGCCTACCCGTTCAACAACACCCTGGAGAACTTGGACTGGCTGAACAAATCCCGAGATTGGTCAAGGTTGCAGTCAACCATCCCTAAGACCGGCACGGATTTGGGGACTTGCGCCACCGCTCCTCAACTGACAGATGCGCAAATCAACCAATACAACGCTTTCTTGTCCGCGAACGCGCCCTCTTCCCCCACTCCCAGCTCCGTCTCTCGGTGTCTATCAATGACACTGGGCTATTCCCTACAATCACCAGCGTCTCCCAGTGTTTTCCAGCCCTTGATACATAAAAGCTTTATTTCAAAACTACTAAGCTTATCCAATTTTAAAGAATCGTCGTCGTCATCAGCGCCCGCATCTCTGGACCAGCATCTAATCACAAACCCCCACCAGACCTTTGTACAGCTCAATTTCACTCCTATGCCGCCCATCTCGAACTCGTCACCCCCCTTTTTGCAGGTTTGGTTCGAAACCGATGAATTCGATAACATCATCACTACTTCAATGAGACCTCTCCTGAAGTTGCAGGAAAACTCTATCGTTTTACGAACTCCGCAACGCCAAACAGACTACAAAATCACATCCGACTATATTCAAGATTTGCTACCCAGTTTTGACCAGGCCCACCCGGACGCTTGGTTAAGTGATCAAAAAGGTCTGCACGAGTTTCTCGTAAAATCCCACTGGAAACTAAACAAGTATCAAAACCTTATGAAGAAAATCATGGTCGCATTGCCCGATAGCCAAGCACAGCAATACCAATTGACCGATATCCTAACACATCGCGTCTTGAATTTGCAATTCCCCACCGGCAGCGCCCAGGACAAATACATCATCCAGTATTCTGATATCAACCGCGGCTTTGTAAATAATGGTTCATACAAGCAGTTGGACTTCGTTAATATAAACCCGAACGAAACTTCCTTGAAAACTTTTATTAATGACGTTTTGAGCTTTTAAGTCTGAAAAAATATAACACGAAAAAAATTTAACTACCGCATAATTTCGCATCCCTCGATACATGTAAATAAAAGAAGCATCACGTTTAAATATATCATAAAATATATTTATATATCAATTACTTACTTATTAAGACCGAGTGTCTTCGATAGAGCCGACTTAACAACAGCGCTCTTTTGTTTCTTCTTGCCCTCCGCACTACCGGAACCGTCATTTCCTGCGTGTGTCTCCACAGGCAATGGCGGCAACTCTTCATCATCTTGGTCCGCTGGTGCTACCGTCTCACCCAATGCATTCAGTCTCCTTTGTCTTTCGAATTCGGTTTCTGATTCGTATGCATTATCGTCGTAATCTTCACTATCATCCATGTCGTAACTGTCACCAAGATCTTCTTCAGAAGATGGCGCATCTTCCAGAGTTAACGATGCTTGGACTCCTCCTACCGGTGCGGGTGTCAACGTTCTTTTCTTCAACATCCCAGGTCCCTTCTTTGAAGACCCCTCGACAGCGCTCTCTTCATTTATTGACGGCGGCACGCTACTGTGCCCTTTACTTTTTAAACCGACGGCAGTTAGTGCTCTTGATACAACACTATCGTTTCTTGAACGGTTCTTATTCTCCTTAACACGAGAGGTATGCGGATTTATCTTGTATCTTTTTATAACGTCACCATCTTCATTTTCAATGATTAACAGATTGTCTATCTTGAATGCATGATATTTGTTGTTTTTGTTCTTATCTTTCCCCTTATCCACCAGTGTGTGTATCTTTCCCAAAGATGTGGGCGTTAATATTCTCCTTAATCTTCCCCCACTATTAGTGGATCCATTGGTCATTGTGGTGGTTAAACTTGAATGTGCAGTGCTTCCAATACTGGCTTCTTCATCTCTCGGCTTATTGCCATCTTCTATGTCTACTTGGTTCAGAATTTCACCTTGTTTATTCTCAATGATCATTCTATTACCATCCAAATAGGCCGTGCCGGGCTTCATTTCCTCTTCTTTCATTTTTCGTATTCTCCTTTCTTCGCTGCTGGACCTAGACCTTTCGCTTTCGTCTTCCGTTTCTTCTTGGCTTTCAATTTCACTTTCTGCTCCTTCTTCATCGTAACGGTTTCTCGGTATGTATCTTCTTTGTCCTCGTAGAGACGAAGATCCTCGAGATGATTCGAAACTTGGCGTGTTATCTTTATCATTATAATTGTAATTGTCACTGTATTCCTTTTCTGGTGTATACTCGTCTTCTTCTTCTTCTTCTTCCTCCTCTCCACCCATTCCAATATCTTCGTTACGATGGGTGTTAACAGCTGTGCTCAATGCAAATGTGGCGGCGCGCGCTTCCTTTTCCTTTTGCAGTCTTTCTCTACCCAAATCATTTAATTCATCGTCATCATACATTTCATTTTTAGATCTTGAAGAAAACAATTCTCTGCCTTTATTCCTTAGTTTTTGTCCTCTACTCAATCTTTTCTCTCTCATTGATAGTTTTCTTCTTCTTGGCATACCGCCAATAGGTCTGGCAGGAACTCCGCTTGTTTCGACCCCGCTGGTCTGGTCATTGTTTAACCCTTCTTCATCTTCACCTCCTGTTAGTCCTTTGCGGTCTCCGTCATCATCGTCTTCTTCACCTCCTGAAAGTGTCATTTGTGTATCCATACGATGCAGTGAAAAGGAACGTCCAGCTTTATCCAATGATGGTAATCTTTGCATCCATGAACTTTTCCCATTTTCACCATTAGTGGTATGTGTAGTAAATGTTTTGGTTAACGTAATTGTGTTCAAATGACGACCCAGGGTTATAATGGCAACTGAAGACCCATGGACTATGATGGAAGTAACAATGAAAAAACACGTGATGGGCCATATGCAAGCTATTAACTGCCAATGTTTGGTTTCTTCTTTTGTCGGTACTACGTTCAATGGAGAGGGTTCGTCGCTAATGGTAGCTTCTAACTCGCCACGAGCTAATATAGCAGCAAAAATCGCACCAACACCAATAGGACCGAAATGACCCACGAAAAGTGCTTCACGCCACGATTTGATATCAGGAATAAGTGGTCTTAGTAGCATAACTGCCGGGATTCTACGTAGAAAAATGACTACGACGGACAGAACGATCAAACGCCAAACGTTTGTGCCAATCAAACCATTGTTGAACTGACTCCATGGAATAATGGCACCGAAATAAATAAAGTATGCGTAGTTTAATAGTAAATCAATCACTGTAGAAACGTTACTCTCTTGTGTCTTTTGGGAAAACCATCCATCCCATGCAAAAGCCGCACCAGCTGCAAACGACACTAATAGGTCATCCACACCTAGGATGGAGCCGAATCCTGCGCACATGAACGCCAGGACAACGTAAAATGCTAAGAAGGACTCACGATCGATGATGTTTTTCTTTTCTGCAAACCGGATAGTGATTCTACCGACATAACCAATGAAACAACCCAGCAAACAACCGAATAGACATTCGTATAGGATGGTAACACAAAACCAATCTTTAACAATTTCTCTTCCATTACCGGGATGCAGGATCAAATTTAGTGAAAGGAATATAAAGGGGAATGCCATACCATCATTACAGCCTGATTCTGCAGACAACAGGTTTCTTAAATGGCCAGGGACTCTTTGTGCAAACTTACCAGAAACGACCGACTGTGCCAAAATTGGATCTGTGGCGGTAACACATGCAGAGATCAACAGACTGGCAGAGAAGTTCAACCCCGGTATGATGATCCAGACAAAGAGGCCGATAATAAGCCAGCCTGCTGTCATCACGGGTAGCAATAGCATTGTGACGGATACCCAATGTTTCAGCATATACTTCCGTGGCAGTTCCACGGCAACGGCGAAAATCTGCAAACATAACACTATTCTTGTTATCTCCAACGTGATCTTGTCTGAGTTCCCCCAGTTTAAAGGATTAAACCAGTTCAGACAAACAGGGCCCACGATAAGGCCAAATATCCCTGCCACGGTGGATTCACCAATATAAAGCTTCTCCTTCACGTAAAGCGAGAATAACGAGAAGACCGACGAGAACACGCCAATACAGGCGTAAGCAACATGTGCTTTTGAGACTTCTAGTTGTTCCCAGACAGCCATAATATGTGGCTGAGCTTAGAATTTTCTTTCTAATGTACAAAAAGCAAAATGCTTAAAAATGATATATGCTATCAGGAATGGAGCCTAGATGTGAAAGGATGCAATCGATGCAAAAAGAGAAAGCCGTTTGATCTTAACAACGAAGAGTACAAGATGTGTTCTAGAGAGAAGCTTATCTATCGCACTCATCTGACTTTTTGACATTATTGCCCTTGCTAATCAAAATGAAAATCTTCCCACACCACGGAGGCGAAGAGACACCGCCGCATCGCAAAAAAAGAAAAAAAGGCACTTATTACTATTATCATTTACTATCGTTATATAAGGGCTAAGTGATGAGATAAAAATTAAAGCGGGACTCTTGTATGGCCTGGTCGACGATATCGTAGACGGCGAGTCCGTGTTCTATGACGGCCTTTTCCAGAAACAAGGTGGTCACCTCTTGCGAACGTAGGTGGAGTCCCACGATGGCGTGGAACTTCAGGTTGTAGGTGGATTGGAAGCAGTGCTTCAGCTGTTGCAGCGTCTTGAGGAAGGGGTCGATAAGGTACTCGTTGTATATCACGTCCATGGCGATAACGTACACAGAGGAGCTTGTCTGGCCCAAGAGCGACAGCTCCGGATGCAGTGAGTGTGTCTTTTCGTCCTGCAAGTTGATCTTCTCCCAGTCAAGAGCCGCCACTTCCAGATCCAGCGTGGGTTTGGATGGCAGCTCCGAGGTGGTGGTTTCAGACGACGTCGTGGGGGGCGGCAGTTCCAAACGTAGCGTCCGGGACACGCACTGCCTTCTGGTCAACTGCGACAGGTTTTCCATGGTGTTATGTTTCAGCTTGTTAAGAATACCCTTCTGGTCCGTCGAGACGTAGACGTCAACAAAGTTACCAAGAACCACGGGCAAAATTCCCGATATCCCTGCACCAAGCTCCAAGATGCCTCTCTTGCTGCGGTCTGTTCCGGAAAGATTGATCAGCTTGGGCAAGTCAAGCATGTGCCCCTCACAAGAAGACCCGTGGACGACTTCCACCTGGGTACCAAGACGGAAGGGTGCAGCGCTAGCACTATACAGAAGCCAGTTGATGAAAAAAAGGTGTCGTGGACCACACAACGTACCCTGTGGTGGAATTGTCGTTGTCTCGGGACGAATGCAAGCTAGATATAGACTGTTCCACCCGAACGTGATAACTGTCTACAGCAACGCCCCAATCATCCTTAGGAACATCGGCCCTGTTCCTTCTCCTCACTCGCCTCTTCTTCCTGCTGCTGTCAACCCCCAAAGGCTCGATCGCCAGCTCCAACACACCGCTGCTTCTGTCCTGGATGCCCAAATCCTGGGGCAGCTCCCGGCACTGGGCCTCCAGCTGCATGTAACGCTCGAACACGTGCTCGTATAGCGTTTCCTCATCCAAAGACCACAACTTAAACGCCATCCTGCCTGGCCCACTTACGTTTTCGCTGCCGTCATCTCTCTCTGTCTCTCTCATTGCTTCCACAGCCCATCGCCCATTCTCTTTATTTGTCGCGACGTCGCAAAATGCACCCACATTAATGAGCACGACGCCAATCCACACCCTAATTTGGAGGTGTAGATGCACAATGGCTAATGCAGCTGGGTGCATTGTGCCAGTAACCGCAGGTCAATCTCTACACGTAGCTATGTATATATATCCGCAAGAGGGAATGGTCGTGGTTGAGACCCGGGGCTCTTGGTTGCTTGGTCACTTTAGCATCTTGGAACACAACGAGACAGCACTAGAACCTTACGCAAGATGTGGGCCCCATTAACACACACTAGACCAGAATCCCAGAAGACCGACTTAACGTCATTGTTCTCGACCGATCGCGAGCAGAACCCATTGAACGACTACCAGTACCAGATCAACATCAGGGAACTGGAGGATTACTACAACAAAACCATCCTAAACGAAGACAACATACAGGAGACAAGCAGCGAGATATCTTCCGCGGTCTCGCTCTCCCCTTCCAAACAGAAAAACGCCATTCAACCAGGGCTTCTGTACGACCCACAATTGATAAACCCTTTCCTCCCATCCTCTGGTCTGGACACTAGCGCACTGGCCACTTTCAAAAAGAAGCTGGAGGTGCAGATTAACCCAGATTACGTCCCCAAATCCTCGCAATTGCCATTGACTTTGCAAAATTTGCAGCAGTTGTCCCAGCAAAAGGTCGAACGCGATGCTCCATCTTCTCCACAGAAGGAATCTCCCTCCCAACCCAAGGTGAAATCCCAACCACAGGAGAACCCCAAGCAGCTATACAAGACCGAACTATGCGAATCTTTTACGCTGAAAGGGACCTGCCCCTACGGCAACAAATGCCAATTCGCACATGGGCTAAACGAACTGAAAGTCAAAAAATCATGCAAGAACTTTAGAACGAAGCCATGCATGAACTGGGAAAAACTAGGCTACTGCCCCTACGGCAGAAGATGCTGCTTCAAACATGGCGACGACAACGACATTGCTGTTTACGTAAAAGCTGGTACTTACTGTAACCGCAGTGCCAACAACAAACAATCTGACCAAAAGAGAAGCGCCGGTCGTGGCGATGATCGTAACTATGCCAAGAAGAAAAACCTCAACGTTAAAGTGAAAGCTTTGCAAAGAATGACTTGGTGATCTGGTTCCAGTTTGACCAAACTAGTGTTTCTAACTAAAACCCAATTATTTATTATTTTTCCTGCGTTATGCCTTTTTTTTTTTTTTCAGTTTTTTTTTTTGATCTCATTTTCCTCTTTGTTCCTATTCAGTTGTGATATTGGTACCTTATGTTACAAAAAAAAAAAAATCCCTTTATTTAAGTTAAGCTATTTTATGACAGACTATATATGCAAATATGTATATCCATATCTAAAACGTAACGTTTGTTTTGTTTTATTTGTATTTTCTCCTCAACTACTCTCTTCACTATTTTTTATCATTTCTTAGGCAGATCCCTTGAATGTCTGCCCATTCTCTGATGGTCATTTCGTCTATTTGTGAAATGAACGGCTCGACGCTGAATAACTTTTCAATCAGCTCGTTTAGTGGAATGGGTTCAAATGTATATATCCTCTCCAGAAAGTCGGGAAAGGATTGGATCAGCTCCGTTAAATGATCAAAAATCTCAAGCTTGCTGAAGTTTATCGCCCAATCACGCTGCTCATCGCTATCTCCTGGAGTGACTATCGTATTTGCTGACAGAATTTGTGATGCTGTCTGTAAAGACTCGATGATTTCCAGTTTTGTCCTCATAGGTTTTAGTCCGACTGTTTTCAAGCTTTGTCGAAGTTCCTTCATTGATTGTGACGTGATGATTTCGTGAAATTTTTCAGGTGAATCCGCAAAGCTTGTCGTAGCAGTGAAATTTTTATTATTAATATTATCATTATTCGTAAGGTTTGGTGGAGGTGCCTGAGTAATACTTTTAGGAAAGTTTATCAACTCAATATCAGCAATGCAAAATTTATCATCGTAATCAGTGTCTTCTTCTTCAGAATCGTTTACTGCGATTTCGCAACAATCGCATTTCATTACAGGGTCAAGTTGACTCACTTCATCATGCAATAATTTAACCCTAATGAATCTTTCTAGACCACTTACTTCTCCCCCCGTTCTCAATATCTTAGTAAGATTCTTTTGGGGAATAATCGTGGGGGGTTCTTGTTGCTGGAACTTGAACTTGATTTGATACCTGTGATACGGCAGTCTTATTGTTTTCTGCCTTTAAAGGCGATATCAATGATCGAACAGCTTTGAAGGATTCTTGCGTCAGGTCAATTATACCATCCAAAGGCGATGTGTTTGGAGTGAAAAATTGTGTGCTACCCATGGTATCGGTGACCAATCCTGGTTTGTCCTCGTTCTCAATAAAAACATACCGATATGGATCTAATGGAAATAATGTAGACGCCTCGTCAGTACTGTCCGAGACAATTGAAATATTATCGTGGTCGTCATATCCGTCTTTGCTGCTTGAATCCACTTCAACTAGTATAGGTTTACGGGCCATGTCATCAGTTGGTACAACTTCATTCACTTGTGCCGCTACTTTTAATTCAGTGTCTTCAGCAGCAAGTTGCGCTGAACTTTCTTGTCCCTCTATGTTATTTCCATATTCTGGAGAGCTTGCGGAAAGCCCCCCTGAAATTATTTCATCCTCTTCATCTTTCATAATTTCACTCTTATCGTCCATTACTTGAGATAGCGACAAAAAGTTTACTGCACTTTGGCTGTTGCGTATTTGTGTTTCTTGTTCTGGTTGAGCAGACTCATCGGATAGTTCAGGCGGTAACTGTGATGCTGTCCAGAGCCTTTTATGTGAAGTTTCTGGATCTCCTAGAGAACTTGATGATTGTTCACTTCCATATAAAAATTTTTGAACTTCATTCAAGTCTGTCGACTCGCTATGAGGAAATTTTTCTAAAAGCAACTTCAAAATATGCTTCCACTCTTGTTCGCTATAGGTATCAAAGGTACCATTTCCACCCTTTCCATTCTTTGCTTTCGACAATGAACTGTTATTTCCTGCCTCTTGTATTTTTATTATATCTAGAACCTTCTTGTGCTTACCTGATAACTGCTTTAATAAACTAGTAGTCCTTGAGCGTTCGTAGTTATTAATGTTAAACTCAGTTATATTTTTAATAATGTTAGGATCTCGCTTACTTTTGGTTTTTGATTTGAGTTTCGGTCTGGTCTTTCTTATAGCAGGCCTTCGTTTGGCTGTTGTATTTGCATCAGTGAGGACGTCACATGAATTATTGTTTTTCAATGCATATTTGAACTGTTTGAGTTTTGATTTTAAATTTGTTTCCTCCTCTGCGTCATCAAGCCGGCTTTGAATTTGAGTATTGATAAACATATTCTCCTCAACCGTATCGGGTTTCTGATCCTCTACATCAGGTTGGGAAACAGCACTCGGGCCTGTATTTATAGTGTCAACATTTGTATTACTCTCAGTATCGCTTATAGAAGTCTGATTTGCCACAGAAGATTTTTTTACACTACTCTTCCTTTCCTTAGTGTTAATGGAATCATCATCAGATGATAAAGAAAATTGAACATCTGGTATCTGTGTTTCTATTGCTATTGATGAGACTCTCTGGCTCCCACCGTCCAACTCATTGCGAGTGGTAATATTCATGGAGTCTTCATTTTGTAAAAATTTTAGGTTTCGTTGCGCTCTTTGAAACTCCATTATTCGATCTCCCAAGTGAGCCTAGTGGTATCGGTAGAAAAAACTGAACAGAAAAGCCCCTCTTAACTTTCTTCCATCGAGGGATTGATGTCCTTACGCCTGTATGCATTTTCTTCTATTTCTATATTTTCATTAGGCAGCTTCGCGTTCTAACTTAAACAAAGCTACTAACGAGGAATCCACATGTATGTATAATGTAAGAGAAATGTAAAGGAAAAAGAAATGAGGCCATGCCTGAAATGGGAGTAAACAAGCTTTTTTGTTCCTTTTCAGATATCTTGATTAATAAACAAAGCGATATCGTGCTACAACGAAGACGATCCTCTATTAACCTGTAAACTCCATTTCAGAAAGACAAAGATGATAAAAATGATTAGATTAAGTCAAAGCCTGTATTTACTAGTATGTGTTTAAATATCGTACCAAGTCTTACAATTTAGCTTGTTGCCCGATTTTAGAATCGATTACTTTATTCTTGTTTTGTTCCTACTTTCCAACATTTTACCTTGGTTAATATTAAAAGCCCCGGGACAAAACTTTCTTAAAAAATCAAACGCTATATTGAATGGAAAAGTTAATAACATAAGGACGTAAATCAAAAACCTTTCCCAACCCGTTTTAAAATTTTTGGAAAGATTCGCTTAAACGTTTCAAATTGCATCTTTTCAAGTAAATGAAACAGTTTTTGCAACGTATAAAGGACAAGAGTCTTGCCAACGCATGAGGAAAAGTTGAAGCTTTTATATTGTCGAATCGAGAATTTTCATAATACTAAAAACTATATCTATGCCAATTATTTACCTAAACATCTATAACCTTCTAAAGTAAAAAACACACAAACGTTGAATCATAAGTTTTAAGTCAAACAGCTTATTGCTTAGCGTTGGTAGCGGCAGTCAATTGGGCTTGTTTAACCAAGTTTTGTGGAGCGTCGAAGACAGGCAACATAACTTCGATCATTCTAATTCTAGAGTTATCTTGGAATTCCTTGTCTTGGGTCAACTTATCCCATTCACCGGTTGTGACAACTCTGTGGGTTTCGTAGTCCTTAGCACCGAAAGTTGGCAACAAAGCCAAGTGGTCCCAAGGTTGAACTTCATTATATTCAGCGTGAGGACCGTGAATCAACTTTTCAATGGTGTAACCATTGTTGTTCAAGACGAAAATGTATGGCTTCAAACCCCATCTGATCATGGTGGAGATTTCTTGGACAGTCAATTGCAAAGAACCGTCACCAATGAATAAGATAACTCTCTTCTTTGGGTCGATTTCTTCAGCGGCCATGGTAGCACCCAAAAGAGCACCGACAGTGAAACCAATGGAACCCCATAAGACTTGAACAATAGCGTAGACGTCTGTTGGGAAAGTGGTTTGGTTGATACCGAAAGCAGAAGTACCGGTTTCAGCAATAACAATATCACCTTCTTGTAAAAAGGTGGACAATTGGTTCCACATCCATTCTTGCTTCATTGGGGTGCTAGCTGGAAGAGCTTTGTTAGCTGGAGTTCTGGCTGGAACAGCAACTGGTTTGTAGTCCTTGACGACTTCTGGGATAGCACTCAACAATCTTTGCAAAGCAAATTTCATTTGGACACCTGGGAAAGTGGCATTTCTAATCTTGATGTGGTCGGAGTGGAATTCAACGATGTTCTTAGTTCTGTAAGAGTAAGAGAAAGAACCGGTGTTGAAATCAGACAACAAAGCACCGACAGACAAGATCAAATCAGCAGATTCGACGGCCTTCTTAACTTCTGGCTTAGACAAGGTACCGACGTAAACACCACCGTATCTTGGGTGTTGTTCGTCAATGGAACCCTTACCCATTGGGGTGACGAAGGTTGGGAATTGAGTCAAGTCGATCAACTTCTTGGTTTCGGCCTTGACGTCATGTCTAGAAGCACAAGCATCAGCCAAGATAACTGGGTTCTTAGCGTCTTGGATCATTTCAATAACAGTTCTGACGACTTCGGCTTCAGCTTCAGCATCGTTTGGCTTCAAAGCCATGTCAATTGGAGTTTCCAACAACTTAGCTGGGACATTCAAGTCGACCAAGTTAGCTGGTAGACCCAAGTAGACTGGTCTTTGGGTGGTGAAGGTGGTTCTAATACATCTGTCAATTTCAGCTGGAGCGTTAGCAATGTCAGTGATCATGGCAGTGGTTTCAGAAATGTTGGCAGACATTCTGTGGAAGACAGTAAAGTCACCGTTACCCAAGGTGTGATGCAACAACAATTGCTTAGCTTGGGAAGAAATGGATGGAACACCAACGACGTGCAAGACACCGACATGTTCAGCGTAAGAACCGGCAATACCGTTCAAAGCAGACAATTCACCGACACCGAAAGTGGTGATGATACAGGACATACCCTTAATACGAGCGTAACCGTCAGCAGCGTAAGCAGCGTTCAATTCATTGGCGTTACCAGCCCATCTCATACCTTCGACTTCATAAAGCTTATCCAAAAGGGACAAGTTGAAGTCACCTGGCAAACCGAAAACGGTGTTACAGTCAACTTGGCTCAATCTTTCGAATAAATATTTACCTAAGGTAATTTCAGACATTGTTTGTTCTTATTATTTTGATGTGGTGTTCTCTGTGAGATTGGTTATATGAAATATATATAAAGAAGAGAAGAATACACCATTAAGATATATTGATCGAGAATAGCAGCTCTTATATACAAGTTCCTCGAGCAAGTGCTGTTGCATTATCCCAGTCTCATCATATGGGCTTTTTTTTCGGTAGACTGTCACAATTAGAAATATGCATAATGCATTTCTTGCAACACGTTTCTTGCATATCCTTACTTAATGCAGGTTTACGTATTGGTCAGTTCTAAAAGAAACGCGATCTTTGGATGCTTAGTCTTTTCCCGTAAGCGCATGCGATATGCATTTAGAGGAAATATCGATTTTTTGCCAAGGGGCGTGAAGCGCATAAACGCATAATGTATGCGTTTGAGAGATTCTCACTCTGGTTGCAACCATACTGGTACTAGCGACAGTAAAAATATGAATAATAACAATGGGGTGTGATGTTGTCGCTATTTTCTGGGTTTTCTTGGCTTTTGTTGAAAGAGGTCGTATACGTATTACAAATAGCTAGTATCTAGGAATTTGAAAGAGCTAAAATTTTCGCATTCTTGCTTGGTGATTATGCCCAGACCAATGAGGTCACCCCAAAAGACCGCAATCTTTTCGCGGCCATAAGCCATATAATCGAACGTGTCGATGCTAACACCAGCCTCTGGCTGGTCTTCGTTGTCCACGAGATCCTCTTCAATGGGGCCGGGTTCTGTCTTGATGATGTATTTGTTCCCATTGGGGCCAGTTTCTTCTTTGGCGGTGACAGTGTGAGTCTCTTCCTCTTCCAACTCACCGCTTTGTAGGATGGCCCAGAGCGACCAAAACAATTGGACCGTGGGTCTCCATTGCAGAATTGAGTTATAAAGCCTTTGGACTTCCTCGTCGATGGGTTCCTTGGCTCCGCCCCTTAGATGTGAGACGTAAGAGTACAAGAAGTTTAGGACTTGCTCTTTATCAGGATATCTATCGGCGTGGCAGTCGTGCGGAGCCTTTGCATTGTTATAATCATACATCCACTCAGAGAGGTGATTTGCTAGGTCGTATGCGGCTGGGTTTGCACCTGCATATTCAAAATCAATGACGACCAGTTTAGAATCTTGGCTTTGTTCTTGCTTTGGTGGGTTGATAATATCATCCACAATGACATTGGAATCTGAAGGGAATAATGAACTCGAATGAGATGAGAGTGACGTGGAGGAGGGCGCTGTGTGCAGATTTGACGTGTCCATCACAGGTGCGGTAAAAAGCAAATTACCGTATTGCGCATCATTGTGGCAAAACACCAAGTTTTTGTTGACTTGGTCTATGCCATGTTCTTGTACTATCAACCATTTGTGATATCTTTGAATAATATCTTTGAACTTGGACCAGTCCTCACACAACAAAGACTTGTCAAGATTTTGAGGGTCTCCTACCCATTGCTGGACATTTTCGATCGTGTGCAGCCATTGGTCAATCTTTCGCCAACAGGCAGAGCCGTTCTTTCTTTCCGAACTTAAAAGAGGCACACCTACGTGCAACTCTTTCATTCTTCTTGCAATTCTTTGAGAGCTTTTCCAGTTTCTAATGTCATCCTTCGTCAATGTCTTCGAGTTTTCTAGAAACTGTTCAAATCTACCGTTTATAAAACAACCAAAAAGTGACGGACCTATGTTCCTCAACGAAAGTCTAGCGAGAATCTGCAATTCATATTCTCTATCAATGATGTTATCAATGTTTGGACCGTATATCCTTAATAGTAGCGACGGCAAATTAGGATACTCAACTTTGAAGATTGTGTTGGTCATTGCACCGGACATCTTGGTTAAATTTATATCTTGAGCCAATGGTTGAATTTTCTTATTGTTATACCATTTCGATATCTTCAAGCTCTGAATGAGATTTAATATGTCTTGCTTTAAATAATCCAAGGGTAAACTTGCATCCAGTGTTTCCTTGACAAAGGGTATCTCAATGTATTCCGATGGAACCGAGCCTAAATTATCTGCGGTGTCTGGCGCTGATGTGATTCTTTGTCCTTTATTTGTAGTTTCTGAAATGTCTAATTCAAGGTCTGCAACCCCTTCATTGACGGCCTTCAAATCGTCATCGTCAGTGACATTAGTGACATCGGACCCAATGCTAATAGTCCTAATCAACCTTTGAGAGGAGCGTTGGCGTGTCAAAGAAGGCCTCCTCTGAGAACTCGATCTAGGCCTTGCTTGATAGCCGACCGAATAACTTTTTACACTCCCCCGGCGCGATTCTGAACCCATTATTTTAACAGAGTTTTGCGTACGTACGGATTATCTATGTTGACCGTTCAAGTACGAGATATTCCACTATGCCAATGCTTTATCTATCCCACTGATTGTGTTCACCCGCCGAAATGCCATTTCTACTTTGCAGCTTCGAGATTCAACGGGGCCGTTGGGCAACAAGAAAAATGATAAAGTACCATGTGAATATATTATTGGGACGAACAAAGAACACGAGCGACATACAAGCAGCGTCTCGAACTACAGGTAGGTAGCCAACATTAATTGAAAGGAGAGAGACCGGCCTATGGAACTCTTATCCGCAGATTACTCTAGCAGCAGCAGCAGTAGCAGTGATTCCGACAGCGAAAGTGGCAAAGAAGCTGAAATACAAACTGAGCCAACCAAGAAAGCCAGAAGACAAAGAGAAGGTTGCATTGATCTGCCTGCAATCCCGGAGTCAGTTTTATCGAAGTACCACATCGCGCCGAACTTGCAAAA
Organism: Saccharomyces x bayanus; assembly: GCA_019431265.1. NCBI lineage: Eukaryota > Fungi > Ascomycota > Saccharomycetes > Saccharomycetales > Saccharomycetaceae > Saccharomyces > Saccharomyces x bayanus. The sequence continues at coordinate 420,669 of CP080215.1, read as the reverse complement.
ATACGAACAGCAAGATATGAACATGACTCCTTTTTGGCGCTCCTTTGTATATTGTGAGTGGCGTCCGACCCCAGAGATTCGTCGAGAACTCCAACAAATCATATTCAAGTACAACAAGATATTTATGAAACAGAATTCCACCGATCCATACCAACTAGCGGAACTCAGTCCCCTGTTTCTCTCGAATTTGGGAGCCCCCAAACCGTTACATATTTCCCTAACGCGGACGCTGCTGTTTGAATCAGAGGAACAACGACACACATTTATCCAGGAAATACGACGCGGTTTACAGAATAATAAATTCCAGCCATTTCCACTTGAAGTCAGCCCACGCCCAAAGCTGTATATGTCAGAAAAGGCCAACGCCTTGTTCCTGGGACTCCCCATCTCCGAGTGCTCAAGTAGCACACACCTCTCCTCCTTTACACCGATAATAGAAAATGCACTTCAGAAATCTGGCATCCTCAACTACGAGCAACTCATCGTAAGCCCGAGCAGCTTCCACATGTCAATTGCCATGACCAGCCACCCCTCAAGAGCCACACTGCAAAACTATCAACAACTGAACGAGGTCACGGAGGCAATCATGCTTATTAACAATGAGCTCACATACCAGCCACCCGTCTTGATCAACTCCATCTACTGTGATGAAAACCGCCACTCTACCAGAATTCCCTTTCAATAGACGTCTTCACGGAATAGCCGCCCAAAAAGAGCCGAGCATTGGAAGCGGCGCGCCAAAAGAGCGGATTTATCACCTAGGACGAATGCATGTCCCAAAATGGAAAAGGTAAACATGTGCAGCCAGGGAAAATTTCAGGACTCTTTTGGTTAGCAGTTAAAGGATAAGGATGCTTGGTGCGTAGTAAATCAATTCTGCAAAGTGGTCATTGATTAACGGGCAATATTAAGGAGAAATTGTTCTTTGTTTACTGGCAGTTACTTCTTCTTTTTTTGTTTTTGTTTAGGAACTTTATAGTGTACGTAAACTCAAGACGTTAGCTCTCCGCACTGTACTTACTAAACAAACACTACATTGTAGAGAAAAGTCAAACAATTAACTAGAAAACAACAAAAGAAGAAACTGTGACCAAAAAAAAAAAAAATTTTTATTCGCAAGACTACGAACAACTTCTACTACAATTATGGATAACATTGCAGATCCGTGGTATATAAATCCCTCAGGTCTAGTGAAAAACCCCGAAGATGGAGAGTTTTCTCAACATAATGGCAACGTACACCAATCGGGCAGCTATCCTTTGAATAGCGAAGGTGCTGAAGGTCTCGATAACTTCCTAGGCATGGACTACTATAACATCGATGACCTGTTGACTCAAGAATTGAGAGATTTGGACATTCCCATTGTGCCCTCCCCTAGGATAGGCGATGACCCTAATGATAAAAATAATATAGAGAGGAGCTGGAATTTTGTTAGTGACAACAACAAATCTTCCCACTACGGCAAGAAATCAATGTCTTCGCACAAGAGAGGCCTCAGTGGTACTGCAATATTTGGGTTTCTGGGTCATAATAAGACATTGAGTATCTCTAGTTTACAACAATCCATTTTGAACATGTCCAAAGACCCTCAACCCATGGGACTGATAAACGAAGGGGACAACCATACGTCAAGGCACAATAATGAGGATTTCGCCCAGATAGAGGAAAACGATGGTGAAAATAACCATTTAAGCCAGGTCCTGTTGAAACAGCAGGAAGAACTAAGAATTGCGCTAGAAAGACAAAAGGAAGTGAACGAAAAATTGGAGAAGCAATTGAGAGACAATCAAGTGCAGCAAGAAAAATTACGAAAAGTACTGGAAGAGCAGGAAGAAGTGGCACAAAAATTGGTATCTAGGACAGCAAATTCTAATTCCAAATGCGAATCGCCAGTCACATTAAGGACGCCGGCGGCACAGACAAACAGAACAAAGGACAATGCTATAATCGTCACAACAAACTCGGCAAACGGAGGTTACCAATTCCCTCCACCGGCAGTGATATCTCCCCCAATTTCAAATACATCAATAAATGGTTCTCCATCTAGGAAGTACCACAGGCAACGATATTCGAACAAAAGCCCCGAAAGCAATGGGCTGAACCTATTTTCCTCTAATAGTGCATATTTAAGAACGTCTGAACTGCTTTCATTTTCTCCCCCAAACTATAATCTAAATATGGACGGTTTGAGTTATAATGACAATAACAATAACAATGACAAGAGAGATAACGGTAGTAACAATATATCCCAGTTGTTTGGAAAAACTTCCCCAGGCGGGCTTGGTGTTTCTCCGCGGTTAAGCAGTAACAATCTGAGATCACCCTTTCTCCTCAATTCTGATAAAGGAAGGGACGAGCAATATGACAGTAGTACTTTGACGGCTAGAACACAACTTTCACCTAGCCACAGGAAAAAGGAATCGGCCATTTCTACAGTCTCCACCATTCCCCAACTACAAGATGATACTGAACCCCCTCATATGCGAAATAATCAAAGTCCGACGGCAAGAGATGAAAATAATCTACCATCGTCAAATATGCTACCTCCAATTCCTGGGTCCAGCAATAACACTCCAATCAAGAGCTCTTTACCACAGAAACATTTATTCCAACACACTCCCATCAAAATCCAAAATCAAACGCTGCCAAAAAATGGCCATAACCTAGGCTCCCTTCTAAATGCACCGGACTTAACACAACATCAGCTGGAAATTAAGACGCCTATGCAACACAACAGCCATAATGGGGACGAAAACTACACGCGACCCCGACCTTCCGCACGTGGTATGCACACGAGTCCTACCTTAGATATGACACCTCCTCCACCAGAGGAAATAATATCCAGGACGACACCTATGAAGATTACCAAAAAACCAACCACGCTGCCTCCGGGCACCATCGACCAATACGTCAAAGAGTTGCCTGACAAACTGTTCGAATGTCTGTACCCTAACTGTAGCAAAGTATTCAAACGTAGATACAACATAAGGTCGCACATCCAAACTCATCTGCAGGATAGACCATACTCATGCGACTTCCCCAGTTGCGATAAGGCATTTGTGCGAAATCATGATTTAATAAGACACAAAATATCGCATAATGCCAAGAAGTATGTTTGCCCCTGTGGTAAGAGATTCAACCGGGAAGATGCCCTGATGGTACACAGAAGTCGTATGATTTGCACAGGTGGTAAGAAATTAGAACATTTCATCAGTAAGAAACTCACATCGCCCAAGAGAAGCGGATTTGGTAGCCCGCATGAGACGAGCCCCGTCAAAGAAACCATTGTCCGAGATAAAGATGGGAGCGTTATAATGAGGATGGAAGAACAGCTGCGAAACGACATGCGAGAACATGGATTGTTGGACCCGCCGCCGTCCACGGCAGAATACGAACAGAGTCCACGTCTCACGCCCTTTAATGACAGGGACGAATTCTGATAGATATATGTCTGCGCCCAATATTTACTACAATAAATAATATCAACAGTAATAACAAATTTATCCCTCTATAATCTACATGACTATGACTTGAAATGATACTGTCGTCAAGAGTGATATAACCCTGAAGGTCGCATGCGCGCCTTTCGAGAATGAAAAATTTTCCACAACCTCTAGGGTAGTTTGCCCTTTAATTAGTAGAAACATGCTCTATGTATCCTTTGGTAAATTTTACAGTGGAAGGTAATTTAAATGACGCACCTTTTGGGCAGACGTGATCTCAAGATCAATTATATATGATGTAGCAGGTTCTTTTGTAATACACACCCTGTTGGTTAGATCACAGGCAAATCTTCAATCGATATCCGCAAAAGTACATTTAATTAGGAAAAGACAGTAGTCCTTTTTTAGAGTGATACAGCGTATTATAAAATATGATCGATCTACTGATAAGGGATGACTCTACAGATAGTTGCCAGGCATCCAATGACTACAATGGGCACAGTGGTCTCCGAATACTGGCAGTATTTATCATATTGATTTCGTCAGGACTGGGAGTGTATTTTCCAATCTTGTCATCGCGATATTCGTTCATAAGACTGCCGGACTGTTGCTTCTTCATAGCGAAATTCTTCGGTTCCGGTGTCATTGTGGCCACGGCATTCATCCATCTTTTACAACCTGCAGCTGAAGCGCTGGGAAATGAATGTCTCGGCGGCACGTTTGCTGAATATCCATGGGCTTTTGGAATCTGCTTAATTTCACTCTTCTTACTTTTCTTCACTGAAATAATTACACATTATTTTGTAGCAAAGACGCTAGGCCATGATCATGGAGATCATGGTGAAGTCGCTGCTATCGATTCAAGGGTTCCCAGTTCAGAGTATACCATTGGGAACTTGCACTCGGATACTGCATCTTTCAACGATGAAGCAGTATACTCTATCCATAACAACAAAAACTCCTACACAGCCAAAAACGAAGAACTTGTTGCTACTTCTGTAAAAGAAAAGGAATCTGATATGTTGAAATATGACCTGGAAGTCGGAAAGACAGAGTCCATAGCTAATGGAATAGTTCCATCAAGCTCACATATGTCAAATTTCGCATCTGTACCAGGGAAGGATCACTATTCTCATGAAAATGATCATCAAGATGCTTCCCAGTTGGGAACACAAATCGAGGAGGAAGATAAGGAGCAATACATAAATCAGATGCTGGCAGTTTTTATCCTTGAATTCGGTATCATCTTCCACTCTGTGTTCGTGGGTCTTTCCCTATCTGTTGCTGGTGAAGAATTTGAGACTTTATTTATTGTTTTAACTTTCCACCAAATGTTTGAAGGTTTGGGTCTTGGGACAAGAGTCGCCGAGACAAACTGGCCCGACAGCAAAAGATATACACCTTGGTTAATGGGGCTAGCTTTCACTCTTACGTCACCCATAGCAGTCGCTGTAGGTATTGGTGTGAGACACTCTTGGATCCCCGGTTCTAGAAGAGCATTGATTGCCAATGGTATTTTCGATTCGATATCGTCAGGGATCTTGATCTATACTGGGCTGGTCGAACTAATGGCTCATGAATTTCTATATTCGAACCAGTTCAAAGGACCCGATGGCCTAAGGAAGATGCTTAGCGCCTATTTCATCATGTGTTGCGGAGCTGCCCTGATGGCTTTATTAGGGAAGTGGGCATAATGTTTTACGCATAATTTTATTTTTTGGGTGGATGCATCGAACATGTTTATTCTACGTAATTGTTTTTATTCAATTAATGCATGATTTATAATTTTCATATCTAGCTCTATAACGTCACGGAGTGAGGTTGAAAGCCGGAGATTGAAACTACAGGAAAATACAAACTTCGTCAAGTATACAAGCCTATTTAAAAGGCAAACATAATGTCTGTTGATATATCTGTACTTGTTTAATATACATATGTTTAATCTATCTTTTTGATTTTTTAGAGGAAATGAGAGGTACTATGTAAGCTAACACATTATTATATTACTCTTTCAAAAACTCTTTTCCTTGCGCTAGTATTCTCCTTTTCTTGTTGGTCATATTCATCGACAAATTCGTAGTTATGCTTTAGATTCCACTGTTGTCTGATGAATTTTAGACCTTGAACGTTAAACCCTAAATCATCCTCAGTAGATTTCAATGCGTTTCTCAATTCCGTTTTCACTCTATTTATTTGTAACTTCAGTTCTTCATTCTTTTGAGAGATCAATTCTTTGTGATTGAATTTGATAATGAAAAATAAATTCTTACAAATCAAAGGTAAGTGGTTATGCAATAAGGTTTTATTTTGCATGACGGCATCAGTAAATTTTAAAAATTTTAAGACGTACGAGAAGGGCATCACCATCAACGCGTCTTCTAACTGGGATGCTCTTATCCTCGATAATGTATCCATGATATATTGTTCAGGCGTCTTCTTTACAGCAATCAAGACAGAGTTACCTTGTGGTTTCATTGGGGCTTCACCCAGCTTCTTTCGTTGCCACAATTTCATGTCCTTGTTATACATTTCCATGCCTTCAATTTCAGCGATACCTAAATCTAGTGCTTCCATCAATTTTTCACCTGCTTTTAAGGATTCCAGAGTTTGCTTATGAACACCAGATGCTTCATCTTCAACGTTTTCGCCTGTTGCATCACCTTTAAATGCATCATCGCCATTACCTTCTTCCAAAGATGTTAGCAATGTATCTTCATATTGTTCTTCAAGTTCTTTCTCCTTTTCTTCCTCTAAAAATACTTGGTCTTCGGTTTCTTCCCAAATTCTTATACTATGATCATGAGATGAGGAGACAACAAAACTACCGTCGGTAGAAATCGCTAGCGCCCAGACTTCACTTTGGTGTGCGTATAATTTTTGGATACATTCAAACTTTTCACCATCCCAATATTTCACTACTGCATCTTTAGAGCAACTGAAGAAATTGTGAGACTCTGGCAAAAATTTTACGCTCATGATTGAATCTTGGTGAGCAAATAAAGATTTGTGACAGTCACCAAAATCTAACCCCCAAATTTTGATGTTTTTGTCCGCTGAAGATGTGATAATCATCTTGGAATCAAATGAAATATCAATAGACAGTACAGGCAATTTGTGCCCATATAAACTTAAATAAAATTTCATTGAATCTAAGAAAAACACCTTAACAGTGTTGTCTAATAGTGAAATGGCCAAATATCTGTCATCGGGTGAGATCCGTACACTTAGGATATCGTCATTCAATTCTAAAGTTGTGTCATGGTTTAGCTTCAACATGGGTACAAATTTGTCCTTAGTACCTGGTACTAACGTCTTTTCAACTTGGAAATCCCAGAATTTGACAGTCTTGTCTGCGGAACCGGTGACTAATCTTTTCCCATCAGAAGTCAAATCTAAAGACCAAATTGCAGCGTCATGTGCATCCTCAATGGTATCTAAAAGGCTTGATGATGCTAGATCGAAGAGCTGTAATTCACCGCTTCTTGTCCCCAGGATGACCAGTAACCCACCTGGCAAAAACTTACAGGTTAGTGCGTATCCACATTCGAAAGTTCTGATACACTTGTGTGTTTTAACATTCCAAATCTTTAACGAACCGTTGGATGCGGTAGCTAACAGTTTGTTATCATCGCTAACGTCAATACTACGAACATCTGTTCTTTGGCCTTGCAATTCAATAGTATGCGTCTTGAGAGGTGCAGGGCTTGTTGGATCTCTTTTTTCGTATGGAATAGAGTAGTATTCTATGGTATTATTCGATGTGGTTACGACCAGTTCCAATTTGGAGCTTGTAACTGTTGTCCACGATGCAGATTTTATTTTATACAATGATCTTACAGTTTGGAAAGGGTGTAAAATAAGTGAAGAGTAAGAATCTTTAATAGATTTGGATATTTCTTCATCTGTTAAACCCTTTTCTCTTAATCTCTTTTCTCTTTTCTTCAAACCTCTTGCTATTTCCTCTTCTTTTCTGATTCTGTAAGTTTCGATAGTTTTATCTGCGTTTTGAATGTAAAAAAACGAGACTCCGTCGGATGCATTCGTTATGAACTCAATCTTTAACCCACGCTGTTTACTTTGCTTTTCAAAAATGCCCATTTCAGTTAGTTTTTCGCCCATTTTTTCATTCTCCATGTTTAATTTCCAGATCTTGACTTGACTATCAGTACTGGTTGTAATCAATAAGTCATCTTTTACCGCAAGACCCCAGCACTCTCCGGTATGTGCAATATGTGTCTCTATGCACTGTTGTGTTTTCAGATCCCATATTTTAATCAACCCATCCTTTGACGTACTGACCAACCAGTCTTCTCCTTGGCACCAAAAACCAGTAATGGCATCCTTATGTGACCTTAGCTTATAAAGACCAACTTCACCAACAAGATCCCATACAATGATATTGGAGTCCTTGGAACCGGAAATCAACCTTGTACCAGTGCTATCGAATTGCATTAATGTTATAGCCGCCTTGTGACCATTAAAGTTTAAGAGTACTGTCTTGGATACCAAATCCCAGACCTTAATAACACCATCTGCATAACCGACAGCTAACAAATTAGTGTCTTGATGTACTTCCAAATACGTACATTCTGCTGGCTTAGAGCCCTTTGCATCGGAGGCACCTGGAGGCAAACCATCGGATAAGGTAGTGACCAAATCTCCAGTCTTGATGTCCCATATGTTAACGTTTTCGAGAGCACTCGTGATCAATTGCCCCGGCCCGCTACCATTATTAGTTCTAGATGAAGCAGGTATCCAAACACAGTTTGCATTCGACGCTATCACACCGAAAGCAGCGGCTTGTTCAAAACGCTGGTATGACTTGACCATGATAGTTTTAATTCCTACTTCGCTGATCTTTCTTACGGCTACTGTCTACTATACTCACTACCTTATACAATATGTATCTCTCTATATAAAGTGGTAAGTGAAAAATTAATGAAAATTTTTCCAAAGCTCATCGCGTTTTTATCTCCGTCCTATTCCCGTTAAAAATGAGAAGGGTAATGCCTTATAGCATAATAATAACGATGTGCAACATGTCTATTATCACGGAAAGTTTTTCAATTGTTCCAGTTTCTTGCTAGTCCCGCAGAAATTCGTAGAACTCATCGATAATGAAAGGCCATGCTGCAGCTTCGTCGTAGTCGTCAATGATCGACCGTATTGTGGGGTATTGTTTGAAAAACTGGAGCAGCATGTGCCATGCGTCTTTCGTTATTGTTCTTTTTCCTTCATCGTGTAGGAAACGGAACCATGCCTCTAAAAGGCCTGGTTCCATATGGATTGGATATTCTGGCTGGAAAAGCAGGGTCCAGTATTGAATTGCTTCCTCTGTGTCTATGTCCTTGCGGTTCGTATCCAATATTAAATGGAAGGTATAGTCGTAAATCTCTGTGAAGTATTGCAAGTCTTCATGTAGCTTAGCATCAAGCCCCTTGACGCACTTTTTCATGTTTGGAAGTGTAGAGCAGCCTTGCATGAACCACGCCGACAAAAATGTCTCTCGATCTAAGGGCTCTTCTAATTTCTTGTACCCTAGTAAATGGACTAGGCATAATGTCGCTAAATCTTCCAGGTTGTAGCCCAAGTCTTCAATGAATTTGATTAAGGAGTCCATGTCAAATGAGCCAGCACTGGCGTACTGATCGAACACCTGCACCAATTCTTTTGGGTATATCACTGGATAGGCGGGGGTCGGAACCTCTTCTGTAAATGTCCCTATTTCCTTGTCATAGTATTCATTTAGTGCATAATTGACATTCCAATGGTTGCGTTGTAAGTATTTTCTGGACACCTTAGGATCACATTTGGTGAGCAACGTGAATGATTCGATTGCCTCACGTTCCGGGCTTTCTCGTTCTTGTCTTGTTTTACTACTCTATAATAATGCATATCCTTCTTGCCATTGCAGTGTTAGTGCCTTGAACGTCGTGATAGTTGGGAAAATAAAAACATAATCCGAATTACATACCATGTTTCAAATAAGTGTACACCGGCCGCTACTTCCTTTTCTGTCTATGTTTAGTTTCAATACGTTCTTTCTCTAATTACATCTAGATTTTCAAACCTTTGGTTACAAAAACAATAATAAACAAAGAGGGCTAAAATAACAGAAAAACAGATAAAAATTCGAGTTGAACGAGGCTACACATCCACATGGCCAATAGTTGAAGTTCCTGTGCCATGACATATCAGATCACTCCAACTCGAGATTTGAAAATTATCACAGACGAGCTGCAAACCCTTTCCTCATACATCTTCCACACAAATATCACTGATGATCTAAACTCTCTGCTAATATGGATGAGTCCCGATGACCCTAAGAGTAACCATCAACTACGACCCCCAAGTCTTCGTATAAAGAATATTATCAAGAACCTCTTCCCCAATAACGCATGTACTTCTTCATATGGTGCCATGAATACTGCTCAAGCAAACAATTCAATCGTCAATGAAGGGAACACGAATAAAGAACTGCAACTACAGTTTATATCGACATTCAAGGAGTACTACATTTTCCAGGTTCGGTACCATTTTTTTTTGCATTTTAGTAGTATCAATTATCTAAAAGATATTCAGAGATGGGAAAATTATTATGAGTTTCCCTTACGTTATGTTTCTATTTTTGATTTGAATGTTAACGGTTGGACCCTCGAACTTAACTCCTTGAGGCATTATTTGTTGAATAGAAATACAAAATTCAAGAATAATTTAAGAACAAGATTGAATAAATTAATAATAGATGATGACTTTGATTTGGCAAGCAACTTAATTAGATGGCTCAACTCTGCAAATGGTTCATTATCTTCCATGGACTTGATAGTAAATGCTCTTTTCGATAAAATTAGTATGTTCTGCGAAATAAACATGAGCGGAGTCTGGAATAAACGGTTTATGATTATGGAAACCTTCAATAAATTTATCAACCAATATTGGTCTCAATTTTCGGAATTGATCGGCTGCCCCGAAGATGATCATGAGTTGACGACTACTGTATTCAACTGTTTTGAATCAAATTTTCTCAGGATAAGAACAAAGGAAATCTTCGATATATGTGTGCTAGCTTATCCTGGCTCAAAGATCACGCTATTGGAATTGAAGAAAATCATGAAAGATTTCAAAGATTACACAAATATCGTGACAACATTTTTGTCGGATTTTAAAAAACACATTTTAAACCCCAGCATTACTACAGTGGACGCTTTGTTAAGTTATGTGAAAACTATTAAGGCTTTTTTGGTATTAGACCCAACGGGAAGATGTTTACACTCAATAACCACATTTGTCAAACCCTATTTCCAGGAGCGGAAGCACTTAGTAAATGTATTATTGTATGCAATACTGGATTTGCCTGAAGAGGAATTAAAGGAGAAGATTTCTTTTAAAGTGGATATGAAGGCATTACTCTTACTTGTAGAAACTTTACATGATTCCGATATTGATCAAATTACGAATACACCCAAAAGCAAAGACAAGAATAAAGGAGGTTCGTTTCCATGGAATCTCCACGTTAAAGGAAAGAAGGAAAAGAATGGGAGTTCTTCAATAACTCAGAGCATGCTATACGAACATATTCTTAACTATTATTTAACTTGGGTCCCAGAACCTAATGATATGATTCCTGGTAACATTAAATCAAGCTCAATAAAAACAAACCTTTTTGAGGTACTTTTAGACCTATTCGAATCCCGAGAATTTTTTATATCAGAATTCAGAAATCTCTTAACTGATAGATTATTCACTTTGAAATTCTATAAATTAGATAATAAATGGTCACGATGTTTGAAGTTAATTAGAGAAAAGATTGTTAAATCCACAGAAACAAACCAAACCAACTATATTGCAAATGGGATAATAGGACTACCGCAAACAACGGCGCCTGCGGCAGATGCAGATCTGTCGAATATCAATAGCATTGATGTCATGTTATGGGATATTAAATGTAGCGAAGAGCTTTGCCTAAAAATGCATGAAGTGGCAGGATTAGATCCAGCGATTTATCCAAAGTTTATTTCCCTACTTTACTGGAAGCATAACGGGGATACAAATAATGCCAATGAGTTGACGTTTCATCTACCAGGAAATTTAGAGAATGAACTGCAAAAATACTCCGATATATACTCACAGTTAAAACCAGGAAGGAAACTGCAATTATGCAAGGACCAAGGGAAAATAGAAATGGAGTTAGATTTTAATGACGGAAGGAAATTAGTGCTGGATGTATCTTTGGAACAATGTAGCGTGATAAACCAATTTAACTCTACAGATGGTGAGCCGATTTACTTATCACTAGAGCAGCTGTCTGAACCCCTAAATATTGCACCAGCAAGACTGCTTGATCTCTTAAACTTCTGGATTCAAAGAGGTGTCCTTTCTGAAGAAAATGGAGTTTATTCTGTTATTGAATATAGCCGTACGGATTTTAACCAAACACAAATAGAGTTTCCCATGAAGAATGAAAACAACAATAATGAGCTACGTGACGAGACTGAAGTAGAGAGAAAATGCGAACTAATATTGGAAAGAAGCTTACCATTCATAGAGGGAATGCTGGCCAACTTGGGAGCTATGAAACTAAACAAGATACATTCGTTTTTGAAGATTACGGTACCAAAAAATTGGGGATATAACCGAATTACTCTTTTACAATTAGAGAAGTATCTAAACGTTCTAGCGGATGAAGGTAAGTTGAAATATATTACCAATGGTTCATATGAACTTGAGAAGAATGGACACAAGAACTCTTAGTCAAGGTGCAGTTTTCTGGGTTGTCCGCGCACTATCACTTTTTTGTTTAAAAAGTGAGAACGCCCCGCCAAGGTGTAGCATAGATGAGGCGGGCATAAAAAGATAACGATCTTGTATTTACACATAGATAAGGTAGTTTATTAGTGCACTTTGAAATCTTTCGCATTAACATGTATGATTGTTGCAATATGCAAGAAAAATAACTCAAAAAAGAGATCATAGATATTTGATAATGACATTGAGAAAAATAGCTATTCTTTATACAGATGAAGACAGTGAATGGAGTAAACCATGGGGAAATTTTGTTGATATGGCGATCGAGCTATTAGAGGAAACCAAGAAATTGGAGTGTGTTGAACAAGATGTTGAATATGAGGTCTTTCATGTCCAGAATGGCAAGTTCCCCCATTTGCCAGAACTCCAAAAAGATGAATATTTGGGGATTTACATCACTGGTTCCAAATATGATTCATTTGATGACGAAATCGAGTGGATTATAGAACTCAGAAGATTTTTAAACGAAATGCTGACTAGCGAAATTGAGCACCCACCCGTAGCAGGAGTTTGTTTTGGCCATCAGGTGATTGCGGCTGCCTTGGGCAGTTCAGTGGGCCGGAACCCAAAAGGGTTTGAAGGTGGCGTTGTGCCGCTTAAACTAAATTCAGTGGGCCAAAACTTATTTGGAGGTGAAACTTTAAATCTCTCCGAGGTGCATAGTGATTGTGTTTTCAATGTCCCAAATGGGTACCAAAATTGGGCATCGAGTAAAAAATGTGAAAACCAAGGGCTTTATCGGAAAAATAAAGTGCTAACGTTTCAAGGACATCCTGAATTCAAGAGTGCTGTTGCTCAGAAAGGACTGTTGAAGTCCCGGGACAAGCTAAACCTTGAAGAGTTTGAAAAATACGAAAGGCAGTGCCGAGAATTAAATAATGATGGTATAAGAGCTGCCAGAAATATTTGGAGATTGTTCTTGCAGAGCTTGTGAAAAGGTTCCGTTTGCGTCGTGTGGTTTATAGAGAAGTATATATACAAACGTAGTTCAGAAGACATATGCTTAACCGTTTCGCAAAGAGGCCTAGCTACGTGCTGTGCTGTTCGGGGTTTGGTTGGATTTTTTACTATTAAGTATCTTAATATTCAAACGAATACACGAATTTCAAGATTCTTCAAATTCACTCACTAAATAGCCTTAGTGAATCTTCTTTTGTTTGGGTAAAAGACATGCGATTGTATGTGCCAAGTATTAGCTCTAGCAGCTATAGTTACGAGACCATATGACAACAAACACGGAAGTATGTTCTGATCGGTATGGTCCTGTAGATGATTCAAGGATATCTGCCGGGAATAAGCTGTCGCTGGTTTACACAACACGTATGGTGCATAAAACTGACAACCGAAAATATAGAGCATTTAAGTACGTTTGATCGCTATCACAGGTTTGGGTAGGTGTGATATAACTTTGAACTGATAAAACAATAGTTATAAGCATTAAAAAAGGCCCATATTTACGTACCAAAAGCAAGTTTTTATATTTACAGCTTTATTATTTGAACGTCGGATTAAATTTCAAATAAACTGAAAAAACCAGGCCGGCAATAACTTTGAGAACTACGACCACTTGTTTAGGACCTCACCATGATAGTAAACGTTGATGACCTTGGTAAGCACCATGGAACTCACCTTTTAAATTTCATTACATCGAACTGATAGAAAGAGTAACTTTTGTTCGGCTAATTTCTCCCTTGCCTTCTTCCTTGCATACAGCGACGGTTTTTTAAGATGAAAAACTGAGGATTTGGCTAAGGTACAGGAAAAAGAAAGAAAGCTAGAGTCGAATTGCGTTTTGACCTAGTCTTCTGAATTTTCCTTGGAAGTGTAACCGTATATTAGACCATCCACGTACCCCATAATGTATACTGGTATGAAAGAGCATTTTTTGGGCTTGTAACAATCGTGCTACTCGCTATGCGTTGCTTTTCATCTCGACCTCGTTTTCTTTGGGGAAAATACGCTGTAGCTTGGGAGTAGTGACCTCTTACCTCGCTATCCATGCCAAGAACTTCTGTAGACACCAGTGTACTTTTCGAGCCATCTTATAGAAGAAGGATGGTCTAACACGCTTAGTGGTATACCCTTGGCTTGCAAAGAGGCAACTAACTCAGCATAAGCCCTTTCGGACTCTTCTTCAGCTTCGTCTTTATCTTGTTCTTCATCTTCGTCTTTATCTTGTTCTTCAGAAGTATCGCAACAGTCCATGGATGCTGCCACTTCGCTAACTAGAGGATAGCCCTCCTGTATTGAATTAGCAACATCGTCTCTCTCACACTTGTCCCCAATGGTTGAGGGCTTCGGTGACGCCCGCTCCTGTTTCAGATAAATTTTAGCTTCCTTCTTCGTTAATTCTGAAGTTTCCCCCATATTCCGTAGCTTCTGGCTTCATGGTCCTATTCATACTGTTAATGTAAGGTTTAGTTGTTCACTCCCGTATGCTGAAATGTTCCATGCGGAGAAACTTAGCGGACGGATTGCGTGAACAGACATTAAAAGTAATACCCAACCCCCAATTAAAGCCCGGTGTTCTGTAAGAAAGTACAATGATAGATGACCGTCTCGTATTCTTCAGGTTGTATTGCGAGGACTGGATCCAGGCTTGCGTACGCTTCGAAGAGATACGCGATACTCATATAAGAGAGTACGACGACGGGGCAGCAGTGCACGCACGGAAATACAGCACCAAGAAGTTGCATTACGACCAACGATTAATGGCATTACTGGGCCGGATGAAAATTGTAGGGCTCAAGCCTAGTAAACAGATGTGTTCAGTATAGCGAGAGGGACTTGATATGACATGAAGGTTTGTCTGGTATACACTGAGCATCAAAACTCTTACGTTGTAACAAGATATTTCTTATTAACTTGGAGAGGTTTACTTTGTGAGGTTGTTCATTATTGATTCCAGCCATGTTGGAGGCATCAGTGAATTGCGAGCAGCCTCGATAATACGAGTACTACGTTTAAATGATTGCAATAGACTCGAGCCGTTTAAATGGGGCCAATATATCATAAAAGAGGTCAAACAAGTAAACTGAAAGGAAAGAAGTTAGAAATATCCCTCGTACAATTAAGACCATAAAGGGGTTTTTCAATAAAAAACATTTAATTGCTTTTTATTTTTATTTCGATTTTTTTCTAAACATATTTCAATGATGTCTTGGTCATCTACCTTCCTTCTAGCGGCAAAGCATTTTGGCCAGGATAGCCGTTGGAACACAGTAAACCTTTACTTCAACCAAATGATACAGCCCCGTACCCATGACGATATACTAGTCAAAAGAAGTGTACAACACCGGAAGCTGGTTTTGATTGCTCTCTAAATGATTTTTGATAGGGAATGGGTGAACCATCGTACGGAGAGTGCAGTATGCGAGCCGGTGGTGCAACAGGATCCGCCGGTTGGATGCCAAGTGGTTAATTTTGAGAAAATTCACACATCACTTGAAAATATCAAAAGTCAGCTTCCCCAGATAATAAGGCAACCTCTCAAACAAGAGATGAGGCGTAGGAGTATAGGATACCAACGGGATCTATGCTTGGTCCAAAAATTATTCTGCTGGCACGTCTCTGCAACTCGATGCTAGTCTACAGGGACCTCAATATATCACGGCTTTGATAAACGGTGCATGCGATGCGTGTCGAAATTATCTGCTTTAGACGTTACCAACACTTTTTCCCGATTACGTAAAACGCTCTCTCTATGTGATACGATTTGGAGTAGCAGGCGCACCAAGTCCGACTATGCAGGTCTGCTCGTTTTGGTTGGGGCGATGAGCACAAATCCATCTCATCCTACCTTTTCCCAGAATTCCCGAAGCAATGGTGGACGAACCATTGTGCTGTACTGCTTAATGACGAGGTTGGAAAACCATCTCTCCGAAAAGTGTCATATTTGGGTCGGCGCCGTTAGTCTAAACATTGAGCACGGGCCTCTGGCCATATCCCGTTCCTTCCTCGGGGCGTCGTAGTCTTCCACGTGGTAAATCGTCCTGTTATCATGTGTGTGTAGCTCCACAAAATAATACAAAGCTTTTGAAAAATATTGCGATTTTTACAAGAGCCCCGGTAGCGCAGGAAGAGGCAGTAAGGTAACACGGTATACCGGTGTGATGGACAACAGTCTGGTGCTGGAAGCGACAATCTTTATGCCAATATAGATATATGCTTACAATATCAGGACGGCGACGAGCCGTTTCAAGTTTTGGTTCCACTGAAATCGTAGGAACGCAAGTCCCCGCCATACTCATCGCAAGAAAAAGCTACAAGTAGCGAGAGCCGGCCCGCTGCAAAGACACTCCCTACGCACCTTCACGAACAACCAGCAATGCTGCCGTCTGTCCTCCCCCAAGGCCACACCAACCAACATATATCCAAATCTCCAAGAGGGACGGGAGGATAAGCCAAAAAGGGCTGCTCCTGCAATTAAGCCGGGACCGCCTCATCGCCGCCACGACACATGGCATGCCCGAAGGACCACGCCCGTAGGCAGTGGTCCTTCAAACGTGTGTGTGTGTGTGTCCAACCAAGACAATGACTTTTACTTTATCTCTTCTCCATTCGACCCCGCCGTACATCAAAGTCATCATACTCTTCACCAAACCGGACTCCAAACACCTTAAAATAGGTACCCTTCACACAATGCACCCTCCCCCCTTCCCCTTAGCTACTTCGTAAACCTGCTTATTCAAATGCACTTACCTCAGCGCCGACCCCGCCCTATTCCCCCAACGTAGCGTATACAATACGCTGCCCAACGACATGTCGCCCTGTACTCATCCCGAAGGCACTAAACGCGCGATTACTGACCACTGACTACGGCTTGTGTTCGACCCCCGTGGGCTGCCTTTGCGAGGGAGGCACAATTTTGTTTCTTTTTATTCTGGAGGCGCCGAACCGGAGATAGGCAGGCCCCAGGCAGGTTTTTCCGGACACAAGGCCAGGCAGGGCAAAAAGAAAGGGTCGTGGCGTCCTGCTGCCGACGAGGCGCGTCGGCAGCAGGGCTCCGCCCGCCCTCTAGGCGGGCGGGCGGGCCGCCTAGAGCAAAAGAAAGAGGGATTTTCCACCATTTCTTTTGCTATTTTCGCGCGTTCTTGCAGCAGGCATAGTCTTTTGACTGATTCCTCTTCAGGGAAAAGAAACTATAGCGTGGGGCTGCGGAACAACAAGCCTCGAAGGAAGCTGATGCAGGTAGGCTCAAATGCGCATGTACAGACCGGTATGCGCCTCATGTACATGTACATGTACAGATATATATATATATATATATAGAGGTGTATCTATATATATATATATGTATTAGGGTGCAGATTCGCTAAATTTGTTATAAAGGGTCCTTCGAAAAGTGGATACATAGACAATGAAAATTTTATCGGCAACAACAGCTGTTTCTTTAGCGCTTTTAAATAGTCTGGTGGTAGGAAGCGTACTGCCGAATGTGAAGTACGTCAGGATTCCCTTTGCCAAGAGGCAGAACGGCCCGGGCAGCGAATTGGGCAAGAGAGCCGGCGGAGACGAGAACTTCGTGCTGTCCAACGAGCAGAGCTTCTACTCCGTCGAGCTGGCCCTCGGTACGCCCTCGCAGAACGTCACCGTTCTGCTGGACACGGGCTCTGCCGACCTGTGGGTCCCCAGCAACGCAAACCCGTACTGCGGTTCCGCAATGAACTGCGACCAGTACGGCGTGTTCGACAAGGCCAACTCGTCCACTTTCACAGCCAACCACTCCGCGCCCTTCTACGCCTCTTACGGCGATGGGACCTTTGCCGAGGGTGTGTTCGGCCAGGACAAGCTCCATTACAGCGGCGGCCTCGATCTCAGCGGCCTGTCGTTCGCCGTGGCCAACAAGTCCAACTCGACCGTCGGCGTGCTGGGCATCGGCCTGCCCATGCTGGAAGTCACGTACTCCGGCAAGGTCGCCGTCGCAGACAAGAGGAGCTACCAGTACGACAACTTCCCGCTGTTTCTGAAACGCTCCGGGGCCATTGATGCGACCGCGTACTCGCTCTTCTTGAACGACGAGACGCAGACCTCTGGCAGCGTGCTGTTCGGCGCAGTCGACCACAGCAAGTATCTCGGCCAACTGTACACCATCCCGCTGGTCAACCTCTACAAGGCCCAAGGTTACCAGCGCCCCGTAGCATTCGACGTCACTTTACAAGGCCTTGGGCTGCAGACCAGAGCGCACAACACCACGTTGACCACCACCAGGATCCCCGCGCTGCTTGATTCCGGTACCACGCTTACATACCTGCCCGCGGACGCGGTGGCGCTGATGGCCAAGAGCCTGAACGCTACGTTTTCCAAGGAATTGGGCTACTACGAGTACGCGTGCCCAACGTCGGGCGACAACGCCACCAGCGTGGTCTTCGACCTCGGTGGGTTCCACATCAACGCGCCTCTGTCCGACTTCACCATGCAGACCAACGTGGGCACCTGTGTCTTGGCGATCGTGCCTCAAGCGGGCAATGCAACCGCCATTCTCGGCGACTCGTTCTTGCGGAGCGCCTACGTGGTCTACGACCTGGACAACTACGAGGTTTCCCTGGCACAGGCCAAGTACGGCTCCGGCAAAGAAGACATCGAAGCCATCAGGTCCTCTGTGCCGGGCGCTACAAGGGCCCCCGGCTACAACAGCACGTGGGTCAACTACGCCTCCGTCACTTCCGGCGGCAACATCTTCACCACCGCCGCCGCCGCCGCGCATGCTTCCAACAGCACCAAGCCGGCCCACAAGAGCATCAGCGGTAAGAGGGGCGGCCATGCGGCCGCTCATGCGGCTGCTCATGGGTCAAGCCATGGGTCAAGTTCTGGGTCGAGTTCTGGGTCGAGTTCTGGGTCGAGTTCTGGATCGACCAAAGGGTCAAGTGATGAGTCAAGTTCTGGATCAAGTGGATCAAGTTCTGGATCAAGTTCTGGATCAAGTGGATCAAGTTCTGGATCAAGTTCTGGGTCGGGCACTATGTCAGGTAGTGGCGTAGGCAGTGGCGTAGGCAGTAGCACAGGCCACCGCAGCGCTACCACATCATCCGCCAGTTCCGCTGCTAGCGTGCGTCCCACGTTGTGCCTGCCGCTGCTTATGTCCCTGTTGCTTCTTGCCGTTTTCCATTCATAGTATATAGATAGACGCTTTCTCTTCCTTGCGCGGTTTCAAGAGGGAAGAAAAACTAAAAATACATAATATCTAACACGCACATTCTGACACGTCAATAGATCGCCACAGGCCACCAAGACACCCTCCCGTGGCCTTGGCGCCCCCCGCAGCCTTCTGTACTGGCTGGAATGCTCTCCTTTTGCCTCGCCTCATCTGGACAGTGAGAGGGGCTTTTTTCGCTCCTTTTATACTGCGCCATGAGTAAATTTTTCATCGATGAGTCCGAAAAAATTAAGGTTTCGCCAGAATTCAAACATCTATATGGAAACAGAGAAAAAAAGGAATACTTAAGGAAAGGGTGTCGAAGTGGATTTACCTCTTTCCTTGTTCCCACTTTGAGTTCGTGATTCCGCATTAGGAGAGGTAATAAGCAAATTGCTGTTTTTTGCTCATTTACATACATATATTTCATCATAAAAAAAAAATAATAAAACCCCAGACCAAGTCTATAACATAACACATTCCCCATGAGACTGGCAACTATAAGATCTGCGCTACTTTCATCGCTTTTTGCATCGCAGACACTGGCCAAACTAATACCGGTGGCGACCGACGGCGATGGTGGCGACACGGGCTCCAAGTTCGTGAAGCTGTCCTTCGATAAGCTTTACGGGGACTCGCTTGACACTGCTGGCAGGGATAAAAAGCCAGAAGTCCGCCTATCTAAGAGAGCCGACGGTTACGAGGAAATTATAATAACGAACCAGCAAAGTTTCTACTCGGTGGACTTGGAAGTGGGGACGCCAGCCCAGAATATCACAGTTCTCGTGGACACGGGCTCTTCCGATCTATGGATCATGGGTTCTAGCAACCCGTACTGTTCCTCAGACGACAGCAGCAAGTATGTCCTCAGGAAACGCGACACTTCGTCGAGCAGCGGGGACTTGGTCAATGATATCAACCCATTTGGCTGGCTCACGGAAACAGGAAGTGTCACCGGCGCCACAGCCACGGCCACGGGCTCTGGAACGGCCACTCAATCAGTACCCGCTTCAGAAGCCACCATGGACTGTGAAGAGTACGGCACTTTTACCAGCTCGGATTCTTCCACGTTCAAATCAAACAACACTGCTTTCGAAATCAGTTACGGTGACGGTACTTTTGCCGCTGGTACTTTTGGTACTGACGTTTTGAACTTGAGCGATTTGAACGTCACCGGATTGTCGTTTGCAGTCGCCAACGAAACAAACTCGACGATGGGTGTGTTGGGTATCGGGTTGCCCTCGTTAGAAGTCACCTATTCCGGCTCTTCCGCGTCTAATGGCGGAAAATCGTATAAGTATGACAACTTCCCCATCGTATTGAAAAACTCTGGTGCTATAAAGTCCAACGCTTACTCTTTGTATTTGAACGATTCGGATGCTAAACATGGCACCATTCTGTTCGGAGGCGTCGACCATAATAAATATTCCGGCACTCTATACACGGTTGCTCTTGTAAACACTTTGAGCGGGTTTACCTCCCCCATCCAATTTGACATTACCTTAAATGGTCTCGGGATCATTGATGACAACGGTGACGAAAAAACTTTAACTACCACCAAAATACCAGTCTTGTTGGATTCCGGTACCACTTTAACATATTTGCCTGTGGAAATGGTAGAACTGATCGCGGAAAACGTAGGCGCCCAATACTCTTCCAGAATAGGGTATTATGTAATGGAATGCCCATCTAGTGATAATAGCACTGAAATCGTGTTCGATTTTGGTGGCTTCCACATCAATGCCTCGCTGTCTAGTTTTATTTTGAGCACGTCGGGCAACACCTGTCTCTTAGGTATTATTCCAACAAGCGATAGCACAGGTTCTATTCTTGGTGATTCATTTTTGACTAATGCATACGTGGTTTATGATTTAGAAAACCTGGAAATCTCCATGGCACAAGCCAAATACAATGTCACAAGTGAAGATATCGAAGTCATTTCAACTTCTGTTCCAAATGCCGTCAAGGCGCCAGGCTATACAAATACTTGGTCCACAACTGCATCTATCGCTACTGGCGGTAACATATTTACCGTAGATTCCTCGTCAACTGCTTCGTATAGCGGTAACGTGACATCAAGTACTGCATCCGCCACTTCTACTACATCGAGTAAAAAGAACGGCGGTGACCGTATTGTGCCATCTCTACCTTTTACGCTAATTTCTCTTCTTTTTGCATTCATTTGAAGGTCGTTGGGAAGTGTAGACATTTCCTTTCTCATTGGCGCTGGAATTTTTTTTTTGAGAAATAACTTTCCTCTTCTCACTGTTAATACTTGCGATTTTCACTACGGTAGCTCCACGATATTTTTATTTCGTTTACTAAATTAGGTTTTTATTTATGTGATTGTTTCTTTTCTACTATATTTAGGTATCTATCACCTACAAACAAAGGGTTCAATATTCTCACAGTTCATTTGGCATCTATAGTATGATTTATAAAGTATATGTGCGTACGTATGTGACTAAAGCTGCCACCGTCTAGTATCTCAATTTACCTTGGCTTTCCCAAGTTGCGAGTTTCTCTCTCCTCAGATGATACTGTGTTCGTATATTCAAGTAATCCTTAATGAATTGATCCAAGCCGTCTGCCGACTCAATGGTTCTCATGGAAGCTTCTAATTGCGAACTTTCCTCTTCAAGGTCTTTTGTGCTTTGCTCTAGTTTCTTTCTCATTGCTATATCGCCATATTTCTCTTCAAACTCGGAATGATAGTCTTGCCAACTAGACACATATTTGGATTCTAAAATTCTGCAGTTTTCCAAAAGAGCCTGAACCTTATCCCTTTGGCCATGTAGATCTTCAAAACTCTTTTCCAGTTGTTTAAACTCATCCTTTAACGCATTGATTTTTTCACCGAATTCGGTTAAAGGGTTGAACTTCGTCACATATAACTCCAATTGATGTTTATGTATTTGAATTAGATCGATGATTTCCTTTGATGATAAAAGTTGAATCCCTTCAGGTAAGGGGATGTTCTTATTCTGTTTTTGTGTTCTTTCATGTACGTCTGGGGGTGGAGGCATGTCCATACTTGTTTAAAGACACTGATTTGGTCTAGGTCCAGCCCCTTAATTTGTCCACTGTAGTACTTTTAAGTTTATCTCTACCTCAATAATTATATCTTTTTAACACGCCCATTAAAGAAAAATGGCTTCGCAACAAAGTGAAAAGGTAAGTAGAAAAAGGCAAGGACAAGGAACATATACTATCTCTTCAAGCCCAAAAACGATTTATCATGAACGGACTTAGAATTGCCGCAAAGATCCAGCCAGCTCGTCAAACAATCATATTTTTACATGGGCTAGGTGATACCGGTTCAGGGTGGGGATTTCTCGCTCAATATTTACAACAGAGGGACCCTACCACCTTCCAGCACACCAACTTTGTATTCCCCAATGCTCTAGAGGTTCATGTGACTGCAAACGGCGGTGCATTGATGCCTGCTTGGTTTGACATCCTAGAGTGGGACTCTAGCTTTTCCAAAGTCGATAGCGATGGATTTATGAATTCCTTAAACGCCATTGAAAAGATGGTTAAACAAGAAATTGACAAGGGCATTAAACCGGAACAGATCATCATTGGCGGGTTCTCTCAAGGTGCTGCATTGGCCCTAGCATCATCCGTCACTTTACCATGGAGGGTCGCCGGTATAGTGGCTCTATCGGGTTTTTGTTACATTCCAGGGATCCTGAAACAACACAAGAACGATCTTAACGCCAAGACACCCGTATTCCACGGACATGGTGATATGGATCCAGTTGTTCCTATAGCACTTGGTTTAAGCGCAAAGAAATTCTACCAAGATACCTGCGGAATACAAGATTATGAGTTCAAGGTTTATAATGGTATGGCCCATTCTACAGTTCCTGAGGAACTGGATGACTTAACCGCCTTCCTTAAGAAGTGCCTATCTTTATAGTTCCTTTGGGTGACCTTTCAATAATTAACTGCTACTACTACAATTACTATTAGAATATATTATATACATCCGTATGACGCGATAGAAAATTAAAGACCTTTATTGCAAAATGATGATGAGATTCAATGGTCACATAAGTTGAACAGTAATCGCGAATTGAAGGGTTTCGAAGTCGACTGTGGCGACGTTGTTAGAATGGATTCTTTAGAACCAGAAGCTGTTAACACACATGTTTCCGCAGAGCAGATCCTGCGGGATGTATACAAGAAGGGCCAGAAGGCAAGAGGATCGACCAATATTGACATATTAGACTTGGAAGAGCTTCGAGAATACCAACGGAGGAAGAGAACAGAATATGAGGGGTACTTGAAAAGAAATAGACTGGATATGGGCCAATGGATTCGTTACGCACAGTTCGAGATTGAACAGCATGACATGAGGCGTGCTAGGTCTATTTTTGAAAGAGCTTTACTCGTAGATAATTCATTCATTCCGCTTTGGGTACGATACATCGACGCTGAATTGAAAGCAAAATGCGTTAATCATGCTAGAAATTTGCTAAACAGAGCCATTAGTACGTTGCCCAGAGTGGATAAGTTATGGTACAAGTATATCATAGTAGAAGAGTCGTTAAACAATATCGACATCGTACGATCGCTGTATACAAAGTGGTGTTCCTTGGAGCCAGGCGTTAATGCATGGAATTCCTTCGTTGATTTCGAAGTAAGGCAGAAAAAGTGGCCTCGCGTGAGAGATATATATTCCAAATATGTCATGGTTCATCCTCAAGTGAAAACGTGGCTAAATTGGGCTAAATTCGAAAGCAGACATGGTAACGCCGGATATACAAGGAACGTATATTCTCTAGCTTTAGACACCGTGGCTAATCTTCAAAGTTTACAAATTTGGTCTGATGCAGAGATTGCGAAGTTAGTAAACTCATTCGCGCACTGGGAAGCTACGCAGGAGGAATATGAAAGATCATCTGTTCTTTATCGAATCGCTATTGAAAAATGGCCTTCAAATCAATTACTCAAGGATGGCATGTTGGATTTTGAAAAACAATTTGGTAATTTAAATTCTATAGAAGAAACTATCAGTTATAAAAGGAAAGTTGATTATGAAACTTTATTAAGCCGTGACGCATATGATTATGACACCTGGTGGTTGTACTTGGACCTTATTTCAGAAAGTTTTCCTACCCAAATACTACAGTGCTTTGAAAAAGCTGTTATAAAGGGCCAACCAAAAGAATCATCGAAGACTTTTCGTTGGAAAAGGTATATTTATCTGTGGATTAGATACATCTGCTATGTGGAGTTAGAACTGGAAGATTTGGCGCTGGTGGACAAGCTTTTTCAAAGGCTAATTGATGATATTATCCCTCATAATCATTTCACTTTTTCAAAAATATGGATAATGTACGCTAAATTCCTGATACGACAAGAAAACATTTCGAAGGCAAGAAAAGTTTTAGGTAAGGCCATCGGCCTATGTCCTAAGGCAAAAACTTTCAAAAGTTACATTGTATTGGAAGTGAAGTTAAAGGAGTTCGATCGTGTCAGAAAAATATACGAAAAATTCATTGAATTCCAGCCCTCTAATTTGAAAATTTGGATCGAATACGCAGAGTTAGAAGAGAATTTAGGAGATGAGGACAGAGTGAGAGGCGTTTATACAATCGCATTGGATGAAAATTCGCAGTTTCTCACGAGGGAGGCCAAAGTTGAATTACTTCAGAAGTACATAACTTTCGAGACAGATTCACAAGAATACGAGAATGCAAGGAAGCTTTATAGAAATTATTTGGAACTGAATGAATTCTCTGTTCAAAGCTGGATCGAATTTGCCATGTATCAAAGCTCAACCCCAACGGATCAACAATTATCTGATTTAGCAAAACTCCAGAGTGAAAATGTAGATGAAGATATTGAATTTGAAATTACTGACGAGAATAAAATGGAGGCGAGGAAAATATTTGAAGAAGCCATCTTGTTCTTCAAAAACAGTGGTGATAGACAAGGGAGAATGTCTATTTTAGAAGCATTGAAAGACTACGAGGAAACATATGGTACTGAGCTCGATAAAGAAAATGTTAGCAAGAGGTTCCCTAAAATAGTCAAAAAGACAAGGCTGGAAAATGGTATAGAGGAGGAGTTCATAGATTACGTATTTCCAGATGATATTGATGACGACAAGCCGAAGCCATCAAAGTTTTTGGAATTGGCCAAAAAATGGAAACAGGAACAGGCACTTTGAATATAAGTAAATGTTACCATGAAATACTGCTTTCGTACCTATACTCTATAGTATAAAAAAAACCAATACAAATAAGTAAGTAAATTAAATATCAAAGGATAATAATAATAACTAGGGGTAAAAATTAGTAGAAAACGAAAAGTGTGCCAAAATAGAAAGTACATACCTGCAGTTTAAATAGAAAATGCAATAAGTGTATAATGGGAAATTTATCATAAGCCAGGAGGCCCTTGAAGTCCCGGAGGTTTGGTGCTGTTAGTGTCATTGTCTGTAGTATTGGAAAGCCCTGGAGGGCCACTTAGTCCGGGAGGACGTGCAATTGAAGATTGTACTGTAGTCATGCCAGGTGGTGGTGCAATTGGAGATTGTACTGTGGTCATGCCAGGTGGTGGTGCAATTGAAGATTGTACTGTAGTCATGCCAGGTGGTGGCGCTAGAGCCAATTTGGGTTGTTGCGATTCTAGAGAGTTTCGCGATGGGGGTGGAGCCATTCCTGGAACTCCTGAGCTAAACGTACTTGCATTTAAACCAGGAGGAGGTGTGGGCGTCCCGTTGTGCGTTTGGTTTGGGATTTGTGGCGCAGGTGGTGAAGGTGTTGGTTCATAGCGTGATGAAGTCGGGAATCTTTGAGGAGCATCCATTATACTGTTACCGAAACGGGACCTTTTTGCCGCTTGAGCTGGGTACGCACCATTATTATTGTGGAGGTTGCTGTTCTGTATTGGTAAACTACTATTTGAAGACACGTTTCCATCAAAGCGGCTTATCCTTTGAGATGATGATTTACAATCTCTACTGAAATGTCCCGTTTGTCCACATATTTTACATACGATGCCTTGGATATTTGGAACCTTTCTATTTGGACAGTCATATCTTTTATGATCCTTTAGTCCACAAATCGGACAAGGTCTGTTATCTTCCCTTAGAGTACCATTTAGTTCTGCTAATTCTCTTAATTGTCCTCGTTTCAAATCATTCTGACCCTCGGGTGATGTCACGGCTCTAATAACAATGTTTTGACAAACCTTTATACCTTTTTGGATCTTGTCTTCTGAATCCGCGATAATCAAACAGTGCAATGGATCCTCGAAATTCATAGCGCCTGGAGGTAAATCACTTGCATTCTTACCTTCTTTAACGGAACCTCTTCCTCTGATTGCGATTTTACAATTTGAATCCTCCTGTAGTTTTCTTAGAGTACGCCCACGAGGGCCTAATAACAGGCCAACAAAATTGACGTCTGGATATTGATCTACTGGGATATAATACTTATCTTGAAATTTTGTTGGCCTTTTGTAATCATCCGGGGGAACAAAGTAAGGAATAGCCCTTAATGCTATCTCAACCAACTTGATACGTTCATCCTCTAGTTTCTTTCTGTATCTCTGTTCACGGGTGTTCGTTCTTTTACCTTGAGCATCATAAATTGGTGGTGGCGAAGGTGATCTGTTTTTCCTGGAGGGAGGAACGAAATCATTAGTACGTAGTTTGAT
The DNA here is from genome assembly GCA_019431265.1 of Saccharomyces x bayanus. Classification (NCBI taxonomy): domain Eukaryota; kingdom Fungi; phylum Ascomycota; class Saccharomycetes; order Saccharomycetales; family Saccharomycetaceae; genus Saccharomyces; species Saccharomyces x bayanus. The sequence continues at coordinate 393,612 of CP080215.1, read as the reverse complement.
GGTAATTTCTTGAATCCTGAACATGGTTTGGTATGAATAGATTTGTTCTCTAGTGAGTGCTCCACTAATTTTGGATGGAAGAGAATTAAATCGATGAACATCGCTTTCTGTTGCGTTCTTTCTCCATAACGACTGGTTGACGTTGGGAGGAACGTTCACTATTTCTTCTGGCATATTCGTTCCCTTGTTATTCTTCAAATATCAAAAGTTGCTGTTCTTACAACAAAGTTAGAACTGCATTGGCAATGCGTGAAATTGCACTTGAATTAAATTAGGGCAAAATCCTATAATTGAAAATTATTAGAAATTTCATATCCAGCGGAAAGAAGAACGAAGAAAAAAACATGCTCGTTAATAGTGAGCATACTCGAATATATACAGATAATAACAGTGTAGAATACAAAGTAAACTAGAATATGTAGTGTCTGTAAGGAGATTTAGTATCTGGCACTTGACTTCTTATTTGCGCGGTTTATATGTGAAGCCTAAATTTTTGCCAACATATCTGTTACCAATTTCTTGACAGTATCAAATAGTTCAGAAGGGGTACCGTCAATAATGGTTTCTGCATCATTAATTTTACGGACTGCCACTTTTCCATTGATGACAAGTGTACCTTCACCTTTAAATTCCGCAATGTAGTTTTTTTCCGTTAGCTGTTTCTTCAGTTGAACTAGCCTAACATCACCAATAGACAATGCACCGGTTTTATGACTTCTTGACGAACCGTTTAACGGCTTCAAGACCAGTTTACTCCTAGAAGCCATTTTTTGATGGTTGTTTACTTGTGGAAGAGTCTCCTTAACTAGTCGGCCAACGACAGTGGCAACTGTGTAACTACCGCTGATACGTTGCCATTTCAAAAGATTATCGAGTTCAGAATCAATGGATATATCGAGGGCCTTTATGGTTGTGTTGAATTCTATTATCTTATTTAATGGCATGTTGACCACTTCGATATTTTTGTTTGTGAGTTTGGATATTAGCTCCTCATTCTGGATATGTTTAGGAGCTGAAAGTACCATTTTCCTAGATCTTAATGATGGCCATATAATGGATGCAGATCTTTGGTCGACCAAACTCTGTAGATTCAACACCACTACAGAACATTTCAATTGGATGTTTGCGGTGGACTCTATTCTTTTTGAGAGTGTCTTGTCTATTTTCAGATAGTCCAGATTATCAAAATTTTCCGTTTCTTCAGCCCCAGTGAACCCTGAATAACGAGAACCGCGGTGTTTTCTCTTTTTGCTTACTGGATCCCCCACATTGTAACCATCATCTTCTTCGTTTTTGTTGTCTTCGTCGCCTGCAACACTGTCCTTACCCGTGCTTTTGCCGCCATCTTTAAGCGGTCTTTTCCTGCTATTTAGATTAGTGTCGTCTAAATCATCTGGTATAAACATGGTAAAATCTACTACAGTACCGTAATCATCTTTTTGATTTTTATTGGATTGAAAGGAAACATTTTGTGCTTTGAGGTTGTATTTTGTTGTATGATGATGTCCACAGAGGCTTCCGTGTTTTTCTTCACCAAGGGCTTTTGAGAATTGTCCTTAAGTAAGCTTAGTAAATTATCGTTATCTTCCTCTTCTTCTTCATCTTCGTCTTCTCCTGCGATGTGGTCTGCCACTGGCTCTTCATCTGCATCGCCTGCTAAGATATCTTGGCTGTCTATCGTTCTTCCAGCCTTGGAATCGTCTATGTTTGCGTTGCCATTGGCCAATTTTTGGGATTCTCTTTTCAATAGTAAAATTTTCTTATTTCTATTTTTTTTCTTTTCTTTCATCTGTAATTTGAACGCTTCCAATTCTTCTTTACTTAAAGGTTCTTCCTTTATAGTGCTTATTGAAATGTAATTGTCGCAAATGAATGGTTTATCCTCCTCAGAGGGGCTTTTTCGGTCGCTTTTATTTTGTTTTATAATGTCCAATATCTTATCCAAACATGATGCAGATTCAAAGTTCGGTTTAGTCAAAATCAGGGTTGTTTTTTCAGAATTACCGATTTTAGTTATCACTTCATTAATTAAGGCATCCACTTCAGATACGAAACAAATTTTGGAACCAACGTACTTCTTCAACTCTTTTGGTGATATGATTTTGATCCGTGATCCAATTTCAAACGGTGAAGTATTATTTCTATTTTCCCACGTTTTAAGCAGGGATGGAGATAGCCATTCAAGCATGGATTTAGCGTAAGTCAAAGTTCTTCCTCTTGAATATGATAGAATGAGTACGGGCACCTGCGTATGTGCATTGATCTTCGTGCTTTCGAATAATAACTCATGAACTTGCGTGAAAAGATCTAAAAATTTTCCACTCATATCTACGGGTATTATAACAGACCCATCCGAAGTCAAACCCTTCCTCAATGTGTCTTTAAAAGTTTTGGAACGTCTTTTGAAAGGCTGAGAAGAACCAAATTTGTCTAATGTAGTAATTATTGCAGAAGGTCTCATCAACGTGGATAAAGGTTTTCCGGTGGCATCCAGTATTGAAGCAGCATTTAGTATGTTATCTCTGGTGTGGTTCCATCTTTTGGCATAGATCAACTTTTCAGAATATGTGCTTATACACCAAATAGAGCCACCGGGACAAACACCAGCATTGTATGCTAGTAAAGTCAACCCATCGAATCTCGATCGTAAATCTACCAATTGTGAGTATTTTAGGGGAACTATATGGTCGAACGACTTCTCGATATCCTCAAGATCGAGTTTGTTAGTATCATAAGGGCCTATGACACCTGCTGATGCATATGAGTCTATGGTGGCTACTCTCCCCAAATTGATAACTGGAAGAGTAGCGTAAACCTGTATTCTCGATATGAAATGAGAAATAAAATTATAATATAACAAAGAATGAGCACCTAGACATTCAGCGGTCGGTTGTGACAGTATTATGACATCAATTTCCGGTATCATTTTTTCCCAGTAGTCGACACATTGCTCATACGAAACTTTAGATGGATTCCAGCCGGGATCAATTAACAAGGTGACGTTATCGAAACGCACTACTGAACCCACAGTAGCTCCGGACCCATCGTCACAACAGCTAAACTTATATGTCATTTATGTTCCTCGCCGTCAATGTCTCTTTCCTTTATTCTTTTCCTCTGCACAATCACTTCACTGCTGAAATATTTGTTCATAGCCTGCTAAATTGCAGATAGTTTAAGAAAAGCGGGAAAACGTCGCCCGAAAAGAAAAACCACCATTTGCTTCTGATATTTTTATTATAACAGCTTTAGCACAATAACATACACACCATCACGTATTTTATTGAAAGCACCAAGGGCTCTCTGTTAGTTCATTAGTGTATGATACGGTGGCTCTTTTGTTTAACCGGCTTTGTTGGATAGCACTGCAAAGAACTGCGTGAAAGTTTCTCGGAACAGATCTCATAAGCTCGCAAGGTGGTTGTCGTCGCTTCTTTACACTGTCTCTGCCTTTGGGAAGGATGTTAATCATCAGTGGCTAAGTGCTGTCAACGAGCCATCAAGCTTGTGGGAGCCTTCGTTATTTGAAAGTTGGTGTGCCAAAATAGCCGCTGATATTCTGTCTTCGACGGGTAATAGTGTTATGTGCGGGTAACGGCGATGTCGAAAGCAAACCAAAAGAGCTGTCAATAACGGATCTTGCATAAGAAGGTACAATCCGATGTAAGTTGTCCAATAACTTTTTTTCTTCTGCAACGATACTTTTGGCATCTCGAAGTGTTATCTAGGTGGGCACTCTATAGCAAAGTAAGATACACATTTCTGCATTATCGCAAAGTTTCCGCCACAAATAATGGATGGAAAAGATGAACCGGTCATTTTTGGTGTTTGCCTTGTAGATTTTCATCACAAGAGGGGGCCTGAAATAGAATTCTGGTATGGGTTACCTGAGGGTACGCAGAGTGCGGAGTTATGGCCAAATTTACCTTTCCAGGCGCTTCCTGATGGTTCTCACTCTTTTGAAGAGACATTCACTTACTTCACGTTGCTCTATGATGAAAAGAAGCAAAGAAGTCCTCCCAACGGGGCCACGGACTTATCTGAAGACGGAATCAATGATACCACGACTTTATTTGCCATATCCTGCTCGAGACAGATAAAGAGCGATGAGTTGCTTTTTAAGGATAAAGATGTAACTCGATCTACCGTGCAGAAGGCAATTGTGGTCATCTCAAGACAACCAATTTTCGGCCAAATCAAAGACAAACTGAGTATAGTGACCAATGCCTTTTTCTTACAGCATGATTTTGGAGATACAAAGATAATTCAGTCATTATATGAAAATTTAAAGTCCATTTTTACGCCTGTATTGTTGGGCAGGAACGCTGAAAACCGTCTCTATGTTGGGTTGTGTTTGAGGAAAATCCTACACGATTTCAAGAAGAACGCTTTAGTGCTGCTGAAGTCAATCTTGCTTGAAAAAAAAATAATAGTTTATGGTAACGATGTGGAAGTTCTGTGTAATCTACAATTTGGATTGATTAGCTTGATTCCGGACTTGATGTCAAATTTACAGAATTCTGGAAGTCCTCAGTTGTTTCAGGATGTCTCGAAACTAAAGGTGGCTGACTCATTCAAATCAAGTAATCGAGAATCGGTTCTAAGGTTTTTAGGTTTCCCCTTGCCAGTTTTTGAAGAAGGTGGACTATTCTCACCCTATACTCCGTTACAGCAGATGAATGACATAAGGTCAAAAAGTACTTTGTTTTTTATGATCGGGAGTTCTAACACGTTACTTTCCGAACAAAAGGAGGAACTGTGTCACATCTTTGTCAATACTGATGACTCTACAGTGGAAATCCTGGATAAATCTTTAATTTCCATTCTCCAACTATCAAGCCATGATAAAAAATGGATCGATTCTATATCTGGAATTGTGTCAGACACGTGGAATGAAAACGATGATGAAACGCCAAAGAATTCTCAGTTTGAAGGAAGTGAAGATTCTATTAGATGGCAATTTGAAGACTATTTAACAGGGTTACTTTCAAGTGTTAAACTAAGTGACTATTTGGAGTTGCATAAGGAAAATGAACAAGCTTTGAATACTATACCTGAAGATATGCAGAGTTCCAATCCAATACACTTATTCAATTCGAATTGGGTCCACAGTTGGAAGGAAACCCAAAATTTTCGGATATTCAATGCAAGAACAGATGATAGGTTATTCGATTTATTTCCTCCAAAGCATATATACAATGGTGCTGATACGTTGTCTCTATTACAGCAAAGATTTTTGGCCACATTCCATAATTTGAAAAGGAGTGGCAGTAACACTTCAAGTGATAAAAATGGACATCAAAGTGAAGAGGATGCTAAAGACCAGGAAAGCATCAACTCGAGAAAGTCCATCTCGCAAACTGCTGTAAATCCTGAGAAGAATACGGAGAAGTCGGCAAATCATCTATGGAATTCATGGAAAGAATACTTCAACAAATCAAAGAATGCTACTAATGGTGACATCACTGGATCTACAGAGGATCTAAAGAATAGAGGCAAAACAAAAATGCCATACAGAAAGCAATGATGGGTTTGGGTTTACATTATACGCCTGAAGGGGAACCAGGCCAAGAAGAGAAAGAAGAAGAAAATGATGAAGATGAAGACAACGACGACGACGACGACGATGATGAAGAAGAAAAAAAAAAAGTATAATAATTCAAGCGAAAGTTATAACGGTAGCGAGGCACAAAAAAACGTTCAAAACGCTAGTAACGATGATGGTAAACGTAGCGATGGTACGGAGGATGACACTAAAGATGAAGGCAGCGTAGAGGACAATGGAAGAAATTCTGAAGATGATGAAGCCCATGGCAGTGAAAAAAAAGTTCTCGAAAACAAAAACGATGTTGAAGTGCTATCCAAAGGAATCTAAGCGAAAATATAAGTGAGAATGAAGCGGATAGTCCACAAGACACCAAACATGTCGAAGGTAGAGAATCGCATATTGATAATATTTAACATACTGTTCATATGACAGAAGAAGAAGATTACGGTTCTCCTTACGCTAATATAGATTCCTCTCAATCTGACGAAAATTAGGAAAAACCAAACTTTTGATGAACTTTTGATTTTTAAAGATCGAAAAGTAATTTTAATGATAATGTTTAACAAGTTTGAGCCGCTTCTAAGAAGAGAAAAAATAAAGCTCGGACATTATCGAACGAAATTGTTCGCTAGTCAAAGCACAAAAGTTCAAAAAGAAAATTTTGAACTATGACGTCCGTGAATATATTATCAGATTACGTTCAAAAACTAATTTGACAACGAACTTCGAAGCGCATATTTGTGATATGTCCTAAGGACTGATAGTGTAAGTCATTGTAATATTTAGCCAGATAATACCATTGATAAATTTATTTTTAAGAAACGGTCTTTTATTACTAGTCTTATAAGTAAGACCAAATTGTAGATTGGATGGGAGTATTATTATACGTATGAGAATAATAAAAAAATAAAAAACAATCTTCCCCGCCAGGACTTGAACCTGGAATCTTCTGGTTCGTAGCCAGACGCCGTGACCATTGGGCCACGAGGAACAAGATTTGTTGTTTTTTTGGGATCTTCGTTTTCCCATGTTAGGACTTTAGCAATTCACAGTTAATGTGGGGCTTCACGCTTAAGACAATACGATAAAGCCTGTAAGTGGTCTCAAGGTACAGGTATACTGTTTTAAAAACCCACACAATCTCTATTGAGAATGACAAACAATAACGCACACACAAGTACTGAAATTGATACTGTGAACAGATTTCTGAGGAGAGATGATCTACTTGAAGAGAAGGGCTCTAGTGCTACCAACTTAACTTTTGTGACAGTAGTATGCTTAAAAAATTCCCACAGCTTGCAACTCGTGGTATATATTGTTCGCCATTGTATTAGTGTGGTCTTTTGTTTGAGCTGATTGAGAAGAGCAAAAAGTACAAAACCATGTGGAGCGATATTAACGAACCGACCGATACGGTGGAGCAGGAAGGAAATGACTCTATCTTCTGGTACAGTTCACCATTTTCTTTTTCTATCTTCATAACATCTTATATTCTCCTTTGTTTATGTTTTTTTTATGTTTTTTCCTAATACATCGATATTACTGGATAAGGGAAAAACAAATAAGAATATATAAATTATAAACAATACGAAAAAATAAACAAACCAAATCTGAAAGAAAGAAAAGAACCGATAAGTGTTAATGAGTAAATATCACAGATCTTTAACGGATAACGGTACCTTTGAAGAAGTAACTTTTTGATTACCTATATGGTCTATTAGTTTTGGAATTTACATAGACAACACATAGCAAGTTTCAAAGAAGGTTACAGTATTATCAAGGTTTGTTTCTAGTACGCGTAAGCGCATCCTCTTTCTTTTCGTTTGTTCTTTTTTCCTTTTTCTATACAACTATATACATAAATACTTTTGTGAGTACTATGAGACTAAAAAACGTCAAAAAAAAAGTAAGAATAAGTGGTGTTAGGGACATTAAAAAAATTAGCTTATTGCTGGAACTCGTTAGCGTATCGAATAGCTTGGTTGCCGTAATCCGTGATGGTGTCATTTGTGGCGATGTGATCGGAAGTTTTATTGCCACCAGTAATGTCGGATTGGTTATTATCAGTGCTGCCAGCACCGTTGTGAGAATGTGTAGACATGTGTAACTGAACTTGCGCTTGAGCCTGCGCCTGAGCCTGAGCCGCCGCGGCTGTGGCTGCGGCGACTTGGTCGTCAAATGTGGCGGATATATCGATCTGTCCATCACTGCCTCCAATCTTGTGGAAGTCGAGGATTTCTGAATACATCATCACACGCCAGGTGTCGACGGGCAAATCAGCATCGTTAAAATGCCAATCGAACTTAGCGTCTGCTACCGGCTCGTCGGTGGGGTCGTGGTAAGGAGCCAAATAAGGATGCGCCAAGGCATCAGCAGCAGTGACTCTCTTCTTGGGGTCGAAAACCAACATTTTCTCCAGAAGATCTACGGCATCAGGTTCGACCGTCTTGAATCTTTCAGAAAAGGAGATCGGATCTCTATGTGGTAAAGAAGTGACGAATTTTAGGGTGTTTTCGGAGCAGATGGTATTTATCACGTCCTTTGGTGGGGAACCCAATAGATCAGTGATGATAGAGAATTGGTGAACGTGATCCTTACCTGGGAACAAGGGTTTACCTTCAATCATTTCAGCAAAGATACAGCCAGCGGACCAAATGTCCACCTCGACGTCATATTTTTGCCACGTTAACATGATTTCTGGGGCCCTGTAGTATCTAGTGGAGACGTAACCCGTCATTTGAGGGTCCTGGATTCTTGCTAAACCAAAATCACAAATTTTCAAATCACAGTTCTCATTGATTAGGATGTTACTCGGCTTCAAATCTCTGTGGATAACGCCCGCGGAATGGACGTACTTCAAGCCCCTTAGGATCTGGTATAGGAAGTACTGAACAAACTGCTTTTCCAAGGGTCTTGTTTGCAAGAGTCTATGTAAATCTGTGCCTTGTAATTCAGTGACGAAATATATATCTTCCAGTGGCGAAAGAAATATGTCCTGCAGACAAATCAGATTCTCGTGTCTCAAGTGTTTCAGTAGCTTCAGTTCACGGTACGTTCTTTTGGCCAGCACGGCGGTGGAGAAGGGTTTCATGATTTTTTTAATGGCAACTGGTTGAGACGTCAAAGTGTCTGTGGCTGAACAAACCAGCCCGAACGCACCCATCCCGACAGGGTTCAGATCATTGTATCTATTTGTGATTTCGAAAACCGTTCCGAATATTTGCGTCCTAATGAATTCCTCGTTGGTGGTCATTATATGCAGTTATCGTGGCTTTCCTTGTTTTTCCTTTTTTTTCTTTTTTGAGTCTAGTATTTAGCAATATAGAAGATAGAGAAAATAAGTATATTCTTGTTAGAGAGTAGTTACTGATGTTGTTATTATGATTAGTATTATTATTATCGCAGTCTTTCTGCTACACGAACAAGAAAAGTAGTTACTATTATTAGTGCAAGATTGTCTGGCAATAGCGACGATAGATAGCATTTCTCGCTTTCGTTGGCTTTTACTTTTTTTTTTTCTTCTTTTCAGAAACATGTTCCCGCACAATAACGCCGCCGGCCGCGCGGGGTAACCAGAATCACTACAGCACCCGCCCCAAGGTGCCACCACCACACCGCTGTGCCGAACCTAAGAGCCGTTTAAGCGCTCGTCCGAACCGGCCAATTGTATACGACGAGACAGAAGCACATTGCGTGTCACCGCAAATATCCTGCCTGGTTGTTTTTTCTTTTCCCAGACGCTTGTCCCATACCATAGCTGAGCTACCTCCACTTTTTCACGCCGGAAAAACCACCCACAGCGAAAGGAGACAAACAGAGAGAATAGACAATTGACGTACCATGTATGCTGTAGCGAACAAGGAAGGAGGACTCAAGTGAATCGCAACTGCATACAGGTGCGATGCGGACCCTTTTGGCACAAAACACCCGCCGCCGCTCGTTACTGGAAAAAGAAACCAACGGGGACGACACCGTCACAGCCCTGCCGTGCCAATCTAATTATAAACGGCGCCGTCCGCCACATGTGTCTGGACCCAGCGGTTTTTGCGTGTTGGATTATACATCCAACACGCAAAAACAACCATGCCACGGTGCTGGCCCCACTTCCACCCACGACCCGCACGGTTGGCCCGAAAGGGGCAACACCAGTTCCCAATACGGAAATTAGTCCGCCACCACCCTCACCTCGCTAGAGCTGCGGTGTGCGGGCGTGCATCGCTATTTATAGACATGCCTGCTGGCGTCACCGCGCGCGAGCACCAAACAGGAAAATCGCACTGGGCCCAGAACCACGCTATGCGCTGGGCCGATGGCGTCCGGTTTCCCTTTTGGGAGCCCCCTGCCACGTTCGCCTAACAAATCCCCGCACCGGCTCGAGAAAAAAGCGAAAAGCGAAAAAAAAAATCAACGCCACCAAAATTAAAAAAAAAGAGCCATCCTCGAAGGGTGAATAGTAGCCCCTGACTTTTCCCGCACAGACAGACACCTTTCAGGAGTGAACAAAAAAGCAGTTTGTTTTGGAATTCCCCCATTTCGCGGTGGCCTGCGCAGGTATCTCTGCGTCAACTATCAGCGATAACTCAGCAAATTTTGCATATTCGTGTTGCGATACTACGATAATGGGAGTCTGTCGCCTAATAACGGCAACAAGGAATGAGAGAGAAAAATTTTCTTCATTCTCCAGCTCCCGTTCAAGTATATAAGGTCGGCATGGTCGATTGTCTTTCCTTCTCTTCAGTTACGTCTCTCTATTTACATTATTCTTATTTTTATTTAATAAAAACCCCAAGAAATTAATCTTCTGTCATTCGCTTAAACACTATATCAAAAATGCAATTCTCTACTGTCGCCTCTATCGCCGCTGTCGCCGCCGTTGCCTCTGCCGCTGCTAACGTCACCACTGCTACTGTCAGTGAAGAATCTACCACTTTGGTCACCATCACTTCTTGTGAAGACCATGTCTGTTCTGAAACTGTCTCCCCAGCTTTGGTTTCCACTGCTACCGTCACTGTCAATGACGTTATCACTCAATACACCACCTGGTGCCCATTGACCGCTACCACCGAAGCCCCAAAGAACGGTACCACCACTTCTGCTCCAGTTAAGTCAACTGAAGCTCCAAAGAACACCACTTCTACCGCTTCTACCCACTCTGTTACCTCTTACACTGGTGCTGCCGCTAAGGCTTTGCCAGCTGCTGGTGCTTTGTTGGCTGGTGCCGCTGCTTTGTTGTTGTAAATTTAGTTTATTATCTTTTAGACATTTTAAATTATTTATAAACTTTTTTAACATTAACAAATATATAACTGGGATTTAGTAGAAATTCTTTAATTTCTTCTTTTTTTTTTAATCTATATCTATTCTTTCTTCTACTCTCTAACTAGTACTAAGATTATTATTATTATTGTATTTGCGAGGTTTTTCCACTTCTTCATTTCTCAGTATGTTGTTTCATATGTGCCCCGTACGTAGAGAGTGATCTAGCATTTCCGTTTCCCTGGCCGACATTCCGGGCATATATTCCGTATGAAAAAAAAATAGTTACTGGCGGGCGGACCTAAGCGCGCGTTCAAACAATAGCCCGTATGCAAGGCATTGTAGAAGAAACATAAAATAGCGTAGTATAGTGTTTAAACGTTTTTGAATTTTATTTTGTTGTTTATATAATCATGGTTGCATTGTTCATTATATAAAAGTATCTATAAATGAGCCAAGACACTTTCGACAGAGGAAACGGTAACTTCGGAACCTGGGTTGGATTCCTTGGCGGCGTAGGTGATAACACCGTTTTCGACGATGATGGCCCATCTACCACTCCAGAAAACACCGTCACCGACGGCCAATTCGAAACCAATGGACTTGGTGAAGGCACAGCCTGGGTCGGAGGCGAACTTGATGTGTGTAGTGTCCTTAACACCTAAGCTCTTGGCCCAGGCTTGGTTGGCAAATGGGTTGTCAACGGTGACGACAATGACTTGGTCGACTTCCTTTTCCTTGACCAATTCGTCCAAGTAGTTGATGTAACCTGGGATGTGGCTGACGGTACAGGTTGGAGAGAAGGCAGCTGGAGCACCAGTGATGATGACCTTCTTGTTTTCAGAGATCAACTTGGACCATTCAACGGTTTGTGGCATCTTACAAGATTCGCTGTCAGCATCGCTTTGGCTGATGGCAATGTATTGGAATTTGAAGTCACCGGATGGGAATTGCTTGTTAACTAAGTTGGACATTTTGTGGTAGTGGTTGTTGTTGTGGGTTTTGTTGTATGCTTTATTATTTCTTATACTATAAAAACAATTTTCAAAAGGGGAAGCATTGATCAATTGGCTGAAGAGAGGAAAAAACACTCTCCTTTATACGTCGACTCAAATTTCGTTTGTCGTTCTCCTTTTCATCCGTCCTTAATCCTCCACCCCTTTATTTTTTCCCACTTTAACCTCTCAACAATACGTAAGTATCGTATCGCCCGGAAGGAGGGGGTGGAAAAAAGAAAAAGAATGGCACAGAAGAAAATTAAATAGCGATATTCAACTTCACCGCCGATATTGACCAAAATCAAGCATCTTTTTGGCCAGAGCTCCGCGTATAATTACAAATCAGAAAAAACTCGCCCTTACCACGTTAACGGGAAGCAATATTCCACATGTCGGATTAATTTTTCTGGCCCCACGGCCGGGTGCCGAAATCTTTCCTGGTGACGTCAGGCAGACCCGGTTTTTCCGAGCTCCCCACAGGGGACGCGGATTATTAGGGTTCATTTCGTGATTACTAATACGCAATGTAAGGGCAACGTATTCAAGGTTTATATATGGTATTAGCATCGTGGTCCGGACCCTAGTCGGTCGCAGTTTGGGCAGTCCAGCAACAACTATAAACAATCAACACGTCTCCACACACGCATTATATGACTGGTCAACAGAACGATATTGTGGTTCATGCAGAACAAATACCAGGCATTCCCGAACTCTTACCCATCAACGAGGTTTTCAAGCTAAAGATCGGTCAGAAACTATTTGAAGTCTCAGGCGCCGTGCTAAATTCAGATGGCCCCAACTTCTTTACCAGGTTTTTCACCCGGCATGACAAAGACGTTGTTCTGTTTGCGGATAGATCCGAAGATTTATTCAACGTTATCTACAGGCATTTGCAAGGTTATTTCCCCGATGTGAAAAATGAAGTGGAGTATCGCTCTCTTCTCACGGATGCGTTGTACTTCCGGTTACCAAAGTTAATCAGATTTCTCAAGGAGAGTGAGTACTACTTTACCAATGTGGGTGGTGTCTCGTTTAGGATGCCGAAATCGTTGTTCCGTCAGGAAGGCAATAAGCAAAACTACTTCGAATTAATATCCGGCTCATTTTACAAAGAGATTGAGAAAGGCGTGTCAGATGAGCGGTTCGGTTCCTTTCTACACCTGACCTCGTATGTCCCCAGGTCCGCAGAATTCTTTCAAGATTTGTTATCTTTGTTAAGTGGCGCAGAATTAGAACTGTCCGAAACGAAAACCGAAGCCCTGATCAAAGAGTGTCGCTATTATCGATTAAGCAGGTTAGAGCAAGAACTAGTGAAGGCGAAGACCATCTATAATCCCCTAACCAACGGCCGAGAAATATGCATAGCTTTGAACAACGTTTTTAAAAACAGCGTCACGATCGAAGAATTATCGTCGCCCTGTGCTGTGAACCAATCATCGGCAGCAAATAGCTGTCTCGGCCAAGTTACACGACAAAATACTATCACCACAAATGACACTGATTCAAGTGGAAATGATGAGTCCGAGCCGCCAACGAAAAAGGCAAAACCGTCTGCAGAAAAAAACGAAAAACAATGGAATATGATAAAGTACCAAAGGCCTTACATCGACACGGTCTCGCACGATCTTATATTCCAACTGGATTATAACCAATGTAAGATAATATTCAATAAAAAGGACAAGACAGTCCATGTAGACCTATCCAAAGAGGCTGCGGAACTTTTTGAAAGGCAATTTTCTGATGTCTTGTTGAAAGCTCCCAATATTAGAATCGATCTGTCCGAATACAAAATCAAACTTCGTGACAGTAAAAACCAACTCGAGTCACATTTGATAATCCCCGCATGCGTCTCCATCTGTGATTTGGTGGTTAATGGTACGAAGTGCGCTAATATATTCTCACTAGTAAACGATTCCAAATGTAAAGAGAGAGTTTTGGATTGTACTGATTTGAAGAATTTGAGTTGTACTCACGGTTTGAAACTACATTTAACCAAATCAATGTGGAAATTAGGCACAAATAACGGGAAATGTATCTTAATTGCTGTGAAGGCAGAAGCTTTTTCGGGGACAAAGGAATATTGCAAGATGATCGATTTTCTATAAACGTCGTCGGTAAAACACATATAGTTTCCCTCATTTTGCATATACATATATTCTAACAGTACGTTCGAAAAGAATACTCGTACTACGAAAACTTAACAGTAACAATATTCATAATCATAACGCATATATACGCACCTCTAATGCTCTTTTTTACAGTATGAATTAAGTGTCACTTTTCGGCTATCTTGAAAGCAGCTGCGCGGGCTCGAACGCGGGACGATTCTGTGTTCTTATGTAATGAATACATCTTTGTAGAGTGTAGCATACACGAATTTTCTTCTAAGCAAACCCATTTGATAAAAAGAATTGCATTTCTTGTACCAATTACCAAAAAAAAACGAAATAAATCTCTTTGTAAAACGGTTCATCCTTATGCAGGGGAACTGCTGATCATCTCTGTATTGTTTCAAATTGACCAAATGTCCACGAAGGGTTACTTCGCGAACACATACTTTGCGAAAAAACACTTATTTATATGATATAACGCAAATACAGAACAACGACTGATCTGAATGTGTTGATAATTAGTTAGTGTTGATAATTAGTAGTTTAGTAATTTGTAATAATTAAGAATAAGCAGTTCTTTCTTAAATTATATAAGAGAGGTATATAAAACACACGCTGATTGGTTATATATAACCTAATGGTCCAGACATAATTCGGAACATCAATAATAAGTTGCCAGGTGTAACTCATCTTCTTATATACTGAATTCCAATCAATTAATAGATCTTTAATCTTATCTTCACTAATTACCAGAATTGCTTATATCCTTATCATGATGAAAAAGGCGATAAGCAATAATGACACATTCTCGCTATTATGTTTATTTCATGAGAAAAACTTCTTACCCCGAAATCACATATTCCAACAAGTATTGTCCTTAAAAATTGTATGATGATTTTTGGGATTCAATTATTATTAATGATATAATATTATGTATATAGATTATACTGGAGATTCTCCTCATGGATTTAGGAATCCACCAAAAGGAGTCTGACGACAGTATAATCATGTTCCAACATACCACCCATGATGTAATAGATCTAATGAATCCATTTGTTGGTTAATAACTTAAATGATTTTAATGGAAGAGGTTTTGTCATTATGTCAGCAATATTTCTCTTTATGTCGATGTGGTATATGTTCAGGTTAGTACCAAAGAATCTGTTTCTAAATTTCTCTTCATTTTCAGATATAATAATACTGATGTAGATCTACTATCAGTAAATAAGCCTTTGATAATTGGCTTCTTATCGAGTTCCTGAACTAGGTAACTTAGGTTGTTTAATAGCGGTATAGCTTCACTAACTGCATGTATTTCAGATTCTGTAGTTGAGGTACATGTTAAGGAAGCTTTTGTTGATTTTCCTCCAATTACTTTCCTATTGAGTAATATTATGTTACCAATTTGGGGTCTATAATATAGTTGATTGCCGTATGAGGCATCGCGTATTGTCACCAATTTGTTTTCTCGCTTCTTAGGCTTGCTTTTGTGCCATATAAGTTGTTTATCTCTAGTATCCCATAGGTATTGGATTAACTCATACGTCATATCTAATACTTGTTTAGATGTATGTGTTGTGCAAGTGTGTTAATGTAGTATAGTAGATCAAATCTAAACTTGTACCCGACATATGATGCTAGTCCTATTAACATTTGCATTTTGTGTACCTTCGAATTGTAGTCATCTTCGTCTAGTTTCAGTTCTTCTTTGTTTATATAGAGTCCTGGTTGACCTGGTGCACTAATTTTCTTACCTTTTGGATTTAAGGGCACATTCACTTTAGGTAACTTATCCGTTAAAGAACTTTCGATACCTAATTTCATGTATTTACCTCTCCGATATTTGATTTCTAGGCCAAGAATATCGTATTAGATCTCACCTTCGGCTTCGCCTAGGTTTATAGTTTTGGTGTCATATTGTCGTTTAAGTCTTCGCTGAACAATATCATGTCATTTACGAATAAACAGATTGTGACTTGACTATTTTTGAACACACATGACCATCCACGTACTTCTTTCATATAACACTGAATTATTAGATATGACTTAATAGTTTCATACCGGGTTGCACCACTTTGCTTTAAACCTACTAGAGGTGATTGTAGGAGTCTTTGAACCTTCCTAAAGATACATATCTCAATATATGAATAATGGAAAACAGAACTACCGAATTTACGAGTTATGATATGACCTCTCTCAAATCTTGACGTACTTAAACATAATGGTTTATGATTTTCCCCAGTTGCAATCAGTAAAGATCAGAATATCATTGCCATCCATCATTTCACGTACTTTTACTCAAAAAGTATAGAACCTGTTCATTTCATTTTTTGCCCGATGGCGTCATCGTCTTTATCTTGATCAAAATTTGTAAACACAAATATTAAACTTCAAAATAACACTGAACTCTATGACAGTAGAAGCAGGCACTAAATATACCGGAAACTGCACAAAGTCGTAATGGTGCGGGCTTCGTACTCCTCTTCATCTGTGCCCGATTTCTGTCGAATGATTGCACGGTACACTTCCAAGATGAATCCCACAAATAGAAACCAAATACGCGGAAACGCTATCAAAGGCATCATCAGAGACTCACTTACAAAAGTTCCCTGATTTTTGTTATACCGGCATGCTTTGACGTCATTGGCTCGTCAACGCATTCGTCAATGTCAGAATCGGAAGATCTACGTTGAACTGTTGAGTTTGTAGCAGCAGAATCAACTTCAGATCTTGGCTTAACATAATTTCCTTCTTCATCATATACGCCCATCATCAAATCCATGATATCTGTACAGTAATCAGACTCTGGATCATAGGGCTCAGGTCCGCTGTAAGTTGATAGATCCAAGTCACTGTATTCATAAGAATCCGCAATATTTGGTAATTCGACCAGGATGTCTCTGAAAATCATAGAAATTTCATCACTAGGTTCAAATCTTCCGGATCTCAGTGTCTTACCAGTATTGTTAGAAGCTATGTCAAAATATGACGCCTGAACTAACCAGCATATTTGATTGTTTGTCATATTGTTTGGAAGACCCCAGAATACCTGATAACCACTAGTAACATCGACATATGCAGAACATGATACGCATAATTGGGAGAGAATGTAAATTAAAGAACAAAAAGAAAACATATTTTATAATCTGGTACTGTTGCTAGCTGAACTTGCTTTACTTCTACACATATAATACTTAAACAGAGAACGGCTATATTAATTTGTAACTAAGTATCTCGCGTTTTATAATAAATGTCTTTTCAGATCTGTCTATATCTATTTACGAGAACAAAGACTTCAATGGACTTATACACCATTGCAGATATTTAGATTGAGGAACTTGAGGGAAATGTTTTTTGGGATCTGCATCTGCTACGCTCAGGGTTAATCTGCGCGTTATACACACCTGCCTGAAGGAAGCAGGAACCATGAACAAATTACTCAAATAATGCTCTCTGCGCTTACTAATCTATAAGAAGGAGCTGTGGGTTAAAATATGCAATTTGTAGCATTGATCTAACACATGGTTACAATCCTGACTTCGTGATCCTTGTATTTCAAAACCACCAAGCATCCATTTAGTTTGTATACTAAAAGGTAGTACAACAATAGCATATGTTGAAAATTGGTAGTTTAGTAAGTTGAGATAATTAAGAATAAGTCGTACCTTCTGGAATTATATAAGAGAGGTATAAAAAACACACACTGATTGGCTATATTAAACCCCAATGTTCAGACATAATTTAAAACACTGATTATGAGTTTTTTTGGCATAACTCATCTCTTTATGTGCCATTTTCTGGTCAATTGATAGATCTTTATACTCATCATCAAATATTAACAGATGTGCTGGTTCGTTCATAATACACAATTAAGATAATATCTCTTTATTTAACTCATACAAGTAAATGTATATCCGACATCACTTATACCAACAGCATATAGAAAACAGGCGTCACAGTCACTCGAGCACTTTTTTTTCTTTATCTCCAAATATTTTAACAATTTATACGTTTCTTGTATTTGAAACCATGATACTTAGCTATTCTCCCACAGGCCCAACGACGTGCTTAGAACTGGCACTGGTGTATCTGTCGCTCCAAGTAGCAACAAACACATTGGCACTTTTTATTTCACTGGCACGATTAGTATAAGCATCTGTTGGACTAAACGACTTCGGACACTCCTTAGCATGAGTAAAAAATTAATGGAGAAGGCAGATTCTAATTATAGAATTTACCGGACAATAAAGACCTATTAATTGACCAGAAACTAGTGTATAATTAGATCAGTTGTAGACAATAACTTATCGTTAATGTTCTGAAACTATGTCCGAACCATTGAGTTTTAAATAACCAATCAGCGAGTGTTTTATATACTTCTCTTATATAATAATAAGAAAGAACTGCTTATTCTTAATTATTACAACTTACTAAACTAACCAATTATCGACACTTATTATATTATGTCTGAATCGTTGGGTTTTATATAATTATTCAATCTGTGTTTTTATATATCTATCCTAAACATTTAATATGTGACAAAAATGTAAATAAAAGCAAGTACCTTTAAAATTCGTATTGTACTGGAGCGCACCTGTACCTCACTTATGAGAACCATCCTCTCTGTAATGAAGTGTAAGATATAGACACCATAAACGTTATAAAAATACATAACCTCTATACCTTTGCTTAAATTTCGAATATAATTACATTACTACTCCCAAATCTTTTGACTTGGAGAAACACCTATTTTGACTTTTACAACATCCATTGTAGCTATTGCGTCCTGAGAACTATCATGCTCTCCATTTTGGATTTTCCTACTCAAAAATTCAAATGCTAAATTTTTCAAAGATACCTTGAATTTTGTCTTTGAATATAGAACTGCCGTATCTATCACTTTGTTATGAAATATTCTCATAACGTTTAGATCGTTCTCTAATCCGTGACCAATAAGTATACTGTTTTTATTTATCAATTTTTCAGATAAAAACATATCGATCGCCTCCCTATACGTTGGACATTTAGTTCGATCAATCTCATGGACACCGCTGAAGTCGGAATTTAGGTCAACAATTTCACCTACTGGTTGAATGACATGGTCGAATAGCGTTTCTCCTGTGAAAAAATCCACTATCGTCAAACGTATCATTTCGTAACCTAAGGATGTGAAAGCCATCTCACAATCGAGCGAGAGAACATTCTCTACACCATCGATATGTGCGGTACTAGAAAACTTGGAAATTTTACATAAATCACTATAAGATTCTCCTCTGAACACATGGTGAAGGGACGTCTTACATCCCAGTCTCAAAAAGAAACTGAGTTAGTGGTTTCACCACAGCACGGAAAATGGTGACATCTAGTCTCCCTGTTGTATATTTTCTTTAACGGATGGAATCTACACAAGGTGTTTTCCATTATATCTACTTTTTTGAAATTTGTGTTGCATCTCAGACACGGTACATACAGTTGAACTTCACAATCATCATCAACTACATTTTGCAGTTCCTCAACGATATAACCATTCTTTTCCAAAGCTTTTACATCCAGGATTAAAGCCTTAAGAGCTTCCATAGCCTGTGACCTTGTAGAAATAATCGGCCCCGTGCTACTGTTTGGTTTGGGTCCTTTGAGTGGACGTCCATTAATTTTGACCTTCGAGAGATCTCCCTTGTACTTTAGTATATCCCGCAACAGAATACTCATGTTGAATTTATAACTCTGGCCGGACAAACTGGTTTTGGCCACATGCACTTCTAAACGAGTTGCTAGTCTCTCAAGGTCAACATTGGTTCTTTTTGCATGTGCATACGCCTTTTGTAACTGGGTAAATAGTTTTTGCAAAATCTTATATCTTTCTTGAAACCCAAGCGGTTGGTTCACCAAATCAACCGGCCTTAACAAGCTCCCCATACTCTACTTTGTTTTCGGTCTAAGTGATGTAGCCGAAATAGTCTTGCATTGAACCAGTTGTAGAAGCATCTCTTATGCACTTGCAAGAATAATGACTGGCTTGATTTCTTTTTCTGTTCATCAACTATTGTCGCCCTTTACGAGTTAGTTTATTTTTTTTCCGAGTGAAAAATTTTAGAGAAGCGATGAGCTAGAATCTATTTAGTTTGAGAAAAGGAAAATAATACATCACTCTTGCTTATTTCGAACGTTTCTTTCTAGAGAGCTTTAACCGTCAAACTTTCAAACAAGTACAGACTTAAACTAACATCGAATTCCACTTTCGTTATTTTAAAGGGCTACGATTCGCGCAATTTGAGTATATTCGAATCATCTTTTGAAACCCGTTAAATTTTCCGAGAATGTCGCAAGATAGAATTCTGTTAGATTTAAACGCAGTTAACCAAAGGTTAGCTCTCTTCGACTCTACGTTCCCTTCTGATGCTATTGAGAAACCTTTTAAGTTTAGCAACAAGAAATCAACATCAGAAAATCTAAACAAATTAGCAGAAACAATATTACAGAGCAGTTCCATCGCCGGTCATGTTTTCCTCTACAAACACATTTTCTTAGAAATTGTAGCACGTTGGACAACCAACTCTGACAAAAAAGATTCCGTTGTTGTAATCGAACAATTAGGAAGTATCATTACATTATTCCCATCTGCAATGCCATTAATTGAAGATTATTTAGACAGAGAAAATGATCATTTCATTACTGTTCTCCAAAATCCATCTTCGCAAAGGAATTCCGACTTGTTCAAAATTTTATTAGCATATTATAGATTCTTATATCACAACAAAGAAGTATTTGCACGCTTTATCCAACCCGACATTTTATATAAACTCGTGGACTTGCCAAACGAAGGCCAACAAAATCAAGTTATTACGTTTCTAACGTTGAAAGTTTTATCTTTATACTTGGATATGGGAGAAAAATCCATAAATGATATGGTGGACGTTTACATCAAATCACAAGATACACTATTGGGCTGGTCTAAGGATGATTCTAAAGTAGATTACAGTTTCCTCGAATTAAATGAAGCTAAAAGATTTGCAAACTTTTCTAAACTACCCTATGTTCCAGAGTGTTTTATTGTCGATAAAAAGCATAACTACTTTGCTATTGAATCTCAGGATTTGAATAGTAAGGTTACATCCATCTGCGGTGTTATTGTACCCAAGATACATACTATTCATGACAAAGTATCATATCCATTAACACTCGTTCCTACTGAAAAAACAGTCTCTTCCCTCCGTGAGCTTGCAAAGAGAATTCAGAATTCGACACCAATTATGCTTGTTGGAAGAGCGGGCTCCGGTAAGACATTTTTGATCAATGAGTTAAGTAAATATATGGGCTGCCACGATTCAATTGTGAAAATCCATTTAGGTGAACAAACCGATGCCAAGTTATTGATCGGTACCTACACATCTGGTGACAAACCTGGTACTTTTGAATGGAGAGCCGGTGTTTTGGCCACCGCAGTCAAAGAAGGTAGATGGGTGCTTATAGAAGATATTGATAAAGCTCCAACAGATGTCTTATCGATTCTTTTATCGCTGCTAGAAAAGCGTGAACTCACGATTCCATCCAGAGGGGAAACTGTGAAGGCAGCAAATGGTTTCCAATTAATATCAACTGTTAGAATCAATGAAGATCATTCGAAGGAAAACGCTAAAAAGATCTACAACTTAAATATGATTGGTATGAGAATCTGGAATGTTATTGAACTAGAGGAACCAAGCGAACAGGATCTAACACAAATTTTAGCTCACAAATTTCCAATTTTAACCAACCTCATTCCAAAGCTAATTCACTCTTACAAGGCTGTTAAAAGTATTTACTCAAACACGAGGTTTATTTCACTAAACAAAGGTGCACACACAAGAGTTGTGTCTGTAAGAGATTTAATCAAGTTATGCGAAAGATTAGATGCCCTATTTAAAAACAATGGAATCAACAAACCAGATCAATTAATCGAATCTTCTATTTATGACAGTATTTTCTCCGAGGCTGCCGACTGTTTCGCCGGTGCTCTTGGAGAATTTAAAGCTTTAGAACCTATTATCCAAGCAATCGGTGAATCATTAGACATCGCCTCTTCAAGAATTTCTTTGTTTTTGACTCAACATGTGCCCACTTTGGAAAACTTCGACGATAGCATTAAAATAGGAAGGGCTCTGTTACCCAAGGAAAAGCTAAACATACAAAGGAAATCAATGAACAGCACATCATTTGCATTCACCAATCATTCTTTGAGACTAATGGAACAGATTTCTGTTTGTATACAGATGACTGAGCCGGTTTTACTGGTAGGTGAGACAGGTACCGGTAAAACCACCGTTGTTCAACAACTCGCCAAGATGTTAGCTAAAACATTGACAGTAATAAATGTCTCACAACAAACAGAAACTGGAGATCTTTTAGGTGGTTACAAGCCCGTAAACTCTAAAACAGTTGCAGTTCCCATTCAAGAAAACTTCGAAACGCTTTTCAATGCAACATTTTCCTTGAAAAAAAATGAAAAATTTCATAAGATGCTTCATAGATGTTTTAATAAAAATCAGTGGAAGAATGTTGTTAGGCTTTGGAATGAAGCTTACAAGATGGCCAAAAGCATCTTAAAAACCACCGAGTCTGATGATGAGGATGAAAATACGAAGAAGAAGAAAAGAAGACTCAACACCCATGAAAAAAAGGCTGTTACTAGATAAATGGAGAGACTTCAATGACTCAGTTAAGAAATTCGAAGCTCAATCTAGCTCTATTGAAAACTCATTCGTTTTCAATTTTGTCGAAGGTTCATTAGTGAAAGCTATCAGAAACGGAGAATGGTTATTACTCGATGAAGTAAATCTGGCTACTGCAGATACCCTGGAAAGTATTTCCGATCTTCTTACAGAACCTAACTCACGTAGCATTCTTCTTTCAGAGAAGGGTGATGCTGAACCTATAAAAGCCCATCCAGACTTTAGGATATTTGCTTGTATGAACCCTGCTACTGATGTTGGTAAGAGAGATTTACCTATGGGCATCAGATCAAGATTTACTGAAATATACGTCCATTCCCCAGAACGTGATATTTCTGATTTACTTTCCATTATTGATAAATATATTGGAAAACACAGTGTTAGTGATGAATGGGTAGGAAACGATATTGCTGAGCTTTATCTAGAAGCCAAAAAACTCTCCGATAAAAATACAATTGTCGATGGTTCGAATCAAAAACCGCATTTTAGTATTCGTACATTAACACGGACATTACTTTATGTTACTGATATTATTCATATTTATGGTTTACGTCGTTCTCTTTACGACGGGTTCTGCATGAGTTTTTTGACTTTACTTGACCAAAAATCCGAAGCTATCTTGAAGCCAGTGATCGAAAAATTTACGCTAGGAAGGTTGAAGAATGTAAAGTCCGTTATGTCTCAGACACCTCCTTCCCCAGGTCCAGAATATGTTCAATTTAAACATTATTGGATGAAAAAGGGTCCTAACGAAATCCAAGATCAAGCTCATTACATTATCACACCTTTTGTTGAAAAAAATATGATGAATTTGGTTAGAGCTACATCAGGTAAAAGATTTCCTGTACTGATTCAAGGTCCAACATCATCCGGTAAGACTAGTATGATTAAGTATCTTGCAGATATAACAGGCCATAAATTTGTGCGTATAAATAACCATGAGCACACAGATTTACAAGAATATTTGGGTACATATGTTACCGATGATACAGGTAAGCTATCGTTTAAGGAGGGTGTTTTAGTTGAAGCCCTTCGAAAAGGTTATTGGATTGTTTTGGATGAATTAAACCTTGCCCCAACAGATGTTTTAGAAGCTCTAAATAGATTACTTGATGACAACAGGGAACTTTTCATTCCAGAGACACAAGAAGTGGTTCATCCCCATCCTGATTTTCTCCTTTTGCCACTCAAAATCCTCCAGGAATATACGGAGGTCGTAAGATTCTCTCAAGGGCTTTCAGGAATCGTTTCTTGGAATTACACTTCGACGATATTCCGCAAGATGAATTGGAAGTTATTCTACGGGAACGTTGCCAAATCGCACCATCTTACGCAAAAAAAAATTGTTGAGGTTTATCGTCAATTATCCATTGAACGTTCCGCTTCAAGATTGTTTGAACAAAAGAATAGTTTTGCGACACTGCGTGATCTTTTCCGTTGGGCTTTGAGAGATGCAGTTGGTTACGAACAGCTTGCTGCGAATGGTTATATGCTTTTAGCGGAAAGGTGCAGAACCCCCCAAGAAAAGATCACTGTAAAAAGACTTTAGAAAAAGTAATGAAAGTTGATCTAGATATGGATCAATATTATTCAAGCCTAGAGGACAGGTCCCTGGAATCTGTAGGTTCCGTAACTTGGACTAAGGGAATGCGCCGACTATCTGTTTTGGTTTCTAGCTGTTTAAAAAATAAGGAGCCAGTATTACTAGTCGGTGAAACTGGGTGTGGTAAAACAACAATTTGTCAATTATTAGCCCAATTCATGAATCGGGAATTGATAACTTTAAACGCTCATCAAAACACAGAAACCGGGGATATCTTAGGTGCTCAGAGACCTGTTCGTAATAGGTCTGAGGTCCAACATAAGTTGGTAAATCGTCTGAGGAATGTTTTAGACGTTCCGAACGATGAAGAAATAAATCTTCAAGAGTTATTGCAGCTTTACTCTAAAACGGATAGGAAAAATATATCCGAAGAGGCCCACATTGAAATAAAAAAACTCAAGGACAGTTTGAATATTCTATTCGAATGGAGCGATGGTCCTCTAATCCAAGCTATGAAAACTGGAAACTTCTTTCTACTAGATGAAATATCGCTAGCTGATGATTCTGTACTTGAAAGATTAAATAGTGTTTTGGAACCGGAAAGAAGTTTATTGTTAGCAGAACAGGGATCATCTGACAGTCTTGTAACAGCTGCAGATGAATTTCAATTTTTCGCAACTATGAATCCAGGTGGAGATTATGGTAAAAAAGAATTGTCCCCAGCTTTAAGAAATAGATTTACCGAAATATGGGTTCCATCCATGGAAGACTTCAACGATGTGAACATGATAATATCCTCTAAGCTTTCAAAGGACTTGAAGGATCTTGCCGGCCCAATTGTAAAATTTTCTGAATGGTTTGGTAAGAAGCTGGGAGGAGGGAATGCAACCAGCGGTGTCATTTCTTTACGTGATATACTTGCATGGGCAGAGTTCATTAATAAGGTATTTCCTAAGATGCAAAACAAGTCGACAGCGCTGATTCAAGGTGCATCAATGGTTTTTATTGATGCTCTTGGTACAAATAATACTGCTTACTTGGCTGAAAATGAAAATGATTTGAAATCGCTAAGATCAGAATGTATTGTACAGCTACTAAAATTGTGTGGTGAAGATTTGAAACTACAACACGTAGAAGCTAATGACATTACCATTACCCAGGATGACTTGCAAATCGGAATGTTTAAGATTCCAAGACTACCAGCTGGCCAAGCTTCATCATTTAATTTAACAGCCCCTACTACAGCCTCAAACTTAGTAAAGGTCGTTAGGGCTATGCAAGTACATAAGCCGATTTTACTTGAAGGTAGTCCAGGTGTTGGTAAAACGAGTTTAATCACTGCCCTTGCTGATATTACAGGAAATAAGCTTACAAGAATCAATCTTTCCGAGCAAACGGATCTAGTTGATCTATTTGGTGCAGACGCACCTGGTGAGAGAAGTGGTGAGTTTGTATGGCACGATGCTCCATTTTTGCGAGCAATGAAGAAGGGTGAGTGGGTTCTATTAGACGAAATGAATTTAGCCTCTCAGTCTGTTTTAGAAGGTTTGAATGCCTGTTTAGATCACCGTGGTGAGGCATATATTCCTGAATTAGACATCTCGTTTTCTTGCCATCCCAACTTTCTCGTCTTCGCTGCGCAGAATCCTCAGTATCAGGGTGGTGGTAGAAAAGGTCTTCCTAAATCATTTGTCAATCGTTTTAGTGTGGTATTCATTGATATGCTGGCAGCTAATGATCTTCTCTTGATTGCCAAACACTTATATCCAAGTATTGAGCCAGAGGTTATCACTAAGATGATTCGGTTGATGTCTACCTTAGAAGAGCAAGTTTGTAAAAAGAAACTTTGGGGTAGTTTAGGTTCACCATGGGAGTTTAATTTGAGAGATACTTTACGTTGGTTAAAACTACTAAACCAGTATTCAATTTGTGAGGATATTGATGTGTTTGACTTTGTCAATATCATTGTCAAACAAAGGTTTCGTACCAGCAGTGATAAGGACAAGGCACAAGTTCTTATTGAAGAAATTTTTGGTAAGTTCTCAACTAAACAAAACTTTTTCAAGCTCAGTGATGACTATATTCAAATCAACAACGAAGTAGCTTTAAGAAATCCACACTACCGTTATCCAATCGCTCAAAATCTTTTCCCATTAGAGTGCAACACTGCGGTCTATGAGTCTGTATTGAAAGCGATCAATAATAATTGGCCATTAGTACTTGTTGGTCCTTCAAATTCTGGTAAAACTGAAACTATAAGATTCTTAGCTTCCGTTTTAGGTCCTCAAGTAGACGTGTTTTCTATGAACAGTGATATAGATAGTATGGATATTCTTGGTGGATACGAACAAGTTGATTTAACTAGAAAAATATCATACATTACCGAAGATCTAATAAATGTTTTAAGAGAGATTCTGTCAATGAATATGAAGTTGCCACCAAACACTACCGCAATCATGGAAGGTCTCAATCTGTTAGAATATTTACTCAATAATATCATCACACCCGACAAATTCCAAGATCTCAAAAATCGCTTTAACAAGTTCTTCTCTCATTTAGAGGAACATTCCTTACTAAAGCAGATTGGCCAGAACATCGAGGAAATGTCAGACATCGTCAACAAGGAAGTGTCGGTCAGATTTGAATGGTTTGATGGTATGCTAGTTAAAGCAGTGGAAAAAGGTCATTGGTTGATTTTAGATAATGCCAATCTTTGTTCCCCTTCCGTTCTCGATAGATTAAACTCCCTATTGGAAACAGATGGGTCGCTGCTTATCAATGAATGTAGCCAAGAGGATGGTCAGCCAAGAGTTATCAAGCCTCATCCTAATTTTAGGTTGTTTTTGACCATGGATCCCAGATATGGTGAATTATCCCGTGCCATGAGAAATAGAGGTGTCGAAATTTATATGGAAGAACTGAACTACCGTTCTACCAATTTCGATAGCCTCACCTTGGGATTTGAAGCTAAAGAAACTGATGTAAACTCCATTTCTATTGATAATTGCATGAAAAAAATGAATTTGAGCGAGCTGAAAACAGCAATGCCATTCAAACACTTCGTTCCATCCCATTTGAGTAAGCCATGCGCACTTGCCCAAATACACGATATTATATTGCTATCAGATGACGAACCGCTTGAAGAATCTCTTGCTGGTGTGATTCCAATCTCTCGTTTAGGGGAAATCGGTAAATGGACTAATAACATTTCGAACAGTACCGAGTACTCAGAAAAAAAGATTGCAGAAAAGCTATATCTTTTTATAACATTTTTGGCCGATATGGATATTTTACAGAAGACCAATAATCTATATATGCCTGCAAATGTAAAACTACAAGAGGCATTAGCAGTACAGGGCAAAAACTAACTGAGGAAGCTTTATTGCTTACTTTGAACGAGTACGTTCTTCCAACAATCAGCAAATACTGCGATAAGATTAAATCTCCAGAATCACTATATTTATTATCAACTTTGCGTCTGTTGCTTAACTCATTGAGCAAAATGAAATCGGTCAATACGAAATCGACGCATGGTAAGATTGACGAACTGACATACATTGAATTATCAGCCGCCGTCGCTAATGGTCGTCACGTAAAAAACACTCCTCGTATTCCAATATTCTCGATTCTTTACAACCTTTTAACTGTTATATCTGAAAATATCAAGAATGAGGAATTATTTTGCGGCCCCAGCAAGTATCAACGCTATTGGGATTTACTAGTAATCATAACCGCAGCATTGGAAACAGCCACTAATAAGGATGAAGCCCGCTTAAGGGTATATAAAGAGCTAATAGACAATTGGATAGCATCTGCAAAGGCTGCGGGAATTGAAACAGCTCCGTTCAGTAACATTAATGCAGAGTTTACCGATGTTTTACATTTATCAAGAGGTCACTCAATAACGCTATTGTGGGAAACGTTTAGAAAGAAGTATCCAACAACTTCCGAAGGTTGGTTAGCTTTTGAAAAGCTTATCAACTTATCTAAAAAGTTTGACACGGTTCGACTACTACAGTTTTCCGAATCGTATAACTCTATTCAAGATCTGATGGACATTTTCCGCCTTTTGGTTGAAGATGTTCTGGATAATAATTTGACTGAGTTTGATCTATTAGTGTCAAAGCTAGAAGATGGTATAAGCGAATTAGAACTCATCTCCAACAAGTTTTTGAACAAAAGAAAACATTATTTTGTTAATGAATTCGACAGTTTGATCAGGTACACATTCTCACATGACTCCACTGAGCTGATTAAAGAACTTGCACCTGCTTCGTCTTTAACAACACGAAAGCTCACAAAACTTGCTATTGACAAATACAATTACCCACCGATTTTTGATATCCTTTGGGCCGAAACGGACGCTAAGTTCACTTCTTTCACTTCTTCCATATTTTCGTCTCAGTTCCTCGAAGATATCGTTTGCAAATCTAACAATTTGAAAACATTTTCTGGGAACCAAATAAAGCAGTCTATTAGTGATGCTGAGCTCTTACTCTCTTCTACTATTAAATGCTCACCTAGCTTACTAAGAAACCAAGTGAACTGTTATAAAGCTATGCTATCAACCTGGATTAGTAAAATCACTGATATTCACGTTGGTATGGATTGTTCGAAATTGACTTCAAATGATATATGCTCTTTTATGGAAGAGAAGGCTGCTTCTGAGACATGCACTACTTTTACGGAATATATTCTCCCTGCTTTAGAGTTGGCTAAGAGTTCTGAATCATTGGAAGCATTAGGAGAGGCATGGATTTTATTTGGTACAGGGTTACTTCTACTTTATGTACCTGATTCTCCATATGACCCAGCCATACATGATTACGTCTTATACGATTTATTTTTCAAGACCAAAGGATTTTCTCAAGAGTTGGTTAAGAGTTGGAAGAATGTCCGTGAAGTCACCAGTGGTGATGAAGAAATTCTCACGGAAAAACTTGTTAATGTCATAAGTGATGATGACGCCCCTCAGTCTCCTAGAGTTTATCGTGCAAATATATCTATTGACTCTCTATTTGATGAATGGATGGCATTTTTGACCTCAACTATGAGTTCCCAACAGATAAATGAGTTGATGAGCGCTTATAAGTGCAATTCTAATCAATCGGATCGTCGATTAGAGATGCTTCAACAGAATAGTGCTCATTTCTTAAATCGTCTCGACAGCGGTTACTCCAAATTTGCTGATTTAAATGACATCCTTGCTGGATATATTTACAGTGTGAACTTTGGTTTCGATTTACTAAAGCTTCAAAAGTCCACAGATAAGGCCGCTTTCCAAATATCTCCATTATGGAGTATGGACCCTATCAATATTTCAAGCACAGAAAATGTGGTAAGTGCTTATCGTGAAGTGTCAAAATTCTTCAAAAAAAGTACTGTAGAAAATAGCTCAGTCGAAAAGATTTTGCTTTACTTCTTAACGTTATTCAAATTTCATAAGAGAGATGTGCTGTTACTGGATGTATTCAGAGCCGCCTTGTATACATTGTATTCAAGATGGTCACTAAGACGTTTAAAACAAGAACAAGAGGCAAATGAAAAGTCGAGTATGTTTAAGTTCAACGATAATTCCGATGATTATGAGGCCGATTTCAAAAATCTATTTCCTGATTATGAAGATACCGTTTTGATAACTGATGAGAAGAAGGGTTCTACTTACGAAAACCTAGACGAAATTTACTTCCAAGTTGCGGATACATACATCTCTGTCTTTGATAGAAACAATTACGCTAACTTTTCTTCTGAGTTACAGAACGGTGCAAAAATAACAACAATTTTGAGGGAAGAGTTAGTAAACACCAAGATTGAGAGTTTAAAGAGTGGAACTTTATCTGCTGTCATTAACAGACTCGATGAAGAAACTCAATCTTTCAAAAATGCAAAAGATTTTGGAGGTATGGATTTCTACCATGATTTCTCTATTGCTGAGTTTCAGAAAGCAAGTGGCATTATTGAGAGCATGTTAAAGTCAGTTTTAAAGCTATTGGAGCAATGGCCAGAACATGCTTCTCTGAATGAATTGTATCGAGTTTCTCAAGAGTTCTTAAACTATCCTGTTCAAACACCTTTAGCTAGACAGCTGCAAAAAATTGAACAAATATATACGTTCCTAGCTGAATGGGAAAAGTATGCATCTTCCGATGTATCTTTGGGCAGTACTGTGAAACTGATTACTGAATTGATAGTTTCATGGAGAAAGTTGGAACTAAGCACTTGGAAAGGTCTATTCAATTCGGAAGACCAAAAAATTAGAAAATCTATTGGCAAATGGTGGTTTTATTTGTATGAATCTATTATCATATCAAATTTTAGTAATGAGAAGGAAGAAATCACGGCTAATACTACTCTTTTGGTAAGCTCATTGAATCTATTCTTTAGTAAGAGTACCTTTGGTGAGTTTGGTGCCAAGCTGAATCTTGTAGAAGCATTTTATGAACATATTCAACTAATTGGGTTTAAGAATTCTAAAGTAGAAAGTTTACTCCACAATACATTGAAATTTTACCGTCAGTTTAAACCGTTAATTGATGAACGTATCAAAGGAGGCAAAAGAGCCTAGAAAAAGAAATTGATGATATAATTCTTTTAGCAAGTTGGAAGGATGTCAATGTTGATGCTTTGAAACAAAGTTCTCGTAAATCTCATAATAACCTTTACAAAATTGTTAGAAAATACCGTGATTTGTTGAGTGGCGATGTAAAAACCGTTATCGAAACTGGTCTGTCATTTTCCAAAGAGAATAAGGTAAAATTATCTGCTTTAAGACAGCATTTTTACGAAGACTCTAACTTAGAAACTTCAAAGACTTTGGTTAAAGAAATTACCAGCTGGAGCTCTAGACCTTCGCCACTAAGAAATATCGATGTTGTCACAGTCAACATGAATTCTTATCTAGAAAAAATATCTTCGCAGGAGTTTCCAAACTTTGGGGAATTCGCTTTGGAATTTTATGTTGAAGCTGAAAGATTGCGTAAGGAAACTCCCGGCGTATATACAAAGGAGAACAAGAAGATCTTGGCATATTTGAAAACTCAAAAGAGTAAGGTCTTAGGTGACGCATTGAAAGAACTTAGAAGAATCGGTTTGAAGGCCAATTTCAGGGAAGATATTCAAAAAGTCCAATCTTCCACTACAACTATTTTGGCAAACATTGCTTCCTTCAATGACAAGTATTTGAATTCGACGGACACGTTTTTCTTCAAAATTCTCGATCTTTTACCCAAATTGAGAAACGCTGTATCAAATCCAAGTGACGATATCCCTATATCTGCTGTAGAAAGAGGTATGGCTCTTGCTCAGAGTTTGGTATTCTCTTTAATCACGGTTCGTCATCCACTATCAGAGTTTACGAATAACTATTCTAGGGTGAACGATATGATGTTGGACCTTGAATGTTTTTCCAGCTCAAAGGGAGACATTGTTCATTCCTCTTTGGGAGCAAACATAGACAATGTTAGAATATTTGAGAAGTGGTTGCCTTCCTTACTGGATTATGCTGCACATACTTTGTCCGTTATATCAAGGTATTCCACATCTTCAGCGGAACAGAAAGTGTTATCAGATGCAAAATCTAGCTTATCATCCTTCTTCCTTCAGTTCAATTCAAGCCGAATTCTCGATTCTTCGTTCTTCGGGTCATATTCTGCGTTTGAGTCATTCATTAACGAGTTGTTAATAAAGCTTGAAAAGGCAAAGACGACAGAGAACAGTTTTGTCTTCGATATTATTATAACATGGATTAAGAAAAACAAATCAGGCTCCATCAAAAATGAACAAGTTGAAGGTCCTTCAGTAGAAGAGATTGAAAATGCCTTCCGCAGCATTTTCACATCTATTATACTATCTTTCCAAAAGATAATCGGGGATGGATTTGAATCCATATCCGAAGATGATGATAAATGGCTATCTAATAGTTTCAAGAAGATTATGACAAACATTAAACTACTAAGGTCCGGCCTCGTTTCTAAAAAGTATAGAAGCTGCATTATCTTTATTGAAGAGCTTTGACTTTACGACTACGAAATCAATCTACGTAAAGTCAATTATATCATTCACGCTACCAGTTATTACTCACTATTACAACGCAATGACTGTTGTGCTTGACAAATCGAGAACCTATTATATCAACACAAGTCACGGTACCTATATTCTATCGACGATATTGCATAGTTTAGCCAAAAACGGGTTCTGTTCTCCAGAACCACCATCTGAAGAGGTTGACGACAAAAACTTGCAAGATGGTACAGGTTTAGGTGATGGTGAGGGTGCTCAAAATAATAATAAGGACGTAGAACAAGATGAAGATTTGACAGAGGACGCACAAAAAGAAAACAAAGATCAGCAAGACAAAGACGACAGAGATGACGAAAATGAAGACGATGCCGTTGAGATGGAGGGTGATATGGCTGGTGAATTAGAAGATTTGTCCAATGGTGAAGACAACGAAAATGAAGATGAAAACACTGATAGTGAAGAGGAAGATTTGGATGAAGAAATTGATGACCTGAACGAAGATGATCCCAACGCAATTGATGATAAAATGTGGGATGAAAAGGCAAGTGAAAATTCAAAAGAGAAGGATACTGAACAGAACTTGGATGGAAAGAATCAAGAAGAAGATGTGCAAGCCGCTGAAAACGATGAAAAACAAGAAGATAATAAGGAAGAAGCCGAAGAAAACTCAAACGCTCCTGAAGATGGAGATGAAGAAGTGGAGAACGATGAGGACGCTGAAGAGGAAAATGATGTCGGTGAGCAAGAGGATGAAGTTAAAGATGAACAAGGCGATGATTTAGAAGCTAATGTTCCAGAAATTGAAACTCTTGATCTTCCTGAAGACATGAATTTGGATTCGGAAGGTGAACAATCCGAACAATCCGACGGAGATGCTGATATGTCTGATGACCTAGACAAACAAGAGACTGACGATGAAAATGAGGAAGCCAAACAAGAAATCGACAATGAAGCCGATGAGCCAGATTCAGACATAGATGCTAACCAAGATGAATTAGATGATAATGAAGACGATGATGCTCAAGAAGACGTTGATATGGCAAACGACGAGGCAGGAGAAAACGAAGAAAACGAGTCAGATGAGCAATTTGCGTCCGATGAAGAGGAGTTAAAGCAAGATGACAATACAGAAGAAAACAAAGAGAAAGGTGGAGAAGAGAACGCTGAAGGGCTCGATGGTGTCGAAGAACTGGCTGAAATCGAAGACATAGATCAAGAGGCTGCTGTTCAACAAGACTCTGGATCTAAAGGAACCGGAGCAGATGCCAGAGATACTCAGGAACAAGAAGACATCGGAGGCTCAGGAACTACTCAGAATACCTATGAAGAAGACCAACAAGATTCAACTGAGAACAATGAAGACTCTCGTGAGGAAGCCCAGGCCGCTTTAAAACAATTGGGTGACAGTTTGAAAGAATATCACAGACGTCGTCAAGATATAAAAGAGGCGAAATCCAATGGCGAAGAAGACGAGAGCGTTGAGAAGAAGAATGAGCGTCCTGACGAATTTGAACACGTCGATGGTGCGAATACCGAGACAGACACCCAAGCTCTAGGCTCTGCAACCCAAGATCAATTAGAGACTATTGATGAAGATATGGCTATTGATGACGATAACGAAGAGGAAGAATCCAACGAGAAGGATTTGACAGAAGATGCCGATGTCGAGAAAATGGATATTGATGAAGAGGATATGTTACCTGATGGTGAAGATCATGAAGCGAACAAAGACGTCGAAAATAAAAAATCAGGATTTATTGGTGAAAGAAAGGAGGAACAAGATTTCGAAAGTGGGTTCGCAGATGAACGATTCTTGGAAGATCAAGAAAATGAAGATGAATTAGAAGCCTTAATTGAAAATATTGATGATAGTGCACATGATGAAAATGCTATCGCAGAACCAGAAAGATCACTAGAGGAATCCCGTGAATTGTGGCACAAGAGTGAAATCTCTACTGCTGATTTAGTATCGCGTCTTGGAGAACAATTAAGATTAATTTTGGAACCTACTTTAGCCACAAAATTGAAAGGTGATTACAAGACCGGTAAAAGACTAAATATGAAACGAATCATTCCGTATATCGCCTCCCAGTTCCGTAAGGATAAGATATGGCTGAGAAGAACTAAACCAAGTAAACGTCAATATCAAATCATGATTGCACTTGATGATTCGAAGTCCATGAGTGAGTCCAAATGTGTTAAACTAGCTTTTGATAGTTTATGTTTGGTCTCCAAGACATTGACCCAACTCGAGGCTGGTGGTTTGTCCATTGTTAAATTTGGTGAAAATGCTAAAGAAGTTCATTCCTTTGATCAGCAGTTCAGCAACGAATCTGGGGCAAGAGCCTTCCAATGGTTCGGGTTCCAAGAAACTAAAACCGATGTTAAAAGACTGGTTGCTGAATCCATTAAAATTTTCGAACGCGCTCGTGCAATGGCACATAACGATCAATGGCAATTGGAAATTGTTATTTCCGATGGTGTCTGTGAAGATCATGAAACTATACAAAGATTAGTACGTCGTGCAAGAGAAAACAAAATCATGTTGGTTTTCGTTATCATAGATGGTATTAGTTCAAATGAATCTATCTTAGACATGAGCCAAGTGAACTACATTCCAGATCAATTTGGTAATCCACAATTAAAGATTACCAAATACTTAGACACTTTCCCATTTGAATTCTATGTTGTTGTGCATGATATCAGCGAACTACCTGAGATGCTTGCACTAATTTTGCGTCAATACTTTACAGATCTAGCATCCACTTGAGAACAGAAAAGGCTGTATTATTCAGATTAGATCAACAGAAAACATTTAAACAAAAAAAAATAAACTGTACATTAAAATTTGTAAACTAAATATACATATTTAGATATGTTAATATAAACAATGAGTTATTATTGCCATTACTTCTATTGCACTGCTTCATAATTAAGGTATCGCAATTCAGCCCTAATAAATAATTTTCCGGTACGGGTCACTACTGCTTACTTTTTTTTCTTCCAAAAAAAACTTTTCTCAAGTACTTAAAGAGACAAGTTAGTTATGATAAAGAAGTTTGATTCCTTGATGCTTAACAATGTGGAAATTGCCAAGAGAAGGACCCGCAATCGGGCACTTCTTTAACCATTGGATGAAGGGAAGAACAGGCTAAACAACACCAGGAGGCGTGTCTAGACTCTGTTAGGCGAAGTTTTTGTCTAATTGGTTCTGTTCTTAACTTTTCCAATTTTTTTATTATGATGATAACATGATTTATGTTGCTCGAAGTTAATCGATGTGAGCACAATGATTTCTCAAGACTACAACGG
Source organism: Saccharomyces x bayanus (assembly GCA_019431265.1). Classification (NCBI taxonomy): domain Eukaryota; kingdom Fungi; phylum Ascomycota; class Saccharomycetes; order Saccharomycetales; family Saccharomycetaceae; genus Saccharomyces; species Saccharomyces x bayanus. Next base: position 358,117 of record CP080215.1, on the reverse strand, counting down.
TATCTGAATTTTATTTCTTGTCAATTAATGTAAAAACTCTTGATATAAATTTATATAGGTAGGCTGTCATAATTTCTCATACGCCAGAATGGATGGAAGGTGTATCACTTTGGGCACAGCGGGGTTAGAACAAAACATCTCTTTACATTATTTTGTTTTTGTTCATAAAACGTTTGCATAGCCATTGAAAAATTATTTATTGTAAAGCGTCATATGGAAGCACAATATAGCAAAGAATAAAGATATACGACGGAGTGAAAAAAATATAAGCATGTCCAAAGGGAGGGTTAACCAGAAGCGTTACAAGTATCCTCTTCCGATTCATCCTGTAGATGACCTGCCTGACTTGATCCTTCATAATCCCATTTCTTGGATATACTGGGCGTATCGATATTTCAAAAGCACAAATACATTAGATAAAAAAATACATGTAGATTTTATTGGAGATACCACTCTTCATATAATAGTCCAGGATGACGAACAGATGCTATATCTCTGGGATAATGGATTTTTCGGTACTGGCCAATTTTCCAGAAGTGAACCGACCTGGAGAGGTAGAACAGAAGTTAAACTGGGCCTCAATGATGATCCACGCCAAATTCAAAAAGGAACCAAGAATAGTGCTGAAACCCAGCTAACTTTAGAAAAAATCACACAGCAAAGAAGGCAGCAAAGATCCGAGTTCAAGAAAGAACGTGCGAGGTTGGAGAAAGAACTACTAGCATTGAGAAAGAAAGGTGGTCACATCGATGAGGAGACTATTCTCCTAGAGAAGCAAAGAGAATCGTTAAGAGAATTTAAGCTCAAACAAACAGAAGGCACGGACACAGTTGCACAGCCACAAGACGTTTACGAATTCAAGCTAAGAGATGAAGACAACGATCTTCTCGATGAAAATGGTGAGCTTATACAATTAGAATCATTAGAACTAATGCCGGTAGAGGCCTTGTTTTTAACCTTTGCACTGCCTGTTCTAGACATATCTCCTGCCAACCTGGCGGGGAAACTATTTCAAGCTGATGCTAAATATGAGGACTTACATTCTTTTGTTCGGTCCTACGTGATATATCACCATTACAGGTCGCATGGCTGGTGCGTACGATCTGGTATAAAATTCGGTTGTGATTATTTATTGTACAAAAGGGGACCACCATTCCAACATGCAGAATTCTGTGTCATGGGCCTTGATCATAACGTTTCGAAAGATTATACATGGTACTCCAGTATAGCACGTGTTGTGGGGGGTGCAAAGAAGACTTTTGTACTGTGCTACGTGGAAAGACTCATCTCGGAAGAAGAGGCGATAGCATTATGGAAATCAAATAACTTTACCAAGCTGTTTAATAGTTATCAAGTCGGCGAAGTGCTATATAAGAGATGGGTTCCTGGAAGAAATAGAGACTAATAGGGATATTCATGAAAATATTCTTTTGTATGTATGTATCTACGTGTGTTTTACTTAATCTTTAACCACTTTTATAAGCCTCAGATACCCATCCACAATCTCTAAGGCCTTTGTTCTTTGCCTTAGGACCTTTTACAGGATCATCGTATATTGCGCTCAGCTTTTCATCGTGTGTGGCTGGTTTTGATATGCAAACGTATTTATTGCTGGGGAGAACACATTTCAGCTGAGATTTGGGGAAGGGACAAGGACAGTCCTTCTGTTGTGCGACGCAGGCCAAAGTATCGGGACACAAATACCCATCGCATGGACTATTCAAAACTTGGTCTTCATATGATTGCGGTTGCTGTTGCTGCTGTTGTTGATGGTTACCGAAATTGAAGAACGCGTCCACTTCAGATGCACCCAGGAAAAGCACTGTGAGAAGTACTCCAATCCTCCAACCGTTGTACTTCATAATGTCGTAAGCTTGGTTGCTATTATCGCAAGGAAGTTCCATTCATCGTCCGTTAAGAGTCTTTTAAGCTTCTTTGAAATTAATTCAGTGAGAAAGGACAGCTCAGAGACACCCACACATCTACCAGAGTAAGATGCCACCTTTTACCGTCTATTAGTATGAAATATGCATAACAAGCTGACTCCGTGCCAATTCATCTAAGTAGAAAGCGTCCAACTAAACCCTGAGCACCGTCTGCATCAGTAATGAACGTGCGTCCTGGTCCTGAGACGAGTTACCACCACCACCGCTCAAAAAATTCTGCATTTTTCAGAATGAAGGCTACGAAAAGACATGGCCCTAAGATCACTCTACAAGCCTGCAATCACTCAAATACCAGAAATACCTGCGACAAGCATCATGATCTCTTACTTTTGCCAGTTTTCTAGCCGTAGTAGCACCTAATAAATTTCACTTACGACGCGTATTTTTTTTCCAGTCTCTCACCTAACGCGTCTGAGAAATCTCAGTAAATAGTGAAAAGTAGTAGTATTAGCAGTATCCATTAGTGACAATCTTATACAGCAACATTACAAAAGCAATTGTCGAGTCCAAGAATATTAAGGAGGACGCACGTCAATAACTACACACTCTCTCATGTATTATGGAATCAGCCAGTTTAGTGAGGCCTATAACAAGATCTTAAGGAATTCATCATCTCATTCATCATGTCAATTGGTCATTTTTGTTTCGTGTCTCAACATCGATGCATTATGTGCAACGAAGATGCTGTCGCTATTATTCAAGAAACAGTTGGTTCAATCTCAGATAGTACCGATCTTCGGGTATTCCGAATTACGACGCCATTATTCACAGTTGGATGATAACATAAATAGTCTCCTACTAGTGGGATTCGGAGGCGTTGTTGATCTAGAAGCATTCCTAGAGATTGATCCGGATGATTACGTGATTGATACAGATCAAAATCCTGGTGAAAGAAGCTTTAGAAGAGACATTTATGTATTAGATGCTCACAGGCCGTGGAATCTTGATAATATATTCGGATCGCAGATTATACAGTGTTTTGATGACGGTACCGTGGATGACACATTAGGTGAACAAAAAGCAGCGTACTACAAGCTATTAGAGTTAGAAAATGGAAGAGAACAGGACGGCGATGACGGGCTTTCAGACGACGATGACGATGACGATGACGACGACGATAATGATGGCGAAGATGAGATGACTGACGCCGACGAGGCTGCTGACGAAGGTGAAGATAATGAAAACCAAGACGATAGCATAGCATCTACTAAAAGAAGTAATTCCGATAAAAATTCAAATGCTCTTCCAAAGAAAAAGCAACGAAAAAAGCAGATCCATGAATCTGAAGGTGTACTAGAGGAATATTATTCGCAGGGTACCACGGTGGTTAATTCAATATCCGCACAAATCTATTCGTTATTGTCCGCTATCGGTGAAACGAACCTGTCGAACTTGTGGCTGAATATATTGGGTGCCACCTCATTAGACACCGCTTATGCTCAGGTCTACAATCGACTATATCCCTTATTACAGGACGAAGTAAAACGTTTAACACCAAGCAACAGGAATTCGGTAAAGACCCCGGATACATTGTCATTGAACATCCAACCTGACTACTATCTTTTTTTATTAAGGCATTCTTCATTATACGATAGTTTCTATTATTCCAATTATGTTAATGCCAAACTGTCTCTATGGAACGAAAATGGGAAGAAAAGATTACATAAAATGTTTGCCAGGATGGGTATACCATTAAGCACAGCACAAGAAACTTGGCTTTATATGGACCATTCCATCAAGAGGGAACTCGGGCTGATATTTGACAAAAATCTAGACCGTTATGGGTTACAAGATATCATTAGAGATGGATTCGTCAGAACTCTGGGATATCGTGGGTCCATAAGTGCCAGCGAGTTCGTAGAGGCTCTAACAGCCCTGTTGGAAGTAGGAAATTCAAGCGATAAAGACGACGTCAAGATAAATGATAATAATGGTGAGGACACTGATGGAGAAGATGATGAAGGTGATAATAATGCTGAGAAATTGAATAACTTAAGGAAAAAATGGGTCTCAAATTTTTGGTTAAGTTGGGATGCTTTAGACGATAGAAAAGTAGAACTACTAAATCGCGGTATTCATCTAGCACAAGATTTACAAAAGGCAATTTTTAATACGGGTGTTGCCATATTAGAGAAAAAAATTAATAAAGCATCTAAGGATTTATAGACTATGTGTCTTACAAGATGGACCAGATCTCGACTTGTACAGAAACCCGTTAACGTTGTTAAGACTAGGAAACTGGCTCATAGAATGTTGCGCTGAATCTGAAGACAAGCAATTATTACCCATGGTACTTGCCAGTATAGATGAAAGTACAGATACGTACTTGGTGGCAGGGCTAACGCCCAGGTATCCCCGTGGGCTGGACACAATACACACAAAGAAACCAATCTTGAACAATTTCAGTATGGCGTTTCAACAAATAACGGCAGAAACGGATGCAAAAGTTAGAATAGATAATTTTGAGAGTTCAATAATAGAAATTCGCCGGGAGGATCTGTCGCCATTCTTGGAGAAATTGACCTTGAGTGGGTTATTATAGATGTTCCATGTCTGTCGATCGTACATATATCAGCATACGTAGAACCCAAACTTCCTTGAAGATTTAATTCAAGGTTTTTATAATAAGTAATAGCATACTTTGTGCACGGCTTTAAACCAAGACGAAAAAAGTGAAAAGGAAAGTGGAAATCCAATAGTAAATATATATACCAAAAGGGGAAACAGGGTAGAGCATATCGACAGGCAAGGCAGTTACCATGAACCAAAATGGTGACAAGAATGAAAGCAAACTATTTCAATTACCATCATTGCCGCCTTGGAGGACACCAAGGTTCAACAAAGTGAACTTTAACAACTTCACCACACCGCTAAGGAAGAGATCGACAAGGATAATAAGTAATGATCCGATACCCATAACGGATGGAGTGCTAGAGGAGAAGAGTGGGGATGACGTGTATGGAATGGAGATGGACGAGGACGAGGTTGATGACCTCGATAGTTTGGACCATATCGAAGAAGAAAAAGCGTATGATTACGCACCATTTTGCGGCCGTAATACGTTAAGAGAAAGCAAAATCGATAATTTTCTGCGGGCTGAAAGGGCAGCACATTGTCTTGTGTTCCACAAACAGGGCCACCTTGACGGTATAGAAACCTATCGACCTGACACCGATGTGATGTGTGGTGAACAGCCCAATGCGCATGAGAACGACAACCCCGATGACAACGCTACAATGCTACTGGAGAGCATACCTGGATGCAGCAAAGAAGACCTGAGGAAGCTATCGAGGCGAGAGTTCGTGGCAAGTTCGAGGCCAAACATGAGACGGTTGGATGACATAATAAACCATGAAACAAACGCATTGAGAAATTTTTGGAACGACTCGGACCTGGTCAGTTCTTTGCAAAGTCACCATTTACACGAAGAGTATCTGCTCTTGCAAGAAGAGTTGAAGAACGTTTATAAGATCCAGTGTCATGAGAGGGTGCCCATAGAAAGTCTGCGAGACAAGTGCAGAAGACACTATAACAATGACGATAGTTCATTTCTTTAATGGGAACGGATTTTTCTGGTTTATAAAGTATACGCATAGATATGTATATATACACGGGAATTGCATCATATTATTAAATGGGGACTCTAGTTTCTGTGATTTGGTCTTTCAGTTTCTCGTCCCATTCCAGTTTTTTCTTCTGTAGGTAAGCGAATACGTCTGACATATTGGAAGGGTCTATTTCCTGGGTCTTGATGTACGGCATACCGTCCCATGAAGTGGCAGAACCGTATTTGACGTCTTGCTTTTCGAAATTGGGGTTGGCCAACCTAGTCACATACACGGGCGCATTTGCAGCTTTATAGCCGTCGATGTTATGCCATGGAGATCCGGCCCACCTAGCACAATAGAACAAGAGCAGCATCCCGAAATAGGTGAAAAAAATTCAGGTACTTGGAGAAAGACTGACTCGTGAAGATACCGGGCTGGACCACGTATTGGTTTATGCCCAGCTTCTTCAAGTCCTTGTAAGTGGCCAAATGCAGCAGGTCAACCAACCGCTTGGACCCTTCGTACGACGCATTTGTCTTTACTAGCTCGATGTCGTTTAACGAGAGATATTTGGGATCGGACATGATACTGGAAACCCAAACGATGTACGCTTTACCCTTGGTCAACTGAGGCAAGATCTTGGTGATGAAATAGTATGGACCAAACACGTTGGCCTGGAAAATAAGACCCATGTCATCTTTGGACTTGACACCCACCAGCTGGATCTTGTATGTCGGATTCGTCACTGCGTCCAATGGGCTGGTCATGACCTCCTTCACCGCACCGACCCAGTCGATACCGTCGAAGATACCCTGTGCTGCGTTGACGAAAAGGTAGTTTATCGCATCGTACTTCTTGTTGATGTCGTAGTACGCATTCAAGACGCTCACCATGTTGGTGAAGTCCACCAACAGATAGTCAAAATCTATCTCCAAGTCGTCAACCCGCTTTGACTTGTTCTTGTAGAAGTCCTTGATCTGCTCAATGACCTCTTTCACTCGAGGCAGCGTCCTCGACGTGACCACGATCGTCAACCTGACATTGGCCTCTTCGGTCTCGATAAGCCGGAAGACGATGTTAAGACCGAGGTTACTGTTAGTCCCCGTCACAACTGCCACTTTCCTGTTCATTATACTCTTTCACTTTTTGCCTCGCTGCTTTTTCGACACATGCCACAGGTGCTTGTTTCTTGTCGCATCTCTTTTAAATAGGTGCCTTGCCCAAGACCTCGCTCGTTCGTTAAACGACCATTTGCAATGGTCCTGTGCTATCGGAGATAAAACAGCGGGTGTGCAAAAGATGCGACTATCTGTTATAACTGCTACATGCGCATACATTCATTACATACTTATATAAAGTGTCCGATGAACCGGCTCCACAGCGTCTTGGCCACTCTCCTGCCCATGTACTTGCCCAACAGGGGCAGCAGCACCCAGTTGAGCAGCTTGCTCAACTGTTGCAGCGACTCCTCCCACTGGCGTTGCGCGTCTGCCAGCTCGTTGCTCAGCGATGTGTCCTCGTCGCTGAAGTACCCATCGTCCTCCAGACCCTCTAAGCTGCTGATTGTGCCAAAGCCCTGCAGCACCACCGATGTATCCTCCATATCCGCCATCTCTTGCTATGCTGTGGTGTGCTATGCTTGCTTGTGGCGATCTTGCTTGTGGCGGCCGGCCGTTAAATGGGCCTTCGGGTCCAAACGAGGCGCGGTTTCGTGCATCTTGCTTGGCTGTTTTGGCTTGTTGGTCCCTGCTGGCGATGGTGGTTTGCGCTTCCACGGGGCGGTGCTCAACGAGTTTATATCCGTGGAACAGAACGTGTTTCCGTTGTTGATGTTGATAGTTCTTGTGATGCCAATAATATATATATAAATAAATGTGTATATATATATATATATATATATATATATAAAAAGCTCGCACACACGCATCCTGGGACCTGCGCTGCCAAGCATTTCATACACACACACACACACTCACACACACGTATATACGTAGCTCTTTTTCGTAGAATGTGGACAAACACTTTCAAATGGTGCAGCAAGACTGATAAAGAAACCACCACTGCAGATGCCAAGATCTGTGCCAAGGTGCATGGCCTGAAGGCGCTGCAGCAGCAGATCATGGACAGTACCAGCGTGAGCGGGTCTGTCGACAACACGATGACCCCCGGCGGGATCAACCAGTGGCACTTCCACAACAGTCGTGCCAGTAAGGTGTCCACGCCCACGGTGCTTATTCATGGGTACGCCGCCTCGTCGATGGCGTTCTACAGGACGTTCAAGAATCTCTCCGACAACATCAAGGACCTGTATGCTATCGACCTGCCCGCTAACGGTGCCTCGGAGGCACCTGCCCTCCAGGTGGAGGGTGTGAAGAAGATCAAGTCGCTTAGGTTCAAGCATGTAGAGGACGACATGGTCACCCCCGTGCTGGATAAACGCCCCCCCGCAGAGGAGATCAAGTCGCACCTGGAGCAGTATGAGAGCTACTTCGTCGACAGGATAGAGCAGTGGCGGAAGGACAATAATCTGCGCAAGATCAACGTGGTGGGCCATTCCTTTGGTGGGTACATCTCGTTCAAGTACGCCCTCAAGTACCCAAACTCCATCGACAAACTGTGCCTCATATCTCCCCTCGGCGTAGAAAACAGCATACACGCCATCAACCACAAGTGGGAAGCCAATACCACCTATCCGGTCACGTTCACCGACCCGTCCTCCCGCTACTACACCCGGAAGCTGAACGTTCCTCAGTTCATCTTCGAAAACCAACTGAACGTTCTGAAGTGGATGGGACCCATAGGCTCCAAGCTGTGCTCAAGCTACATCTCCACCGCATACGTCAAGGTGCCCGACCAACTGTACAAAGACTACCTCTTGCACTCATTCGTGGGCAAGAACCAGAGCGTGCAGCCGCAGACGATCAAGGTCTTTACACAACTGTTCGAAAGGAACCTGATTGCTCGAGATCCGATCATAAACAATGTCGGCCTTTTGAATCCAGCAACGCACGTCATGTTCATGTACGGCGAACACGACTGGATGGATAAGTACGCAGGCTACTTGACTACTGAGTCGATGTTGAAAAACAAGGCAAAGGCTAGTTACATGGAGGTTCCCGATGCCGGTCACAACTTGTTTCTGGACAACCCGAATCACTTCACCTCTTCTTTAGTTTCCTTCCTATCGAAATAGTACTCATTCGCAATGTAGGAGAAAAAAACATCTTAATACAGAATATAATATATACATATATAAGAAAACATAAATATGGAACATAAACAACTTACATGGGAGCGGGCCTTCCGACCGTTCCGAACGAAATAAAACAAAATTCCCAAGCCATTCCATTCCACTCCAGTGACTGGACGGAAAGCCTTTCGAAAATAGAAGACCGCAACTCATTGGTAAGAATGGTGCTGGAGCCTTCACCTCCACCGCTAATAGCAACAACGACCCCGTCTCTTCCGTCCAGTTTGAAGAGACCTATTGCCACCGATGATGACCAGAGCAATAATGGCGTAACCAGAAAGAGAAAACTGGCGTGCCAGAACTGTCGTCGTAGAAGAAGAAAATGTAACATGGAGAAGCCTTGCTCAAACTGTATAAAGTTCGGCACCGATTGTGCATTTGCTCAACAAGACTTGAGGAACAAAAGGTACTCCACGACGTACGTCGAGGCCTTACAGAGCCAAATTTCCACTCTAAAAGAACAGTTACAAATGATAAAGTCTTCAACTTCCACTATCGCCAACAACTCCCTGTCTCCACTGAAAGACGACGACGAAGACGACGACGACGAAGACGATGGTGGTGGTGATATCTCCAATGAAAAAATTTTGAAGTATGGCCAATCACCCTCATCAGCGTTATCCTCCTCTGAGAGCACCGGCGAAAACGAATCCGATACGTTTACCAAGAAGCTGCCTTCAGAAAGTCCTCCACCCGTCGGTACAAACAGTATCTATCCATCAAATTCACTGTCCATAACAAAGAAAAAGACAGATGGCACGAAGTACCAGCAACAACAGGTCAGCTTGAAGAATTTATCAAGAAGTCCACTCATTTTGAGGTCCTTATCCCTCTTCTTCAAGTGGTTGTACCCAGGCCATTACCTTTTCATTCATAGAGAAACTTTCCTAAGTGCTTTTTTCGGTGATGCAAACACAAAGAGTTACTATTGCTCTGAAGAATTGGTATTTGCCATTGCTGCATTGGGGTCTTTGATCTCTTACAAATCAGAAACCGAACTCTTCCAACAATCTGAAGTATTTTATCAAAGGGCCAAGACAATAGTATTGAAAAAATCTTTCAACTAGAAGATTCTTCGTTAGCCGAATCCTCATCTTCTTCCAAATTGGCAATCATCCAGACTCTACTTTGCTTGGCGTTTTACGACATTGGAGGCGGTGAAAATCCCATGGCTTGGTATCTTTCTGGGCTGGCATTTAGGATTGCTCATGAAATCGGTCTGCATTTGAATCCAGAAGCATGGAGCAATGTTTATGAGGATGAATTATCAATAATGGATTTTGAAGTGAGAAGTAGAATTTATTGGGGCTGTTACATCGCAGATCATTTAATAGCCATTTTATTTGGAAGATCAACTTCTCTACGTTTGTCCAATTCTACTGTTCCAGAAACAGATGAATTACCTGAAATAGAGACTGGTATTGAGGAATATATATATGACCCAAAAGTCATATTGTCTACAGCAAACCCTTTGAAGAAACTGATTGTGCTGTCAAGAATAACTGAAATTTTTGCATCCAAGATTTTCAGTCCCAACGAAACTTTACTTCAGAGAAGCGAGTACTTATCTAAATTTAACCTCGAAGTGTACAACTGGAGAAGAGATTTGCCAATTGAACTACAATGGACCAAGAGATCATTAATGGGAATGTCAGATTTTAATCCCACCATTGCTTACGTTTGGTTTCACTACTATATCGTCTTGATATCCTATAACAAACCTTTCATATACGAGATCGAACAGAGTAGAGAATTAGTCGAAGGATACGTTGATGAATTATACTATCTCTTGAAAGTCTGGAAAAACAAGTTCAAGACTTTTGAGAAAGCTACGATTTACATGATTTATTCTGCAATCTTAGCCATCCAATGTATGAAGTCGAACTTGATTAAGAAGGACAGAAAACAAGATTTCTTGAACTTCTTACACGCACCTACATTGAATTATGAAGTCGCCAGAAAATTCATTGAAAACTCCGAAGACACTTTGCATAATTCTGAAACAATGGATTTATTGGGTACCTTATCTCACGGTAATGATTTTGCATTAGAGTATAATTTTGACTTCACCTTACTGAATGAAATTGATATGTTAATCGGTGGAAACACCAACGACAGTGTCACCAAATAATTATTTAACGAAAAAGTACATTCTCAAATTTAGATATCTTTATATACGTGTATCAGTAACTTTTTTTTAGATCTTCTCTCTATCTTCCCCTTCTCTATCTCTTTCGGCGCTTTTAAGAACCTGCGAAATAGCAAACTAATATATGTATGCAAAAACGTCACACGAAGGGGTCAGCAAAGCAACGTAAGGAAGGAGAGATACCGTATTGCTTTTAGTGACGACACATGTATCACCATAACATAAATCCAACGAGCTAATGACTGTGGATTATGAGAAGGACCCCAGGGCCAGAGAAGCTGTTAGTATATGGGAAAAGGGTGTGTCGAAAGAAAAAGATGGGTCGATGTCGGATGCCATAAACTTCTATAGAAGTGCATTGAAGATTCATGACAACGTAGAAAGATTTTATAGGAAAAAAATTGCACGATGAATGGTTGCTGCACAAAAAATTGTCTGAATTATCCGTTCTCTCTGAAAGCTCAAATGACCAGGATACAACAGATAGAGACAGTACTCGTGCTACTGATGGTGCTGACCTTGCCCCGTGTTGGATTCTGGAAATGCTACCCAATGACATTTTACTGAAAATTATCAAAAAGGTCGTCTTGATGTCCGGTGAATCATGGGTAAATTTGTCGATCACTTGTTCCACTTTCAATAGACTTTGCTTTCACGATTCTATGCCTTTCAAAACTTTTGCGCAGTACATATATCCCAAACAAAAGTATGATCAAATGGCAATGGACCTTAATGGGATAAGTAACGTAAGTATGTTTGAACAGGAAATGTGGCAAGGGGATGATATCTGTATGTTAAAGGAAAGACCATATGTCAAATTTGAAGGTATTTATATCAGTGTGGTAAATTACCTAAGGTACGGTTCCAATGCAGAGGGCTCATCGTCACTTTTGAACCCAGTTCATATGATCACTTATTATAGATATCTGAGGTTTTATGAGAACGGCCAATGCCTAAGATTACTCACTACAGATGAACCTACTTTTGTCGTGAACCATTTTGCTATAGAGAACAAACCCAAACACAGTGATACGTGTTATTGGAGTCTCGGGTTTGATTATAATTTTGGTCATTTGAAGATAACAAGATCAAATCAAAAATATACATTTACTGAAGAATTTCAAATCAAGAACCACGGCAATAAAAGGTATCAAAAATTGGCATGGTTAAGTTCCGCTGTTGTGGATAAAGAGGGGAATGCATCTGATTGCTCGCTGAGGAATGAGAAATCGTTCCATTTTTCAAGAGTAAAATCTTTTAAGGGCGTCAATACAAATCGATGAGCGCTGCTTTTATTTAAAATTTCGTAGTTGTTGTATTCTATTGTTTGTTATAATTATCATTGTTATAGATTCATGGCCAGACATCTTAATTTCCTCGTACAAAAAAATAAAGAATTAAGTGGGACTAGGATCGACGATATTAACAACAATATAAATGTACAAAATAAGTATCAAAAGGACAAAGAACGCTTGCTAAAATATATGAAATACACGATATCTATAGATTTAGTTCCTTCAGGATGTACGATGCCAGTTCCTTATACAACCAGGTATTACCAGAAACTTTTTTGAAATGCACACCTGCCAACCCAACAATACGCACTTTTACAATGTGAATCTCAAATCTAATTGGAGGTCTTTCTTTATTATCGTAAACGTTGTTTTGTTCGAATGGACCATTTATGTCATTTATATTTTGAACTCTTGACGTCGTTAAAATATCATCCTGCTGTTGAATATACTCCAATGATGCGGAGGAAAGCTCTTCAGATATACCGTTGTTTTGACTTCCAGAAATTGGAGACATGGGGATGGATGAGTTCCTTTGATGTGTACTAGTTGCGAGAGGCGTTAGTGGTATACTACTCTGTCCCCTTTTATAAGAGCCCTGGCGCCTTATCGAGCTACTTCTTGATGCTGTGGATGTTGAACTATGGTAACTGCTTGATAATTGGTTGTCTAAACTGGTTTGTAGATCCATTGGTTTTCCAGAATCATAGCCCACATCACTAGTCGTTATTGCAGGTACTGCTGAAGTCGCAATAGGTGGCCTTTGTTGAACACATATAAACCCACCTTTAACTTCTTTGAATTCAATTTTCATCCTTGTTAAAACAGATATGATGTTATGACGAACGATAGGTAATGGTTTAGAGGAAGTAGTTTGTACCGAAAAAAACCCTTCAAAAACATCGATTTCGGATAATCAATAGATGGCATGGATCCGGGAGGAGCCTTTGATGCTTCTTCCAAGATTTGCTTCTCAGTAAATTCTTGAACATAGGTAGGAAAGGGCCCGTTGTTGACATTATTGATTTTACTGTCGTTGTGCACCATAGAATCTTCCGGTACGGCCAAAAAGTTTCTATTTACAGGGTTGTACCTCTCATTATTTGCCTCTCCCAAAAAGCCGTTATCGTTAGTCATATCCGATGGTGGAAGAGCAGCTGGGATAGGTGGCCTTGTGAATTTCAAAGATTCCTGACGAGCATGCCCCACTGATTTGGCTCTTGCACTAGGATGCAATTTACGGTTCTTTGGAACAGATAAATAATGGTCACCGTTATCGGTATTTGTTTCGTTATTTGCATTGTTCACGTTGCTGTTGATGTTACTGTCATTGATTTGCAATTTATCGAGATTTTCCTTTAGTACTTTTTGTCGTTGTTTTTGCACAATCAATTCGGCGTCTTGAGGTAGAGCGGGTAGATTGCTGCTTTGCTTTTGTGATGCCGACCTTGCAGGAGGTATTATAACAGTATTTTTAACGATATTGCGCTCCTTTGTATCAACGGAGTTAGTCATATAAGAAGGATTCCTCCTAACACTCGGAATATAATCTGATATAGTACGAGCATGACTTTTTGGTACCCTTATGGAATTCTCATTTGATTTCGGCATATAAGTTGGCGGCTGTCTTTCGGAAAGTGGTTCTTGTTGCCTTTGCTGATGGGACTGTCCACTTTGAGACATTTTTCTAAAGATTCCACTTATTAGATTTTTCTCTTGAGCTTCAACTGATGCGGGTGAAGCCGAATATTGTTGGTACTCCACGGATCGAGGACCGGGGCTAGAATTTAAGACATCAGCTAATTCGTTATGAACATCCGAACTCTTTCTAGATGTTGGCGAAGTATGCGCTTGTTCAGGTATTGTTAATTTTGGAGGAACCATAACACGTAATGGGGGTTTCTTTGGAGAATTAGAGTTGTTTGAGGTTCCCGGTATGGGGGTTGCAGGTACTTGAAAAATGCCGGCATTAGAAGGTGATTCCTTTTGCGTACTTCTCAATTTATTGGTAACCGCAGGTGATGTATTCGTCAAATTAGCTTTGCTATTAGGTGCTACTTGGTGCTGCTGCCTTTGTTGTGTCTGCGCTTGAAGCGCCAACGCTTGTCTTCTTTGTAACTTAGCTATTTTACGTGCAACCATTTCTGATACCAAATGATAAATTGATAATAATGGATGATATGCTGAAGTGGGATCATCAAAACTATTCTCTAGTTCGTGAGTACCATTTGTCAATTGGTTGTTTGAAACTTGAGCTTGAATTGGATTTTGGTTTGCAGTGGAATTTAGATGGTTGTTGTTTAAACTTGAACTCAATCCTTTAGAGTTGGATAATCTGTTCCAGTACTCTTGAGAAAATTGAACGTATTCTCTTTCAGTGACCAGTTGATTCAATGATCTTCTTGTATCCTCAATATCGTCAATAAATTCCAAGCGATGCATTTCTTTCAAAACTTGGCTGTCTATCATTTCCGGCGTTAATGGAACACGATTAGGAACGTATGATGGGGTCTTAAAATCATAACCTCTATTCATCCATGGATGGTCAGTGACATTTTTAGAGTTGCTCTTTTTAATGGATCCACAACGATCATCCTAGTCAGTAAGGAAACGGCATCGATGGATAAATGTGATGGGTAATCCACCTTACCCTTTTTTATCTTTTCATGTAGTATGCTTGAGTTTTCATCATCAAATGGCACTTTACCACAGACCAGAACATAAAGAACTATACCGAATGACCAGATATCCACCTCCGGTCCTGTGTAAGGTTGCGCCTTTAATAATTCTGGTGCAGCAAAGTATAATGAGCCACAAAACGTATGCAATTTTTTTTTGGAGTCAAAAATATTGGAAAGACCAAAATCAATGATTTTGATTTCACCTGAATTAGAAATCATGATGTTTTCAATTTTCAAATCTCGATGGACGATATTATTAGCATGTAAGTATTGCAAGGCGCTAGCAATACCTCTTGCAAATTTCCTCGCATGATGCTCCTTCAATGAACCATGCTGAATAATATAGTCCAGCAATTGTCCACCGGAAACGTACTCAAAAAGCATGTAAAAATGGTTTGACATTGTACACATTTCAAATAAACGACATATATGAGGGTGATAAAGGATTTGGCCCAAGGAGGCTTCCCTAACGGTTCTCTTGTCCCTAGCGATTTCCTTTTCCAGTCTTTTTTTGTCTTTCCAATAGTTCATTTTCATTTTTTGGTGGAGGTAAGGAGTGTTGTTTGTGCAGAAAGGCCTTGGAGGCCCTGTTGACAATCTTTATTACACAAACTTCTTTTGTTTGACAGTGCTTGACTAATTTGACTTTCCCCATGGAACCTGCGCCGACGGTCTCCAAAAACTCCCAGTCTCCCAGGGACTTTCTATGGAATTGTCTCAATTCCACGTTACCATTGGTATTATTGTTATTACTGCCAACGGAAACGGCTGCGTCGCTTTGCCTTTGACCTGCTTTTCCATTGGCCTGTTTGATATCCGCAGGAGGCATCAGTGGCGGCTGTTGCTGGTCATTTTTTGATCCGGACTGTTTGCCCATCATGCGTAACGTAGCCGGTGCGGCAATTCGTGTACCATTCAAAGTTTCGGGCGATGGTGATAAGGAGCCTCTGTTACTCGTCTTGAAATTCGGGTTCACCAAATAATCTGCTGTGTTTGGATCAGGCATAGTAGAATTCTTAAATAATTGGGCCACACTAAAAATAGCACAGTAATCCCTAGAAATGTGTTAATTAGCGTTTTCTTAAAAACTAATGCTGTTCGCGCCCTGGAACTCCACTGGACGTCGTGTGATGCAGTGTACCTTGTAGTAACCCCTCCGTGGACCGTCCTTGACTGCAGATATAGGTCAATAGCGTGCTGTGCTCTCTGCTTGGACGGTGGCAAACAAGGGCTTCTTCGTCCACTTTAGCTCTTCTTTTCCTTTTCCAAATTTTTTAATTTTCGCTGCTAAACCAGATTACCGCTATCACCGCGCACGGCACAAATGTCGTCGCAGGTGACACGTGATTTTCCGTCTCAATAGTGTTTATTTGTTCAATGGTGTCACGATTAAGGACCCAGATCACTTATTCTGGTTACTTAAGAGTACAGAGTGGTTAGCATAGAATCAGAAACGCGTGAATCTGGACATGATGAGATTGAAGAGGACCAGAGGTACAAGAAACACCGAGGTGAGCGAGCCCACGGGTGCTGAGGGCTCGAATGGTGAGGAATGGCAGGATTACGTCTCTGAAGATGTAGTAGCTCAATTGAGCAAGCACCAGCTGCCGCGTCCGGGATTGCTGCACGAGAAGATTGCAAGCTTGGCGCAACAATGGCATTTCCAGTACGTGATGGCCTGGCTCTCCAATGTCTGTGACTCTTATACCACCACTACATTCACGGTAGATCAAGATAGTGGTAGTTCTACCAAGTGCTTGTGGAAGAGTATCAAGTTCGATGAGGGCGTTTTCGTGACGGATGTCTTTTCGAAGATTGATGGAAAGGACTCGAGCTATTACAACGATGAAGTGGACGTCGATGGTGGTTCGCAGAATTTGTACGATCAGATTAGATTGCAGTTGCTACACCAATTGGCGGGCAATAAGAGCGGACAATTGAGAGATTGGAATGTTATTGTTAATCATCATTTGGAAAATTCCAGCGCATTTTCCGATCTGGCAACCGCTTCTCCATTTTTGGAGCTAGACATTGCGCGTCAGTTTGAAATTCTGTACGCTATTATAAAATTGATCGAAGTGAAGAATATGTTCTTCAAGAACTATTTAGTGAATAACTTGCATCTGTTTACATTCAACGAAATCATACTAGAGGATGACAACGAAGAGGGGGGAACACGAAGTCTGTTTGCCTTGCCCAATGTTGGTGTGCTTGTTGAGAAAACTATACACAGAGTCGAAGAAGACCCCTCTTCTCAAGTCTCTCATACTCTAAATATTCCGATAAAGCTACAGAACTGTACAATAAAAGAAATGGACCCCAAGATGCCGGGTTCCGTGGAACTGATTCATCTGGAGTATTCCCACGACATTGATGCATACCTGCAATCTATCACCATTGATTATAAAGTGGTCACCACCGGTTGGGAGTCCATGTTGGAATACTGGTCACAGAACAGGGACTCGAAGTTAATCGATGAGTTTATAACAAATTTGATACCGACCTTCGCAGAGCATAGATTATATTCAGCCAAGATCTTGACCAACCGAGAAAAGGAGAAAGCCATTGCCGAGTTGATGACAAGAAGGAAAAGATCTTCAAGGCTGGTGGCCAAAGAGGAGGAAAGCAAGAAAAAGGATTTGGAAAGTGAATGGTTTGAAAAACTGGATGAAAGAGAACAGTTTATCAGACACAGAAACAAGCTGGTGTCGAAGGAAATCAAGAAGCTCAAGGACCTCCTATGGGGCCAGTTATGGCAATTATACGACCAAGATTACAGAGACGCAAAACTGACCAAGCGCAACGAGCTTACGGACAGAAGTGGCTCCGGCACTCCATCTCTCGAACCATTCTTGGGGAAGGACGAAAACAACCCGCTGAATGAAATCGATAACGACGTTCTCGATCACGGGCCCAACTTTCAATCGAGTATTATCCCCCTGGAGCAACCAGCTCCTGAAAGCCTTGGTTTGCTGCCAACGGCGGATGTTCCTGAGTTGCCCTCCGACTACTGCATAACCAAGGAGGAGTTAGACGAACTGGCCAACTATGGGATATTCACGTCACAGCAAGAGCCGGACAGCCAAGACTCGGTTTTCCAATGCCCCGGCGAGCCAGATATAGCACCCATGGTGATCACGGAGGATTTCGAGACTGATTTGTTCAATAATCGCCCATTGGTATGTTGCGATCAGTGTTATAGATGGCAGCACTGGGAATGCCAACCACCAAAGATCACCGAACTGATATCCTTGACCACGAAGCCCCCACAGCACGTGCTGTCGCAACGCGATTTTGGCGTCATCATAATGGGCAACTCACATGGCAACAGAAGGTCCTCGCGCAGACCTCAGTCCACGCCCGAACCCAGTACCAAGTCCGCGAGACCCACCGATAAGCGCAAACCCCTGGGTGAATGTTCCACTTTCATCTGCGGTTGGTGCATGAAAGACCTGGAACTCGAGTTGCGCAATATCTTCGTGCCTGAGTTGAAAATAATCAGGGCCAAGCAAAGAAAGCAGCAGGAAGACCGGGAAAGGAGGAAAAAAATGAAGGAGGAAAAGAAAAGACTCGAACAGCTCGCCAAACAACGGGAACTGACCCAGTCCATGTCACCACCTGCATTCAGCACCGCATTCCCCCAAATGGCAACCGGCCCACTGCCAGGCATCTCCGCATACGGAACACCGAACCTCAGCGCCATTCCAGGACTGAACGCCGATGCCGCCCGCCCTGTAATCGCATACCCACAGCAAGTAGGGGGCAAAACTATCCCACAACCACAACCACAACAGCAACCACAACCACCACAACCGCCGCAACCACCGCAACAGTCCCAACAACAAAACTTCCACTTCCAATACCCACCCACCAACTAACCCCATATATAGAAAATAAAAATCAACGAACCATACACAGTGTATAATTTTATCTCTTTTCTGTCTGATTTCGGCACAGCCGCTCAGCCCCTAGATCATCAGGCACGGAACATTCGGGTAACCACATGCCATTAGGGTTTTAAGCAGAAATATTCAGGGCTTACGGGACGGCTCCAAAAAGGGTTGAACGGCACTTTTTTCACCTTTTTATCCGATTTCATCTTTATCATCCTTGAAGCGCGGCAAATATGCTAAAGTCGCCTTATTGTGCATGAAAAAGCCAATGAGATAAAAGTGGGATGGCGAGAACGCCAAACGAGTGGGAGTGAGTGGAACAGCAAATGGGAATCAGCTTTCTTCGTAACTACTTGATGGCAGATTTTCCCGTTCTTTAGTTACTTCGAAGAGATACAACACATACAATACATTCGCACTGAATACAAACACAATGCTGCTGGACGTGGACACAAATCATTCAGTAATGCATGGCCATGAACACCGCCTCATCGGAAGCATGCGCAACGATAGCGCATCGCATTCGTGGACCGAGTCTTCGAAGGTCTTCTATCCCAAATCATTTTACGCTACTGCCACGAACAAGAAGAACAACAAGCTGGCCACTGCCAGCTTGAATAAGACGATCGCGAGTACGACAAGAACAGTAAGTGACCAGAGCTACTTTTGCACCTCCGGTGGCGCACCACTCGATGGGCCAGCGAGTTCTCGAAGTAGCAGGACACCCATCAAGAGGAAGAGCTTCAAGCGGACCAGGATACTGAAGGCTCGAGCCGATTCCGAGGTCTCAAACGAAAATCGCTCATCTATCATGACCCCGTCTTTAAGCTCGGTCTTGTCGCAAGTCAAGAAATCAAATTCTGCAAAGACGGTATTGGGCGACTGCCCGATACACGAGAGCCTCTTGACGCAGAGCATTAAAAGGAAGTTCTCAGAGGAAACGCAAAGCGACTGTTCTTCTTTGGGCTCATCCAAAGACCATCCCTTGACGGATAGCATTGCAGACGCTGCCGATGCGCAGAACCCCGCCATCGACGACGAAAGCCAAACCGAGGCGGAGGCGCCCAAAATAAAAATACTAAACATGAAGGATCTCGACCTGTTCGACGACTGGGAGGTAAAGGATCTGGTAGACCTGTTCCCGCCCGTATACGAAAGACATCCGCAATCGTTGACCGAGCTGTCACTAGTACCGCCGCCCTCGGATGCGAAGCCTCGACCAACCTCTGTCGACTTCCATATCGTCAACAAAACGAGCGGCGCCTCGAGAAGGAAGGGCAAGGGCAAGGGCAAGTCCACCACAGAAAACATGATATACGAGAACGACCTGGTGGAACTGGAACAGTGGCCCTCCACCACTTCGTCTTCGGAGACCAAGGACGCGGCCGCTCCTAACGACCTGCTCTTGCCGAACAAAAGAATAAGACAGAAAAGTTTGAACACCAACTTCTTAAAATTGTATTCCATCGAAACATCTTGCAAAAGAAAAAACATTCTACCGGAGGTGGAGGTGGACGACCATCTGCTGAAGCAACTCACATACTCCGATATCTGGTCGTTGGAGATCAAAAAGGAACCCAAGGTCTCCACACGAGACATCAAAATCGCCCTCATCACCAGAAAAAAACTGTGGTCAGACATGGTCCACGAAACAAGAAACGACCTCTTTGGCGATTCCACACCGTGGAATCTGCCTTTCATCTCCACGGCGACCACGGCGCCGCCAGCGCCGGACCACGAACCCGCAAACGAATCCGCAACGACGGACCCAAAGAGCTCTTTGGTCCGCGTGCACTCGGACGTCAAACCTTGGTTCAACAACGGCGGTACAATGCTCAAACCATGCGGGAAGCTAAGCCTGGGTAAAGTCTCAAACAAGACTGCTGCACCCATAAGAGATATTCAGTATGTCGTAAAGGGCTGGTGCGACGCCAGGTTTGTCTGACCGATACTGACCACCTGCCCTCCTCATTTGCATTTTATTGAAAATAAATAATATATATTCCATCATCACATTACATAACCTTAAAAGAACTCATTGGCATACTTTTCCCGGGTAAGGCGCGCCTTTCGTCTTAACGAACTCAAGACAAAGAAAATTTGGGGTCACAATAGTGATGAAAAAAGCCTCTATCGGGCTAACCAGCACATAGGCAATTTGGAGCTGTACTTACCAGGTGTTGAACGACGGGGCGTAAAAAGACGAGTTGCTCAACCATCACTGCATTGTGTCTATAAGTTTTTTGCCAGATGAAACGCTTTAATGGTACGTATAAACATTTCTATGCGAACGATAAATGAGAAAAAAAGGGATTGAGTGTATATCGCATTCTCTACAGTTTCTTCTTTTACTTCGGATTTCCTTATGTTCTGGGGACTAACAAATTCTGTCGCTTGATTTTGCGGCTACTCTTAGTAAGTTACGTGGAAGTCATCCAGAATGGTGAAACAATCTCTAGTTGTTTCCAGCCGTTCCATAAGAATGAAAACTACGGCACGATACCTTCAGCAAACGAACAGATAACACCGGTTATCTTCCATAATTTGATCATGGACATGGTGTTGCCCAAGGTGGTTGCCATCAAGGGTAACAAAGTCACCAAAATGTCAATGAACCTCATTGACGGGTTTGACTGTTTCTACTCCACGGACGACCACGACCCGAAGACTGTGTATGTTTGCTTCACGCTAGTGGACATACCCAAGATTTTGCCCATCAGGGTACTGAGTGGGCTCCAGGACTATGACTCCAACGCCACGAACGAATTATTGAGTTCGCATGTAGGCCAGATACTAGACAGTTTCCATGAAGAGCTGGTGAAGTACCGCAATCAAACCTTGAATAGCTCTGGAAACGGCCAGTCTAGTAGCGGTAATGGTCAAGACACCATCAGTGACATCGGAGATGCCACCGAAGACCAAATAAAAGATGTTATCCAGATAATGAACGATAACATCGACAAGTTTTTGGAGAGGCAAGAACGAGTGTCTCTACTAGTGGACAAGACTTCACAACTGAATAGCAGCAGTAATAAATTTAGACGTAAAGCCGTCAACATAAAGGAAATAATGTGGTGGCAGAAAGTCAAAAATATTACGCTGTTGACTTTTACAATTATACTTTTTGTTAGTGCTGTTTTTATGTTTTTCTATTTATGGTGAGAAAATAGGGGAACTCCCACTACAATAACATTGACAGTTTTTTCTCTCTTTTATTCTTGAAAAAAAAATAAAAATATGGTAAATACATATAGGTGTACCTGTGGCAGCGCCATAGTACTTGTTATTTTTATTGTATGAATAATAATGTCTATCTTATTATGATATTAAATGTATACACACTTATATTAGGGAAAAACGGTTTTTACTTTTGGAATAAGTATGTGTATATTAGAATTTATAAACATATTGTAAAGGGATTGACTAAATGTCCCATTTAGCAAAGTCTGGAATATCTATATGGAAGAAAGGTAAGTTTGTACCTGAAGCGGTGTAAACGCTATATTTATCTGGGGTTTCTTCATTTTGAGGTACTCTTGCGACGTGATAACTTGTATGACCGGCAACAATGGATTCGTCACTATATTCTTCATTTAGAGTACCAAACCCTCTACTAATTAAACCCCTCTTCACCCATGGTGAAATGATACCAACGAAATGGAATTCAACTTGTCTATCAGCATATTGGTTGATGGCTTTCCTTAGGTCAACTAGCGACTGGAGGGCAGTGGCATCTGTTTGCGCCACTTGTGAGAAATCCAAACACAAGATTTTCAGTAGTGGCCTATCATCTCGGACAGCATCAGTTGGGTTGTTGACGGCATTTTCGCTTGATTCGATATCCGTTTCCTTTTTCTTCCAGAATTTCAAATTCTTAAAGAAAGTAGGTGGTTCCCATGGACCAGGATCGTTCCAAGGACGGTCGGATTTTTTTCCTGTGACGGATCAATTGACCGCGTCTCGTTACCTTCTTGATTTCGTCTGTTATAACATTGTAGTGCCTTGAACAGTTGATATACGTGTAACTTTCGGATAGCCTGTAGACAAGGACACCTTCTGGAGGTGGGAGGATGTTGACGTCAGGGTTTAATTCCTTTGTGTATTTGTGGTCGAATGGTAGCCATTTGGTGTGGTACTTTATTCTTGGTTGACCGATCGAAGCGGATGGGGATTCGAATCCCTTCGTTTGGACTTTTGTTTCTAGTTTTTTAAAGGAGTTGATAATGTAGTTAGTGGGCCCTTCCTTTTCGCCAACACCATCTTCTTCCAATGTGGAAATACGATTGTTGTTTTCAGATGTAAAGCTAACACTGTCAGAATCAGCTCTGACGTAAGCATCAGTAACTTCGGCAATTTCGACACGACCCAAAAATTTACCAGCTGGGAATGCCACTTTTAGTATGAAGATTGCACATGACCAGCACATAGCGAAATAAATACCATTTTCAATAGAAGAGAAAACCGTGATCAAAACGGTAACAATAAAACAGATGAAATCCAATGGGTTCATTTTCCAGAAATTCCAGGTTGTTTGGTATGAGGCCAAAAGATCAGACACTGCGTGAATGATAACGGCAGATAGTGTGGCCTTTGGAATGTAAAAGAATGCACCGGTTAAACAGTATAATGCTAAAAGCACACAAGAACCTGAAAATAAACCAGATAGTGGGGTGCGGACATTACATTTAGCCTTCAAGGCAGATCTTGAGAAGGAACCAGTGGCTGGATAGGCATTAAAGAAAGTACCTAATAAGTTCGAAACACCAATAGCAATTAATTCTTGATCGGGGACGACTTTGTAATCGTTGACTCTACCGAATGATTTGGAAATAGCAATATGTTCTAATAGCAAGACGATAATGGAAGCAGGTAGATTTGGACCGAGTTTGGACATTAGTCCGGGTGGAACATGGAAGACTC
Organism: Saccharomyces x bayanus; assembly: GCA_019431265.1. Lineage (NCBI taxonomy): Eukaryota > Fungi > Ascomycota > Saccharomycetes > Saccharomycetales > Saccharomycetaceae > Saccharomyces > Saccharomyces x bayanus. The sequence goes on along the minus strand of CP080215.1, from coordinate 334,438 downwards.
CGACTTCTTTCAAACCGGATGGAACGGAGCCCAGGATACTGATTGGTCTGTCAGCTGAGGATTTGCCCCTTGTGATGGCCCAAGCGATACAAGTGAACACTATGATAATAATACCATTTCTAGAAGCCTGCGCGTAGAAACATGTCCATTTGACAATCTTGTGTAATCTTGGCTTTTTAGAGTTGAACCTGTCATTCAATCTTGGACCATACGTACCACACCACCATTTCCAAGTGTAAAGAATAAAAAGTGGGATTAGCCCAAACGCGGCATCCAGTGTAGTGTCCGGTAAATGTTTCAAAGAGTCTATAACGATCTTATAAGTGGCAACTCTAGTATTAACCAATTTGTTGTAACCCATAAGAGCTGGCACTTGGCCCCACAAAATGTTAAAGGCAGACCCAGTCATAAACCCAGCGACAGCATTCAAAGAAATCAATTCGACAAGGAACCCTAAACGTAAGAAACCAACAGCAGCGGAAATAATCCCACACAATAACGCCAATGTCGTGGCGATGATGGGGCCCGTGATGGTGGTGTCACCATCTGGGTATCTGGCCGTGACATCTGCAATGACTTTGGCAGTCTGTAAGGACATGACGGCGACGGGCCCAATACAAACATCCTTGGAGGTAGCGAAGAATGAATAGGCATAGGCACCAATAAATGAAGAGTACAACCCGTACTGTGCTGGCAACGTGGCGACTTGCGCATATGACATGGATTGTGGCACAAGAACACAGCCGATGGTGATACCGGCGATTAGATCCGCGATAAACCAATTGACGTTATAGTGTGGCAACCAATAAATAATGGGGAAAACACTTTTAAGATAATTACCAGCAGCTTTCAAAGTAAGATGAGAGCGTATGCTATGGTCGTAGTATTCTTTGAACGACACAGTGGGTTCGTCGAACTGCGAAACAGAATTGTCATACAACGAAATATCTGAAGTGTTAAAATACTCGACCTTCGAGCCCTTAACGCCCTTGGCCTCGCTCGCCGTGTTGTGGTTGGTGAGCGAATTGCTCTCTAGATCATTATCGTTGAAGGCACCATTGTTTTCATTATTTTTGTATTGGTCGTACTCCAGCTCTAAGTCATCAAGATCAGGAACTGTCGTACTATCCTGGAAATCAGGGATTTCCACCACTTCTTCGATATTCGAATGCGTTTCCCGAGACATATCTTGGATGCTTCTTGTTACTTTGTATTGTACATAAGACAAGAGGAACGAATAACAGAAAAGTTAATAAGGCCTAATTTCTTCAAGCATTGTCCCGGTATATATATATGCAGTAAGTTTGAACCGGAAACTCTAAACGGCAGATCATCCCTCGACGGGCCATGACTAAAAACTGGACTTTGCTCCTACTATACCGCTATCCGACTGTAACTATTTCAACGATATTTTTCAGTTCTGGCTTCAGACCACAACTGTGGCCGAAACCTGGCGCGCACGTGACCTGACACGGCCACAGTGGCACGTGCCATGATACTCATAATGTTCACAGTATAATGGCACCCTAGTCGACCCAGTGGGTGCAACGAAACGTCAAGGGCTCATTATCAGAGTCGGCGTTCGCAATCGTGTATGCTCTTGCACAAGCACGCATGTAGAGCCTTGTATGGCGTCGCTCGAGGGTGCCATCGTCGAAGACGGTCATCAACGCAAGCTCGTTCGCGGTTGATAACGGTGGGTTCTCCACAAACAGACTGGTGTAGATTTGAGCCAATTGTCTTGCGAAGAGTTTAGAGATTTGCTTTGGTGGGGAAATCTCGCCCAGAGCGTTTCTGATTGGGATTTGGACGACAGGGGAGGGGTATTTCTTATGGTTGTAGCTCAGGTGACTGTTTGTTACTAGGAACTTATAGTGGTTCCCGAGGGACTTGACCAGAAAGGTCCTCTCTGCCGTGAAGGCGTCGAGTTCTGCTATGCTATTTTGTGCTAATGAAAGTGACGGCGACGGTGGTGGTGGTGGTGTGCGGACCCAGGGATTTTTCACTTGAAACAGCGTTGTCCAGTCTGCCTTCAGCCAGTTGCCCTTTGAGGTCAAGGATATCAGTTTCCCGTTCTGTGCCGGAATGGAATCCACCAGAGACCTGTGGTTCTCGAAGGGCCAGTGACTCAGCAGGAAATGGTAGTGCTTTTGGAAAAGGTGCGCGTGTCTTGGACGGGGATTGTTCCATTGGAAATGCGTTTGATAGACGATGCTCTCCAATGCCTTCAAACTGGTTCTCAGGTCTTGCGCTCTCTGTGCCTTCTCATACACTTGCAGCGATTCGGTTAGCGGCACGGCTATTTCTTTGAACTTGAAATCACTGTGTATGTCTGTAAGCCTTGTTGTCAGTGCGGTCTTAGTTATCTGATGCAACGGTAGTGAGTCTATGAACGGCAGCAACAGACTGTTGGCCTGCGATATCATCGTTATTCCCGATCCAGATCCGTTCTTCTTTTTGCGGGAGGATTTGCTTTTGCTTTTCCTTTCTCTCTTTTCACTAAAGGTGCGTGAGATTTTATTCTTTAATGCATGCTACAAATATATATATATACAAGTGGGACAACTTTATAAAGAAGAAGAGAAAAAAAAAAAAAATTTTTAAATAGGCGTTTACTGTAGTTGTAGAGCTATCATTGCATGGGGCAGTACGAACTGCTTGCCTTCTGGTGCGCCGAGGTTTGCGGTTTCGGATTGAACGTCTTCATTCCTTCAGGAAGATCATCTGAGTGGATGATCTGGAAATTCGATACGGTTTCGCTGTTAATCGGACTGTTGTCGCTCCCGGTATTTACAGTGGTGTTGGAGGGGCGAGATGTTGACGACGGTAGGTGCGTCTTTATTGCGAGTAGCTCTGATTTTTCATTGAACCAATTGTCTGGTGGGAATTCGATATCCACGAAAACATACAGGTCGCCGCATTGGCCGCGAGGATGGTCCAGGATGGGCCAACCTTCGTTGGTGATTTTGATGATATCGCCAGGTCTTATGACTTTCCCCGGTTTAATGCTCAACGTCAGCAATCTGTCGTCGAACGTTCTTGTCAAGAACTTTTCAAAACCTGTCAACGCCTCGCTTAATGATACTGTAATGCTTACGTACAAATCTTGCAGGTTTCCGCCGCCAAACTTCTTCATCAAGACTTGTTTCTGCTGCAGGTCCTCTGGCTTCTCGACGAGATGAAAGATCAAGTCCCCGCACACAGCCTTGTCAATTTCTTCGTCTGCCATCCCCTTAACGGTGACAACATCGTTGAAATGGTGGCCCGGTGGCACATTTACTGTGATGACTTCCTTCTTGTACTGAAGCCCCACACTTTCACAATCAGGGCAGAAGTTCTTGCGGTTCTTGGGCCTCTTCGTGTACTTGCCCTTACCGTGACATTTCTCACACACAACCCACTGCGACGCTACCAGCCCGGGGCCAAACCTCTTGAGACGTTCTTTGGAACCTTTCCCGCCGCAGGATTCACATTCCATTTCGTGCGTAACATGTACTTTCTTCTTCGCCTTCCAGCCAGATCCTTGGCACTTCCCACATATAATCTGTCTTTTCAACTCAAACTTCAGCTTCTTGCCCATATATAAATCCTTCATCGTAAAAGATAAATCGATGTCGATATCCTTGGAGCTCGTAGTTTCGTTCCCTTCGTACATTTCGTGCTCATTGGGGAAATCGTTTGCCTCATGGGCCCCATTGTTGAAGAAGTTATTGAAGAAATTCATAAAATCGTCATCTCCAAACTCATCACCGCCACCGGTGCCATTATCATCACCATACAAGTCATAGTGCGACTTCTTCTCAGGATCGCTCAGGATCTCATAGGCTGCAGTGATCTCTTTAAACTTGGTCTCGTTCAACTCTTTCGAGTCCTGATCCACAGACTTATCTGGATGATGCTTCAGGGCAAGCTTCCTATAAGCCGTCTTAATTTCCTGTACGCTTGCCTCTCTCGTCACCCCCAACACATCATATAAACGATCTTTACTGTCACTACCACTCATTGGAAACTACACCTGCGTACTTACTCTTCCTTTCCCTTTAACCCCAGAAGCCGCATGTCCCTCAAGATAAGATAAGCCTGGCCTTTCTTTCTTCTTTCCTCCTGCAGAGAATGGCTCGTCGCTACTCAAATTCCGACCCAAGGACAAGAAACAAGAGTTGACCAAGCAACAGGCCGCCCCCACACACATATATACATATATTTATTTACCGCATAATCACAGTTCTATAATTCATATATAATACGTTGCAATTCCACTGCAACCTCTTCTGCAACACTGCTACCCATTGGAAGGTTTCCACTTTTTCACTATTGGGCTTTTTTCATTATTCTTGCGCCTTTTTTTTTTTTTCACTCTCAAGGGGTCCAAGCCAAGACCTTTACGATCTTCAACCTCTCGTTGGAAATACACCACGCTACTGTTCTCTCCTGCCGCCGTTGACGTATTTAGAGTTTGTTGTGCCCTTTGTAAACGATCGTGACCTGCCTGCCATACTAGGAAAGGGTTTTTTTTCAGTAACTACAGCTGTACTGCTTCTGCCTCGCCATATTAGTTTCGTTTTTCATACCAGTCACACGTTTCTCGAGAACAAACGTTAGTATTTCTTTGCCGTTCCCCCCACATTTAATTGTTCTTTAACTACGCGCATATAAGTATACTCTGGTACATCTGTTTCCTCTCCCACAATGTTATCACTGTCTGCCAAGAATCACTTCACAGTGAATAACTCGATAACCCATATCGTCAAGTCATATCATATAAAGACTCTCACTACAAGCGCCAAAAAAAATGCCGCATATCACTACATCCTTTACCACCACTGCTAGCAGTACGAAATTGAAGGCTTTCAGGCAAGTTAGACCTGTCCTGCAGAGGCATAGCTCGTCATGGATGGCCGCCCAGGGCCAAAAACGGTCAATATCTGGCCAGTCTTCATTGAAAGACCTGCGCCATTTAAACCGCTTCCCACACCACACGTTGAAAACCGCCAATAATGAATTTTATCCTGCTGAACAATTGACTTTGGATGACGTAAATGAAAACGTCTTGAAGGCTAGGTACGCGGTTAGAGGTGCCATACCCATGAGAGCCGAAGAGTTGAAGGCTCAACTGGAGAAGGATCCTCAATCTTTGCCATTCAACAAGATTATCAATGCCAATATCGGTAACCCTCAGCAACTACAGCAAAAACCTTTGACTTACTACAGACAGGTTTTATCTCTCTTACAATACCCAGAACTACTAAATCATAACGAACAAGAACTAGTTGGCTCTAAACTGTTCAAAATCGATGCCATTAAACGTGCCAAAAGCCTGATAAAAGATATTGGCGGTTCCGTTGGTGCTTATTCTTCTTCTCAAGGTGTGGAAGGTATAAGGAAAAGCGTCGCTGACTTCATTACTAAGAGAGATGGCGGCGAAACAGCCTACCCAGAAGATATATTTTTAACCGCTGGCGCATCTGCAGCAGTGACTTACTTGTTATCCATCTTCTGTAGAGGTCCAGAAACAGGCGTCTTGATTCCTATTCCACAATACCCACTATATACAGCCACTCTGGCCTTAAACAATTCGCAGCCCCTGCCATACTATTTGGATGAAAATTCAGGCTGGTCTACCAATCCAGAAGAAATTGAAACCGTCGTCAAAGAAGCTATACAAAACGAAATTAAACCTACCGTGCTAGTGGTCATCAATCCTGGCAATCCTACAGGTGCCGTTCTATCACCTGAATCGATTGCCCAAATTTTTGAAGTTGCAGCCAAGTATGGTACGGTAGTAATCGCTGACGAAGTTTACCAAGAAAATATCTTCCCCGGCACCGAATTTAATTCAATGAAAAAAGTCCTGAGACACTTACAAAGAGACCACCCAGGTAAGTTTGATAATGTCCAGCTGGCTTCTTTGCATTCCACTTCTAAAGGTGTTTCTGGTGAATGTGGTCAAAGAGGTGGTTACATGGAGCTCACTGGGTTCAGCCATGAAATGAGGCAAGTTATTCTGAAATTAGCCTCAATTTCTTTATGCCCCGTCGTCACCGGTCAAGCTTTGGTTGATTTGATGGTTCGTCCACCAGTGGAGGGAGAAGAATCGTTTGAATCGGATCAATCGGAACGTAATTCCATTCATGAAAAGTTAAATACAAGAGCAATGACCTTATACGAGACGTTTAATTCTTTGGAAGGTATCGAATGCCAAAAGCCCCAAGGTGCAATGTACTTATTCCCCAAGATAGACGTACCTTTCAAGGCAATTCAAGAAGCCCATCATTTGGAATTGACACCTGATGAGTTTTATTGTAAGAAACTATTAGAGTCTACTGGTATTTGTACCGTCCCTGGTTCCGGATTTGGCCAAGAACCTGGTACTTATCATCTAAGAACAACATTCTTGGCACCTGGTGTTGAATGGATGAAGAAATGGGAAATCTTTCATAAGGAATTTTTCGACCAGTATCGTGACTAAAAAAACAGCACAACAACTTAAATAGCAAACACTATAAGTTTCTACTCCATTATATCAATGACGTAATCATTTTACCTCTTCATATTTCACGCCCTTCAAAATTTTTTTCTATTGCATTCTCAATTATATTGTGCCATTCTTTACATCAATACATCAATTATATTTTATACATACTTATATTACTATATTATATCATATAATTTATTTTGTTTTGTTTTGGTTTTACTCCTTCTATGTAGCTGACAATTGTCTAGTACTTTCCGGTCATCTCTTTTGCTTCACTACTATTTGTATTCAACTCTGCTTCTCTTTGGACTTGACCACAACACTTTTTGATTCAAAAGATGACGCTAATATCAATAGCCAACATGGTAGCCAACCTAAACAGAGAATAAACCAACTCCAGCACTTCAAATCTATCCACGCCGAGACCAATTTGTTTATTATATCAAATCCCTGAAATTCATCGTCAAATAACAGCCCGAACACGGTTATCGAAATAAATGGATTTGTCAAGATTAATAGCAATAAATTTTTCAGTTTTTGTCTTTGTTGGTTTTTCTCCAGTGTTCCTTCTTTATAGTGCTTATTGAGCTGCGTTTCATCGTTAGGCTCGGTTTTTATTGAAATGTTTGATCTTGTGCCCGTTTCTGGCTCAGCAGGTCTTTCAACAGCAATAGTCTTGATAAACGTCATAGGAAATGCTAATGTACCGATCAGCAAAGCCATGGCAAAGTTTATCATTAAAAGAGATGTTGATACCAAACTGAAATATAGAAATGCAACATTCTTCAATCGGTATGATAGCGGTTCTGATATATGAACTTTTCCAGATAGCGCTATAGGTAGAAAGCAGATTGCTAAACTAATAGTCATCAATAACCCAGCTGGTAATACCGAAAGAAATAGCTGTGAAATAACAAATGATACAACCATCGCTATGAACCAAACCAACACTGCTACCAAATTATACTCTGAAAATAAGGATATACTTGCATAATCATTGTTGATAAATGCATTCAATGAGCTCATTGCAAATGCGACCGATAGAGCTACGGCACTTGGCAAATAACTACTAATGGAAACGAATTGGCGTGGAGCTAATAACAGATAAAAGAAGAATGACTGGTGGAACTTCTCTAAAAGATTGTTAATGGAGCGGAACATTGCTTCTGGTATACGTCCAAATGTGGTAATATCATGACCACCGTGTCCATGAGCTTTCAACGTCACAGATTGGATTCTCCATCCACTGAATGCTTCGTTACCGTGGGGATTTTTAACACCAGACAAAGCCCAATCTCTTATTCCTAAGCATAGTATCTTTAACCTTGAAAAAAAGTCATTGTCACCTAATTGTTCATAGGGTAGTCCGTGTAAAGAAACTTTCATACCTTCATGTTCAATAATGGATATAGCAACGTTAACAAGATCTAAATTGGGCAACTCGCCGTTTAGCCCGTCATAGGACACTTCTACGTATTCAAAGAAATCTTCTGCACTAGAATAATCTAGTACTACAGCAGCCTCAATGGAACCACCAGTCAAATCTAAAGAAGTGTGGTATGCTTCAACCCATGACCTCAAAGCTGCATGGGGATTTTCGCTGAATACGACGATAATGTTTTTAGACCATACCGGCCAACGTGAAAAGAATCTAGCCAACGACACACCCAATGATGCACCACCGACGTTGAATTCCTTCTCTGAATTAAACCACGGAATGGCAAGCACCATTGCTTCTGTCCCATCACCCCTAGGTGCATGCATAACACCGTACAGTGTCTCTCCATACTGTTCGTTCTCATAAATAGCAGTCTTGGTACCAAATTCTTGCAACCAGGAGCCCATTAGATTGTTCCTTTCCGTAGAAGTCATGTTTACCGTCTCTTCTATTTGAGAGCGGTAGCCTCTCAGAATATTCCATTCGGTTTCTCTGAAGTAGCTGTATGCTTGCGATGGCATTAAAGCGTTCTCAGAAATATATGTTCTTCTGTACTGCCCATCCATAGGAAGAATAGCAATAGATATGAACCCGAACAGGGCACATAACGTGGAAATAACAGGCAATAAAGCAATGACACGCGGGACAAGCCCCATGTCAACAACCCTTCGATGCAATTTCTCCAATAAGGCCATCCTTGCTATATTCTGAATGTCCTCAGCACGTTAAGAATCTTCTGGAAGTCACCACAATCTCGTCTTTCTTTGCGTAGTTGACGTGTATTGTATATGACTTTTTTTTTTCTACCGCTGGCATTAAGGTGAGAAATTCACGATGCGCTTTCAGTAATTTCAGTAGGGATGGCGATCACATATAAACAAGCCCAATCCAAACCTATACTCTAAAACCATTGATACCGCTTCCAGATCCCCTTGTGCTGAGCTACAGGAGACTTTAAATCGGTTTATAGTGGTGTTATTTGTCATAGCGCTCTTTTTCAAAGGACAAAGAAGAACCAGTGACCACGAAGCCCACTCAACTCAAATCTTCCTCTAAAGGTAATAAGCTGGCAACCATGGAAGCTGTTTCACAATTACGTGGTGTTCCTCTGACACACCAAAAAGATTTTAGCTGGGTCTTCCTAGTGGATTGGATTCTAACCGTGATAGCCTGTTTAACAACAATATTCTACATGGGAAGGATTTACGCATACCTTGTAAGTTTTATATTAGAATGGTTATTATGGAAACGAGCGAAGATTAAGATCAATGTGGAGACACTACGTATTTCCTTGCTGGGTGGTCGAATATATTTCAAGCATCTTTCCGTGATTCACAAAGATTATACAATTTCAATCTTAGAAGGTAGTTTAACATGGAAGTACTGGCTTTTAAATTGCAGAAAGGCAGAATTGATAGAAAATGAAAAGAACTCTTCTGGAAAAAATATAGAGCTTCCGTGCAAATTCTTATTGGAATGTGAAGGTTTGGAGTATTTTATCTATAACAGAACATTGGCGTACGATAATGTTATAAACTTATTATCCAAGGACGAACGAGATAAATTTGAAAAATACCTTAATGAACATTCATTTCCTGAGCCTTTTAGTGACGGAAGTAGTGCTGATAAATTAGACGAGGATTTGAGCGAATCCGCATATACAACAAACTCTGATTCATCAATAATAAACGATAGGGACTATCAAGAAACAAATATTGGTAAATACCCCAAAGGCCTAAGTTTTTTTCCAATTGAGCTTAAATTAAATCGTGGTTCTCTATTACTAGGAAATAAATTCACGCCTTCAGTCATGATTTTAAGTTATGAAAATGGTGAGGGTATAATAGATGTTTTACCTCCAAAAGAGCGATTAGATTTGTACAGGAACAAAACACACTTGGAGCTCAAAAATTTTGAAATCTCCATTAAGCAAAATATTGGTTACGATGACGCTATTGGGTTAAAATTTAAATTAGATACGGGAAAAGTTTCAAAGTTATGGAAAACGTTTGTACGAGTGTTACGAGTAGTCACCAAGCCTGTTATACCGAGACGGGGTAAAAAGGCAGGTCCATCAGATGATGCATTTTTTCAGAAATGGAAAGGTCTATCTCTTTATAAAGCCTCTGCAGGCGATGCTAAAACAAGCGATTTAGACGATATTGAATTCGATTTTACAAGCCATGAGTATGCTAAATTCACATCAATTCTAAAGTGTCCAAAAGTTACCCTTTCATATGATGTGGACGTTCCTGGTGTTGTGCCACATGGCGCCCATCCGACAATACCTGATATTGATGGGCCAGATGTGGGCAATAACGGGGCTCCACCCGATTTTGCCTTAGATGTTCAAATTCATGGGGGTTCCATCTGTTATGGCCCCTGGGCTCAAAGACAAGTAAGTCATCTACAGCGAGTCTTATCACCTGTAGTATCAAGAACTGCTAAACCTATAAAAAAACTCCCGCCAGGTTCAAGACGGGTGTACACTCTTTTCAGAATGAATATTCTAATAATGGAAGATACCACTTGGCGTATTCCAACTAGAGAATCAAGTAAAGATGCTGAATTTTTACAGCACTACAAAAAAACTAGTGAAGAGTATAGACCTTTTGGATGGATGGATCTTCGGTTTTGTAAGGACACGTACGCAAACTTCAACATCAGTGTATGTCCAACCGTGGAAGGTTTTAAAAATGACTTTCATGTTCATTTTGTGGAAACCGAAATTAGGTCAAGTGTTAATCATGACATTTTATTAAAGAGTAAAGTTTTTGATCTCGATGGTGACATCGGATATCCCTTAGGTTGGAATAGCAATACTATATGGATAATTAATATGAAATCCGAACAATTAGAGGCATTTTTACTACGAGAGCACATAACATTAGTCGCAGATACGCTTTCTGACTTTTCTGCTGGCGACCCTACGCCATATGAACTTTTTAGGCCATTCGTCTACAAGATGAACTGGGAAATGGATGGTTATTCCATCTACTTAAACGTTAATGATCACAATATCGTTAACAACCCTTTAGATTTCAACGAAAATTGTTACTTGTCACTTCATGGGGATAAATTAACCATTGATATCACGGTTCCTCGAGAGAGTATCTTAGGTACGTACACGGATATGTCTTACGAAATCTCAACTCCGATGTTTAGGATGATGTTGAATACACCCCCCATGGAATACTTTGAACGAATTTATGAAGCATAAAGAAGTAGGAAGATCGTATGACTTTACGATTAAGGGTTGTTATCTTCTGTACTCCGAGCTAGATATCGATAATGTTGATTCGCTAACTATAAATTGTACAAGCAACAGTACAGTACTTCATTGTTACGGGTTTGTTATGAGATATTTAATAAACGTGAAGATGAATTATTTTGGTGAGTTCTTCAATTTTGTGACTTCTGAGGAATATACTGGTGTTCTTGGTGCCAGGGAGGTTGGAGAAGTCGTGACAAAGAGCTCGGTGGTAGACTTAGCATCTACTTTGGATTCAGAGTATCAGAATGGCAGTATGAAAAATGATGCCGAAGACAATGGGCCTATGAAAAGATCAGACTTGAAAAGAACCACCAATGAAACTGATATTTGGTTCACATTTTCGGTTTGGAACGGTGCTTTAATATTACCGGAAACAATCTATAGTTTTGATCCCTGTATTGCGTTGCACTTCACTGAGCTCGTTGTCGATTTTAGGAGCTGCAATTACTATATGGACATAATGGCAGTACTAAACGGTACATCAATAAAACGACATGTTTCAAAGCAAATAAATGAAGTGTTCGATTTTATACGCCGTAACAATGGTGCCGACGAACAAGAGCATGGGGTGCTTTCTGATCTTACCATTCATGGACATAGGATGTATGGATTGCCACCAACGGAACCCACCTATTTTTGCCAATGGGATATCAATCTTGGTGAATTGAACATTAATTCTGACATCGAGTTTTTAAAAGGATTTTTTACTTCTTTTTATAAGGTGGGGTTTGGATATAACGACTTGGAGAATATATTATTATATGATACTGAGACCATCAACGATATGACCTCACTAACCGTGCATGCTGAAAGAATAAATATAAGCCTAAATGATCCAGTTATGAAATCCCAATCAATCGTTAGTGTTGAATCGCTACTGTTTACGTTGATTGACTTTGAAAATGAAAGATATTCACAGAGAATAGATATAAAAGTTCCAAAATTGACTGTTTCTTTAAGTTGTGTTATGGGAGATGGTACAAATACATCATTTCTCAATTTTGAAACGAAATTGAGGTTTACAAATTTTGGTCAATATAAAGATAGTGATAAAAAAGATCGGAACAGCGTAGATACATTATGATGAACGATTCGCCTTATCATAGATGTCCTTTTCTTCTTCCGCTATTTTACCAAGATTCAGATACATACCAAAAACTGTATGGGGCTATTGCTCCGTCCTCTTCGATTCCAACTTTACCTCTTCCTACTTTGCCTGATACTATAGACTATATTATCGAAGATATTGTGGGCGAATATGCAACACTTCTGGAGGCTACAAATCCATTTAAGGATTTGTTTGCTGAAACTCCATCAACTGTTGAGCCTTTAAGAGCTAGTTTTACTGAAGATGACGATGAGGAAGCAGCAGATCCTTTAGAATTCAAACCTGTCGCTTTTACAGAAGAGATAAATCATGAACGGGATAATTATGTCATTGATGTATCGTATATTCTCCTGGACATTGACCCATTGCTATTTGTCTTTACCAAGAGCCTATTAGAACAATTCTATTCTGAAGATATGGTGCAAGTTTTGGATGATATTGAAATTGGGATTGTTAAACGGTTAAGCAACCTTCAAGAAGGAATAGTCTCTATTTCCAACATTGATATCCACGTTGCCTATTTGAATTTAATTTGGCAAGAGACAGGCGAGGAAGGGTTTGAGCTCTACTTGGACCGTATTAACTATCAAATGAGCGAAAAATCTCTCGAGAAAAATCGAACAAGTAAATCGCTTGAGGTAGCAGTCTTGGCCAAGGTAAAAACTGTGAGAGCGACCGTTAATCAGAAGAAAAATCCAGAATTGTCTGAGGATCGTCCACCTGCGCTTTCATTAGGTCTCGAAGGATTTGAAGTATGGTCTTCTACTGAGGATAGACAAGTCAATTCACTAAACCTGACATCATCGGATATAACCATAGATGAATCTCAAATGGAGTGGCTGTTTGAGTACTGTAGTGATCAGGGGAATCTTATACAGGAAGTATTCACATCCGTTAACTCCATTCAGAATACGAGAAGTAGTACGAAGACAGAGCTTATATCAAAACTTACAGCCGCAAGTGAATATTATCAAATTAGTCACGATCCTTACGTCATAACAAAACCTGCTTTCATTATGAGACTTTCGAAAGGGCATGTACGTGAGAATCGTAGTTGGAAAATTATCACACGCTTAAGACATATTTTAACCTATCTTCCGGATGATTGGCAAACTAACATTGATAAGGTACTGAAAGAGAGAAAATATAGCTTTGCCAAAGACGCTAAAAACATTTTCATGTCTGTATTTTCAACCTGGAGAAACTGGGAGTTTTCAGATGTCGCAAGGTCATACATATATGGTAAATTGTTTTTAGCAGACCATGCGAAGCATAAAGGAAACTCAATTAAAAAATTGCTAAAGTGTACTATGGGATCATTCTATCTTACCGTTTATGGTGAGGGATATGAGGTTGAACATAACTTTGTGGTTGCGGATGCCAACTTAGTAGTGGATTTGACTCCTCCTGTAACAAGTTTGTCCTCAAACCGAGAAGAGACAATTGAAATCACAGGAAAAGTTGGTTCGGTGAAAGGCAAGTTTAGTGACAAACTGCTAAAATTGCAAGATCTCATCCCACTCGTTGTAGCTGTAACTGAGGATGATAAGAGTGATCCAAAAGCCGAATTATCAAAACAGTTCAAAATGAATACTGTATTATTAGTAGATAAAAGTGAAATACAAGTGGTTATGGATAAGACAAAAGTAATGAGCAGGACAGTAGGTGGTAGAGTAAGTCTGCTATGGGAAAACCTAAAAGACTCAACAAGCCAAGCAGGTTCATTGGTTATTTTTTCCCAAAAATCGGAAGTATGGTTGAAGCATGGGTCAACTATTTTGGGTGAAGCTCAGCTTTGTGACTTTTCGATTTTAGCTACAACAGAAGCTTGGTCGCATAAGCCTACGATCTTGGTTAACAATCAATGCGCTGATCTTCATTTCAGAGCAATGAGTACTACTGAACAAATGGTAAATGCTATTACTGAAATCAAAGAAAGTGTTTTGAAGGTTAAAGAACAGATTAAGTTCAAGCCAAAGTCAAAGAATAAGTCCCAGTTTGTCGGCTCAAGGATTAATACTGTTTTGTCATGTTATTTTTCAAATGTCAGTTCAGAAATCATGCCTCTTTCGCCGTTTTATATCCGTCATGAGGCAAAGCAACTTGATATCTACTTCAATAAATTCGGTTCAAATGAGATTTTACTAAGTATATGGGATACTGATTTTTTCATGACATCGCATCAGACTAAGGAACAATATTTGAGATTTTCTTTTGGCGATATTGAAATCAAAGGAGGATTCTCTAAAGAAGCTTATTCGTTGATAAATGTTGATATATCGATATCTATGATCAAGTTGACTTTCTCTGAACCGCGTCGTATTGTTAATAGTTTTTTGCAAGACGAAAAGCTTGCCTCTCAAGGTATTAATCTTCTGAGCTCTTTGAATTCTTTGTTTCTCACCACAGACCCAATGAATGCGAAGAAAGAAACACCTGCAAAAATGATAAACTGGACATTGGATACTAATATCAGTTATTTTGGTATTCTGGTACCAGTGGCATCCACATATTTCGTTTTTGAGTTGCATATGCTTCTACTCTCACTAACTAATACGAACAACGGTCTACTTCCAGAACAAACCAGACTAACGGGACAGCTGTCAATTGAAAATATTCTGTTTTTGATAAAAGAGCGGTCGTTACCCATTGGCCTCTCCAAGTTACTCGATTTTTCTATAAAGGTATCTACTTTACAAAGGACGGCTGACACGGAACAGTCCTTCCAAGTTGAAAGTTCCCATTTCAGAGTCTGCTTATCACCCGATTCTTTGCTAAGGCTAATTTGGGGCGCGTATAAATTACTGGATATGGTTCAATACTATTCAAAACGTCATGCTCCTAATATTTGGAATATTAGAATGTTCACAGGTAAGAGTGACAAACCAAAAGAAATACCTATAAATTTCCGTTCCATACACATTTTATCTTACAAATTTTGTATAGGTTGGTTATTCCAGTATGGAGCAGGGGATGATCCGGGTTTAATGTTTGGCTATAATAGATTATTTTCTGCATATGAAAAGGATTTCGGGAAGTTTACGATTGTTGACGCATTTTTCTCTGTTTCAAATGGTAATACATCAAGTACCTTCTTTTCTGAAGGAAACGAGAAGGAAAAATATAATAGAAGCTTCTTACCGAATATGCAAATATCTTACTGGTTTAAACGGTGTGGGGAGCTAAAGGATTGGTTCTTCAGATTTCATGGTGAAGCGTTGGACGTTAATTTTCTTCCTTCATTTATGGATGTTATCGATTCTACTTTACAATCCATCCGAGCTTTTCAAGAACTGAAAAAAAATATTCTGGACATGCCCCATGAGTCGAATATGGAAAACAGTAGTCCCGACGCTGCTCCAAATACCGAAAATGCTTCGAATAGTTTGGCTCCCTTTCTTGACAACATTAGATCTGTTAACTGTAATTTCAAGTATGATGGTGGTGTTTTTCGGGTATATACATATGACGACATTGAAGCTAAAAGTGAGCCGTCGTTCGAACTCAAAAGCCCTGTTGTCACCATAAATTGTACGTATAAGCACGATGAAAGCAAGGCTAAACCGCATAGAATCAGAACATTAATCACTGTTGATCCAACGCATAACACATTATACGCGGGCTGCGCTCCTTTATTAATGGAGTTTTCTGAAAGTTTACAAAATATGATAAAGAAACATAGCACAGGCGAAAAAAAGCCAAATTTTACAAAACCTTCTACGCAAAATGTCGATTATAAAAGACTTTTGGATCAATTTGATGTAGCTGTTAAACTTACATCAGCCAAGCAACAGTTAAGTTTGAGTTGTGAACCGAAAGCTAAGGTCCAGGCAGATGTTGGATTTGAATCGTTCTTGTTTAGCATGACAACCAACGAGTTTGACTCTGAACAGCCACTGGGGTTTTCTTTAACTTTAGAACAGACAAAAGCATCTATTAAGCATATATTTTCAAGAGAGGTAAGTACATCTTTTGAGGTTGGTTTTATGGACCTAACGCTTTTATTCACACATCCTGATGTCATCAGCATGTATGGAACAAGTTTGGTGTCTGATGTAAGTGTTTTTTTCAACGTGAAACAGCTTCAAAACTTATATTTGTTTCTAGATATATGGAGATTCAGTAGTATTTTGCATACACGACCTACGCAAAGGCCTAATAATAAGGAAGTTAATATGAGTACACTATCATCGAACAGCAATGTCGATGTTGGCACTGAAATACCATGGTGCTTTACGCTTATTTTCACAAACCTTAGCGGTGACGTGGATTTGGGCCCTTCTCTTGGCGTTATTTCATTAAGATCCCAAAGAACATGGCTAGCTACGGATCACTATGACGAAAAGCGGCAACTATTGCACGCTTTTACTGACGGTATTAGCTTGACCTCAGAAGGTAGACTGAGTGGTTTATTTGAAGTCGCGAACGCAAGTTGGGTATCCGAAGTCAAATGGCCACTCGAAAATAGTAAAAATACTCACCCATTAGTCTCCACCTCTTTGAACATTGATGATGTAGCAGTTAAAGCTGCCTTTGATTACCATATGTTCTTAATCGGTACTATAAATAACATACGCTTCCACCTCCATAATGAGAAAGATTCCAAGGGTATTCTACCTGATTTGCTGCAAGTCTCGTTTTCATCAGATGAAATTACTCTCAGCTCTACTGCATTGGTTGCCGCAAATATTTTGGATATATACAACACCATTGTGCGTATGAGGCAAGATAATAAGATATCGTATATGGAAACACTGCGAGATTCAAATCCGAGTGAGTCCAAGCAACCAATATTATATAAGGACATTTTGAGATCCTTAAAGTTATTGAGAACTGACTTATCAGTGAATATTTCCTCCTTGAAGGTTCAAATCTCGCCAATATCTTTATTTGATGTTGAAGTTTTGGTAGTAAGGATTGATAAGGTTTCTATACGTTCTGAAACACATTCGGGGAAAAAATTAAAGACAGATTTACAACTACAAGTCTTGGATGTCTCAGCAGCGCTTTCTACTTCAAAAGAAGAATTAGACGAAGAAATTGGAGCTTCTATCGCCATTGATGATTATATGCATTATGCATCCAAAATAGTCGGCGGTACCATTATTGACATTCCAAAACTTGCAGTTCATATGACAACTCTACAGGAAGAAAAGACTAACAATTTAGAATATCTTTTCGCATGCTCTTTTTCAGACAAAATATCCGTCAGGTGGAATTTAGGACCTATAAATTTTATCAAAGAAATGTGGACTACACACGTCAAAGCGCTGGCAGTTCGTCGTTCGCAAACAGCAAATATTTCGTTTGGGCAAACAGAGGAGGAACTTGAAGAATCAATCAAGCGAGAAGAAAACGCTTCTAAGTTCAACTATATTGCGCTTGAAGAGCCACAGATTGAAGTGCCTCAAATAAGGGATCTGGGAGAGGCCACTCCGCCTATGGAATGGTTTGGCGTTAATAGAAAGAGATTACCGAAGTTTACTCATCAAACTGCAGTGATCCCCGTCCAAAAACTGGTGTATCTTGCAGAAAAACAGTATGTCAAGATACTGGACGATACGCATTAACTGTATCACTTCCTATTGTACTGCAAAAAAAATCTCGCCCTATCCCTACTTTCGATTTTATCAGTACTGTAACTATTTAACATTTGCATACAACAGCCATACTAACTAATTTCTATTTAAAATATCTATGTTTTTGACCGTGGTGCTTTTAGTTCTATTATCTCTTTTATAAACACCAACCAACTGCTGTGCTAATTCGAACATGTTATTTCTCAACGATATAACAATGAACTGCGCATTTTTGGTTCTTTCTTTGATGTAGTTAGCCACAATCGAGACATTTCTAAAATCTAAAGCAGCATCAATTTCATCCATTACATAAAGGGGAGTAGGTTTGTACTTATGTAAAGCAAACACCAGAGCCAAGGAGCTCAAAGTTTTTTCACCGCCTGAAAGATTTGTAATATTCCTCCAACTCTTTTTAGGGGGCATGACGCTAAATGTGACACCCTCCGAAAAAGGGTCCAAACTATCTACAAGTTCCAGTTCAGCATTTCCGCCCATAGTGATCATTTGGTACATTTCTTTTAAGGTCATTGAAATGATATTAAAGCCAGTCATAAATTCATCAAACCTTTTCTTTTTGAGTATTTCTAATTGTTCTTTAACTTCGTCTCTTTTTTGAACAGCTTGGTTTAAGTCAAGCTTTCTCCTTTTGAACTCGGCCAAACGCCTAGCGTACTCTTCTAAAACACCAATATCTACATTAGTCGCATCAATATAACAGGTTAGTTCTCCAATATCACCTTCGAGAAGCTCTATATTTAACTCTTTTAATTCATCTTCAGATAACCTTGGTATTCCTCTTGATACCTCGTCGGAGGTTTCGTCAATATTCATACAATGGCGATCATCATTATCACCCTCTTCTCCTTGTGTTTCACCTTTAGCTTCACCGGAGATGTCTTCTTGATTGGTTTCCTGCCTATCTTCACCCTCTTTATCGAGTATGTCCATTTGATTATTATCTAGTATTAGAAGCGTATGAGTCACGTCCCTGATTGAGAGTTCATTCAATTCTTTCTCTTGTTGTTTTATATCGCTTTTGATATAAGTCAGTAAAGAATTCAACTTTTCCAACTTATTCTTCATTTCCATTTCCAATGATTTGAACTCATCAATTTTTCCCTCCATTTCAGCCACCTTTTCCTTCAATTGTTCACTTTGCTCTTCCAAGTCACTTTTCAGGTTCAGTATCCCAGTAACATCCGTATCATTTTTTATCAAATCTAGTTTTATTTGTTCTGATTTTTCCTCGATGACCTTTAACTCGTTGGATGAAAGTTCTATATCTCTTTCAACATTTTTGAGCTGTTTCTGAAACTTTGTGACATCTCCTACAGATTTCTTTATTCCAGACTTGACTTTTTTAAGTTTAGCAACTAGAATATCTATCCTTTGAGAAAGTGATTCTACTTTTGAATTCTGGATCTGCAGGTTGGTACCGCCAATTTTCATGATTTGATCTTGCAAGGCTTTAATCCTTTCCTTTTTAGTTTTAGTTTCAGCTTGAAGGTCATCATATTCGCCTCTCAAGTGTTCCAGAATTTTCATGATTTTATTCAGTTGCGCTGTGTCATTAACTGACTTATCATACGCCATTTTCGCTTCCTTTACCTGTTCTTCCGCTAGTGCCAATTCGCTGGCTAAAGAATCAGCTTCCATTTCCGCCCTTAGTATTTGCGATTCCATATCCGGTTCCTGATCTCTCACTTTTTTTAGTTCTTGCTCCATTTCGTGAACTGTGTCGTTAGCCACACGGAAATTCTTCTCTCTTTCAGACAATTCATTTTCAATTTTGTTCACTTCTTCAGGTGTATAATCATCCATTCTGTCTGATTGGTTCTTACCTATTCTCATCAGGCCTTTCACAACATGGTTCCCACCACCGCTCATTGTACCGGAAATGTCAATTAACTTACCATCTATTGTGACTACTCTAAACCTCCTCTTCCCGTAGGCAACGTTGTTAGCCTGCTTTAAGTCCCGAGCAACTAAAGTATCTCTAAGAACACTATAAAATGCGTTTGAAAATTTTGGATCCTTAGGCTTAACTAGGTCAAACAGCCTTGGTACATTTTCTGGCGTATCGACTGGCTGCAGGTTGAATTGGCGTAGTCTGTCCAATAAAATAAACCTTGCATAACCTAGTTTATTCTTTCTCAAGTAGTCGATACAGTGTTGAGCGCATTCTACAGTATCAACAACAACATCATCCAACCTCGGACAGGCTGTAGAAATCGCTACATCAAAGTTGTCGTCTATAACGCCGAGATCCCCCAGACGTCCATGGAACCCATTAATACGTCCCGACTTTTGTAGCCTTGATAGAGCTGTTAAAACCTTACTTTTATTCTCAGCCTTCGATAAAGAGGAGCGAGCTTCCATTGCACGTTGACGATGGGCGTTCAAAATCGTTTGCATCTCTTTTAACTTTAAATGAGCAGTACTGAAATCCTTTTCACCTTGTGACCTTCCATCTATAAGTGATTTCAGGTTCTTTTTGAGATCGAGAATGAAGCCCTGTAGCTCCTGCTTGCGTGCTTTCTTCGCAGCAATATTTTCTTCCAAAGCTTCAGCATTTTTTTTCAGCTTGACTTGAGTTTCTTCTAATAAAGATAGTTCTGATTCTGCTAATTGTATTTGTGATTTTTTCTCTTGAAGTTGGAGATCCCAAGGTTCTAAGTCCTTTTCATGTTGAATAATTTCTGCAGAAATGTCCTTAGTTTTATCCTTCAAAGATAATTTGATATCATCAAGTATTCGACGTTCCTCTTCTAGCGATTGGTTCAAATCCTTAACCTCTGTTTCGTGTTCAGTCTGTTCCCCATGGAGTTCTTCGAGAAGATGTTCAGCTTCAGATATTGAATGGTTGGTGGACTTCAAAATCTTTTCTGCTTTCCCCATTTTATTAACCAGATTTTTTGTTCTTTCTTCTAGAGAAACTCTGGTGCTTTCTAGTTCTCTCTTTTCCAGAGCCAGCGTCTTTTCTTGAGAAGCGCAAGATGACATTCGATCTTTGATTTCTTTACGTTGACTTTCAACTTCATCAACCTCTTTTAAGGATTCTTGAAATTTTTTTCTTTTCGGATTCAAAGTCTTTATTCAAAGAGGAAGTTTTTTCCAAGGTACTAGCTAATTTAGAGTTACTTTGCAACAATTTGAATTGGAACAGTTTTGACTTTAAAAGCGTTAATTGCTTTTCCTTTTCCAAAAATTCCAATGCAGTTTCCTTTCCTGATTCCAATGAATTTTTTTCTCGATTGACGATTTCAAATCTATTTTCCTTTTCTAGGCATATTTCGTTTAATGTTTCGATTTGGCTCAGGCGATCCTCAATTAACGGTTTATAGTTGGCTGTTCCAATAATGTCCTCTAAATATTCCAGCAATCCATCATCGCTCTCCTTCTCCGCTTTTGATTTCATTTGAGCAATGTTTTCAACCTCACCCTGTAGGATTAAAAATCTTTTATGATCTAAGTCGATACCCTCATTTTTCAAAAGTTTTGTCACTTGTGTATAATTGCTTTCTTTTCCATTGATGTAATACTTCGAGGAGTTGTTTCTGAATGCCTTTCTTGTAATTACTAATCCGGGTTTTTCCTCGTCTATTCTAGAGGTACCTGAAGGTTCATCAACGACGTACTCAAAATGAACCGCTACAGAGCATGATTGTAAATTCGGAAATTCTTCAGATTTGTGGATCAAGTCGGACAGCCTATCCTGTCTCATCTTATTTGCTCTAAACCCAAATACAAATAGCATCGAATCGATGACATTTGATTTACCGGAACCGTTAGGGCCTACTACAGCTGAGAAGCTTGTATGAAAGGGCCCCACTACTTGCTTACCGGCATAAGATTTGAAGTTTTCGAGAACGAGCTTGTCAATAAACAGCCTGCCCTGTTGTTCGCCCGATGGTTGGTGGCTATCATATAATTTTTGTAATTCAATCCTACTATTCTTCACCGGTGATAGCTGAAGCAATTCCAGCCTTCTAGTCGGGGACCTCCCTGGAGACCTAGGCGGCGATTGAGAGTAAGCCTTATAGTCACGGCCCCTAGAAGGTGCTTCCGGTGGTTGCAAGTTCGGTACATGTAAAGAAGAAGTTGCAGAATTCGTGGGTTGGGAAAAGGCGTATCGATTTTCACCAGAACTCAAAACGAGTTTTCTGGGAGTATGGGATTTAGCATATGATGATTCTAACGAAAGCGAATCTGGATCTGGTGTCTTTTCAGTGCGATCATTCTGCTTTTCTGCCTTGGGTTCTTGTTCGCCATTACCATGATTAATAGATAATTCTGGTTCCTCGGCAGTCTTTCTTTTCTGTCTTTTGCTTAACGGACTATCATACATCAAATATATTTCCTTGTCTGGTAATCTGGTTAGTGTGTTGGGTTATATGACGTGCTCAGGGCTTTTCTTCTTGAACAAACTCGATTCTCTATAAGTGATGATCTATTTCTTTATTTCGCGATTGTTGTAAACAATGGCGGCCCGTTCAGAATTACAAGTATCGGCTATAGTAATTAGGAAGAAGAAGAGATTCAAGAAGAAGAACAAGACAGGAACAAGTCTGTGAAAAGAAAAAGAACTAGGATCGTGAGCAAGACAACTAACTATGGAAGCACCGCCCATCGTCATTGATAATGGCTCTTACGAAATTAAGTTTGGGCCTTCCACCAACAAAATGCCCTTTCGAGCTTTAAATGCATTGGCCAAAGACAAATTTGGTACATCGTACTTATCGAACCACATCAAAAACATCAAGGATATCTCCTCCGTTACTTTCAGAAGACCACACGAACTGGGACAACTGACGCTATGGGAGTTGGAGAGTTGCATATGGGATTATTGCCTTTTCAACCCTTCAGAGTTTGATGGGTTTGATCTAAAGGAGGGGAAGGGCCATCATTTGGTCGCTAGTGAGAGCTGTATGACTCTGCCGGAACTAAGTAAACATGCAGACCAGGTGATATTCGAAGAGTACGAATTCGATAGTCTATTCAAGTCTCCTGTAGCAGTATTTGTACCATTTACCAAGTCATATAAGGGCAAAATGAGGACTATTTCAGGCAAAGATGAAGATGCCGACGTTGCTATCAGCGACTCGGACGACAAAACGTTTACATCCAAGGAGCCTGTTGATGAAACGAACTCGAACAACGATTATCACGATTTCCAACTGGTCATTGATTCTGGCTTTGATTGCACATGGATCATCCCCGTCCTCAAAGGCATACCGTACTATAAAGCAGTGAAAAAACTAGACATTGGGGGCGTTTCCTAACTGGGCTGCTGAAGGAGACACTATCATTCAGACACTATAATATGATGGACGAAACGATACTCGTCAATAACATCAAGGAAAAGTGCCTCTTTGTAAGCCCGACCTCTTACTTCGATAGTTTTAAGTCAAAGAATAAGCATGTCTTGGAATACGTACTGCCTGATTTCCAAACCAGTTTCATAGGCTACGTAAGGCACCCCAACGAGGAAGACAGCCCGCTGCCGACAGATGCACAGTCCATAACACTGACAGACGAGCTGTTCACAATCCCAGAGACGTTTTTCCATCCTGAAATCTCTCAAATAATAAAGCCGGGCATCGTGGAGGCAATATTGGAGAGTCTGTCCATGCTGCCGGAAATAGTACGACCCCTCATGATAGGAAACATCGTGTGCACGGGAGGGAACTTCAACCTGCCTAACTTTGCCCAGCGGCTTGCCAGGGAATTACAAAGGCAACTGCCCACAGACTGGACTTGCAATGTGTCAGTGCCAGAGGGCGACTGCACACTTTTCGGCTGGGAAGTGATGTCGCAGTTTGCAAAGACCGAATCCTACCAGAGGGCTAGGGTCACAAGGGAAGAATACTACGAGCACGGTCCTGACTGGTGTACCAAGCATAGGTTCGGCTACCAAAACTGGATATAGCCAATTATAGACTTACATAGAAGCAACAACGATCAATAAATTATTGTAAAACAGTGCCCTAATTTCCCCAGGGCTCCAAGGCACTTTCACTTAGGGCAAGCATTCTTCGTGAATAATCCTCTATAGGGCTTACATTTTTGTTTACCTTTCTCCTAATTGGGAAATTATCCTTTTTAAGTGGTGAGAAACGCCATTCTTCTCATTTTTTTCGCGATACAAAAAAAAAAAAAAAAGAATATGGAAAATATGAAAATGCGATCATTCCTTACCAGAAGAGGTCTCGAAGAAAGTCTTATGGTTCATCCATCCCGAATTAGATCTTGTAGGAAAACTGACATAGCGTTTTGATATATTTATACAGTGGGTCGACTGGAAAACGAAAGAAAAGCAAGACCGACAACAAAAACACTCCAGTTTTTCGATACGATAACAGAAATTTAAATGTTTGTTCATCGTCTCTGGACACTCGCACTTCCTCTTCTTACACTGGGTTCGAAGGCATCACAATTACAGAGTATCAAAGCACTTCTAGACATCGAAGACAATGTGCTTCCCAGCTTGAATATATCGCAAGATAATGACAACGCGATACAAATTCTTGGCGGTGTTGACGCCTTATCGTTTTACGAGTACACAGGGCAGCAGAATTTTACCAAGGAGATAGGTTCAGAAACAAATTCGCGTGGACTAGTATATTACTCCAACAATACCTATATTTTATTGGAAGAGGCCGACGAGGACACTCGAATAGACAAGATCACGCCGTTCGGCGCTGACTCATTCATTCTAAGCGGATCAGGCTCTATAAATGGTGTACCTCTAGGAAACCAGGTACTGTACAATCTATCGACGCTATCCATGGCGCGCATATTCACTCAGTCGTTGGGCAGTGTGGAGGCCGTTCTTGTGAATGACACCTCTGTTTACTTCGGGGGGAACTTTTCATATAACAACGGTTCAATGACGGGCCATGGAGCCCTTGTTTGGGACTCTACGTCAAATACCACTCAGCTTTTACCCTTTGGAGGGTTTGGCGAAGACTCCAATGTGAACTCGATTGTCAAACTGAATGACGATAACATCTTATTTGCGGGCAAGTTTTATACGTTGGATGACTCTTCGATCCTTACCACCAGCTCCACGAACACTACGAATGCATCCTCTACATTAAATGCCACAACTTTGGAATTGGGACAACGGATCCCATTGAGATACGCCTCGTGGGACTCGCAGGGAAGTACAACGTTTGAATCCAGTTACCTCGTTTGCCCTGATACGAGTAAAGACGCATGGTTATATCCAGGTACATCAGGATCTTTGGTTTGCACTTTACCCTATGAAGTTGCACCAACAAAGATAAGACTTTATAATTCGCCAAATTCTGATAACGACATATCTTTATTTCAAATACTGACCAATCCATCGGGTAGTATAATGAATTTAACATACCTGGATCCAATAAGTGGGGAACTGCAGAGTTGTGACGAATTTTGTCCCTTATATAGTCGAGACACTCTATTGTCAGCAAGTCAAAATGTGTCCTCGTCCCTGGATATGATTTCCTTCATCGACAATAATAACACAGATGTAAAATGGTCATCGGACTTCCAAGATTTTGCATTTGCAAACGAACTTTCTGTTACATCGTTAAAATTCACTGCTTTAAACTCATATGGAAATAAAGTCGGATTATCAGGTTTGGAACTTTATCAAGATACATTCTCGACCTATGCTAACAACTCCTTAAACGAATATGGTTGTAGTGCGCTGGCTAACGATTCCTCATCGTCCATATTATCTGACAATAAGTGGTATGATGGCTTAACGGGTCAAAGCTATATAGCCATCGACTATGTTCCAAACCAAACTAAGCCAACTCCAACTGTGACTTTTTACCCTAGCATCATTCATCCTGGTCATTATACCATCAACACATACACACCTGGGTGCGTCCAGGATAACACATGCTCTTCAAGAGGTATTGTAAACGTCACTATGTGGAATCCACAGAATAACACAATGATGGAGACGTACCTAATTTACCAAAATAACAACAATTTGAAGTATGATAAGATCTATTCGGGATATCTGGATTTCTCACCGGAAATCGTGATGAAATACGTTTCTGGAATATATGCAAGTAATACTGCGACGATCATGGTGGCAGATCAAGTCAATATCATCACCGATTCATTGGATTCTTTTAGCAGTCTTTCAGAAACTACCAGCGTGAAAAGACATACCCCATTGAATGGTATCCTTCAATACCAAAGATCAAATTTTACTGCCACAACGTCAAACGGAACGAAGATAGCCAATACTACTTTAAACCTTTTCTCGGTGGATAACTATCCAAAAAACTCTTCCATGTTTGCTGACGTTTATGATAAGAAATTAATACTTGGTGGAAAAGATAACCACATTTCCGTTATAGACTTCAATGACAATTTGGAAGTAACCTCAAGTGAAAACAAAACCATTCAGGGTGACGTGTATGGTATGACGCAAACTAATCAAGGTCTGTTAATATTCGGAGATGTCCGTTCTTCCGATAATAAATCAACAGTTTTGATGTTCAATGGATCATTTGAAAGCGTATCAAACTATTCTAAGGCGGTGGAGAACGCCATTAACATAACCTTAGCAAATAACGACCTAATTGTGTTTAACAACGATTACATATTCAACGCATCTTCGAATTCACAAATATCGAATTCCACCTCTTTTAGTCTTTCGCTTTGGTCGGCTGGTAATAACGATAACGATGATGTTTTATTTTCAGGTGCAGTGTCTCAAATGCAGTTCAGTGACTTGAGTGGATCTGCACGTTTCTTAAATGAGAGCACAGTAGAAGCGTTGAACCTGAATAAAGGTATTGTGCCTTACTTGGGTGCTTATTTGAATGAGTCCACTATAGCGTATGCATACAAAACAAATTCTTTGAGCAAGATCTATTTTTCTAACAACGTTAGTCCTTCTTGGAATTGGTCTAATAACATCACTAAAATGGTATATGCGAATAATCAAACGTTGCTAGTTATTGGTTCTGAATCCTCAACAACGGCGGAATTATCGATCCTCAACCTAAGAAATTTCACAACAATTGCTAATGAAACGCTGGGGTCCAATGCAAAGATAAATGCATTTGTAAATTTCGAAAAAAATTCCAGTCTATTGGTTGGCGGAGATTTTCAAATGAGCAAGCCAAATTGCACTGGTTTATGTGTATACAACTATGAAAGTAAAAGTTGGTCTACATTCTTCAATAATACTATTGTTGGCGAAATTACTCAACTAGCCTTCAATAATGAATCAGAATTAATTATTTCTGGTCTTTTTGCTACAGAAAAACAGCAGTCTATACGTTTAGGGTCCTTCAATTTAACCAATTCCACTATGGTTCCATTATTAACAGGTTCTGGAGGGAAACTAAATTCTTTTACCGTTACTGAAGAATCCATTGTGGCGTGGAATGACACTTCGTTGCTTATTTACAAGGACCAAAAATGGAACACTACCTCGCTACCAGGTAACGGCAGTTCTGTAAGTTCTGTGACTACGATTGACACAAACACAGACTCTTACGCTTTGAGGAAGCGAGCTACTACTGATGCTGAGAAGGGGAGTATCCTACTCCTTAATGGTAATTTTAGTATTCCGCAGTACGGAAATTTACAAGGGCTGCTGTTTGATTCCCAGAACTGGACACCTTACTTTACATCAGAAACATTGGAAGCTTCCAGTTACAATCCAACAATTTTTATAAATAGAGACGTGTCAGCCGATTTCAACTCTCAAATCCCACTTTCCAATTCGAACATGACGGTGACAAGTCCCCAATCAACTTCACCTCTGTCTCCATCTTCGTCGGCCAGCAGTGAGCCAAACAAAAAATCAAAAAAGAAGAATATGGACCGTGGATTTGTCGTTTTAATTGGGTTGGCATTAGCATTAGGAACAGTTTCTGTTCTCGGTATCGTAGGCGTCATTCTTGCCTACGTGTTTAAAGATCCAGAGGGCGATTATAGGCCCATCAAACCGCGAATTGATGAGAATGAAATGCTCGATACCGTTCCTCCCGAAAAACTCATGAAGTTTGTCTAATCGGGGTTGTATTATAATAAATAACTACTTAAATAATGAACACTTAATATAACAATCAAAAAAAAAAAAAAATCCTCAGCCGGCTAATACACAATACCTAGACACTGCATACTCCATCACTGCTTGTTTGGCATGATATGGACCGGCAACCGGTCAAGAGGCACTAAAGATGCTTTGAATGAGTGATTTAACTCTAATATGGGAGGCCGGGTCACGGATAACTATTTTTTTTACGGCAGTTTTTCGCTTTTTTCACTTGGCAAAGCCTTCAAAAATGACATTTGTTCAAAGAAAAATAGGCATAATAATAAACAAAAATACAATTCAAGGTTTTTTGTATTGAATAAGTTGTTTTTTCCTCGCCCTTCTCCAGTTGGTAGTTAGACTCACTTTTGTTTCCTTCTTCCTTTTTTTTTCCTTACTGCTGCTGTGATTCCTACATAATTATTCCAGAAGCAGACAGTCAATACTGAAAGGAAAACAGAAAAAGAATATCTACAAAATGGCATATATACAGCTATTTTTGCTGTATTTTATTGTGTCAGCAGCCAGGGCCTTCTACTTGCCAGGTGTAGCGCCCACTACTTATAAGGAGAATGATGAGATTCCATTACTCGTTAATCATCTAACACCATCCATGTACTATCAACACCAAGATGAAGATGGAAATAATGTTTCGGGAGATAAGGAACACTTCCTGTATTCATATGACTATTACTACGACAAGTTCCATTTTTGTAAGCCCGAACACGTCGAAAAGCAACCTGAATCCTTAGGTTCCATTATATTTGGTGATAGAATATATAATTCCCCATTCGAATTGAACATGCTACAAGAAAAAGAGTGTGTTTCCTTATGTAAGACCGTTATTCCCGGGGATGATGCCAAATTTATCAATAAGTTAATCAAGAACGGATTTTTCCAAAATTGGCTTATTGATGGTTTACCTGCTGCCAGAGAAGTCCATGATGGAAGAACTAAGACAGATTTTTATGGCGCTGGCTTCGGGCTTGGTTTTGTTGAGGTAGCACAAGTGGTAGATAGTGAGACTGAACAAGTACAAGTAGCCAGTGGTGAGACTGAACAAACACAAGCAGCCGATGGTAAGACTGAACCAGAAAAGGGCAAGTCCTCCAACGAAGGCATGGAATT
Source organism: Saccharomyces x bayanus (assembly GCA_019431265.1). Taxonomy (NCBI): domain Eukaryota; kingdom Fungi; phylum Ascomycota; class Saccharomycetes; order Saccharomycetales; family Saccharomycetaceae; genus Saccharomyces; species Saccharomyces x bayanus. The sequence continues at coordinate 305,379 of CP080215.1, read as the reverse complement.
GGATGCCCGTGACCAAGGTAAAAACATGGTAAAAACTCGCGAGTTTCCATACTTTGCTAATCACTTCGATATCAAAATTGAATACCATGACCGTGGTGAAGGTAACTATCGTGTAGTCGGTGTCATCGTCAATCCATTGTCTATAAAAAGATCCTCCCCAGGTACTTGTGAAACAAATGGCTCCCCATTAGTATTAGATGAGGCAAATGATAATGAAGTCTATTTTACCTATTCGGTTAAATTTGAGGAATCTCCTACTTCCTGGGCTACCAGATGGGACAAATATTTACACGTTTATGATCCTTCTATCCAATGGTTCTCCTTGATTAACTTCTCTTTGGTTGTTGTGCTATTATCATCCGTCGTTATCCACTCGCTATTGCGCGCTTTGAAAAGTGATTTCGCTCGTTATAATGAGTTAAACTTAGACGATGACTTCCAAGAAGACTCAGGCTGGAAATTGAACCACGGTGATGTTTTCCGTCCACCAAGTCAGTCACTAATGCTTTCCATTCTAGTTGGTTCAGGTGTTCAAATATTCTTGATGGTCACTTGTAGTATTTTCTTTGCTGCATTAGGTTTCCTGTCACCAAGCTCTAGAGGCTCGTTAGCCACTGTTATGTTCATTCTATATGCCTTATTTGGATTTGTTGGTTCTTACACATCCATGGGTATCTACAAATTTTTCGATGGTCCATACTGGAAGGCAAATGTGATCATGACCCCACTTTTGATTCCTGGTGCCATTCTACTAGTAATCATCGCATTGAACTTTTTCTTGATGTTTGTCCATTCTTCTGGTGTTATCCCTGCAAGCACTTTGTTCTTTATGGTATTCCTATGGTTTTTATTCTCTATTCCGTTATCATTTGCTGGTTCACTGGTTGCCAGGAAAAAGTGTCACTGGGATGAGCATCCAACGAAAACGAACCAAATTGCAAGACAAATCCCCTTCCAACCTTGGTATCTGAAAACTTTACCGGCTACTTTAATTGCTGGTATCTTCCCATTTGGTTCCATTGCCGTTGAATTGTATTTCATTTACACGAGTTTGTGGTTCAATAAAATCTTTTACATGTTCGGGTTTTTATTCTTTTCGTTCCTTCTATTGACTTTGACAACCTCGTTGGTCACTGTAATGATCACTTATCATTCGTTATGCCTCGAAAACTGGAAATGGCAATGGAGGGGATTTACCGTTGGGGGTGTCGGTTGCGCCTTGTATGTATTTATCCATTCCATTTTATTCACTAAATTTAAATTAGGTGGATTCACTACAATTGTTTTGTACTTGGGATATTCCTCTGTTATTTCATTGCTGTGTTGTTTAGTGACTGGATCAATCGGTTTCATCAGCAGCATGTTCTTTATCAGAAAAATTTACTCATCTATTAAAGTAGATTGAATTAACAAACGACTACAGTGGAAAAACCGTGTTTATTCCTACTGTTTTATTTTTCTTTATCTGCGATGCAATATAGTCTTAGGGCGTGATACATAGGTTTTTTAGTAATCTTTTGTAATTGATTAATGATACTACTAGTTTTGACACAACACTTGCAAATCAGGTAACTTTGCAGGCTCGATAAGCTCTGTTCCAGGATTCAGTATTTTAGTGGAGTGCTATTTGAAAAAAGGGGTGCAAATGGAAAACAACTTAACAGATCGAAATAATCAAATGTAGCTAGTAAGCACAGCAAATAAGATCTTTGTTCTATTATTGCACATTCTTTATGTGATTACTGACACTGACATTTTTATTTCAGTCCGGGTTATGGGGATATTCAAGGCTAAACAATGGAAATCGATAAATAAGTAATTATTGAGGTAAAAAACAATCTAAAATAGTGACAGTCGGCTGAAGCTGCTGAAAAGGAAATACAATACAAATTTACTGTGAGGATCCTTTTGGATGTCTAACTTCAAGAATTTCACTTTAAATTCGTTTGAAGATTATTACGGAAAGGCTTCTGAACCGTCAAGAATGGAGGAAGAGAAACTGGAAGCGACTAACTTGAATGTGTCTTCTTTGAAAAAGGTACACAAAGGTAAAAAGAACGCCTCAAAATATGACCAGAAGAATGTATTTAGAAACTCGATGACGGGGGTGGTGCAAGCGGCGCCGTTAAAACCAATAAAGATTATAGAGCAAAATATTGAATTTGCTAATCCGAAAAGTTTTGACCTCCTTCAGTCGACACATACTATCTGTTTTAGCAAGAAAAATGGTACTACGGATACAAAGCTGAATATGGAGGCTCAGACCTCCAGTGACATTGATAATGATTTACTGCATGTAGGAGCACCAACAGACTTGGGAGGAAATAGTAATGATGAGGCCGAAACGAGACAGCTGAGAAAATTCCGATGGTCGAATAACAAAGACAAGTGTCTTTGTGAAAAGTTAACAGTCATATATTGGGCTCTCTTACTCAACACAACAAAGCGAGCAAGTAAGAGAAGACCAATATTGTGTCATCAGGTTATAGCTGAGTTTTTCAATAGAGTGTATAAGGAAAAGTCAAGAGTTCCCATAACTTCGAGATACATCAGAGATAACCTTGTCACTTGGATAGCTCAGGGTAAAGAATTGCATGAAAAAGGCTGGATAGATATCGCTAAAACTGGCGATTTACAAGAGCAATTCAACTTTGCCACTATCAAATTATATGAAAGTGCAGAAGACGGACGTTTTATCGCGAGCAAGGACAAAACTTCGAGGGAGGAAAACACAGTAAACGATGGCTCGATTCAGCCAGAAGAAGAGTCTGCTGATACGACCGATGAAACTGGACCAGTAACAACGGGGAAGAGTACGAAGGAAGATCGAAGAGAGTTGATCAGGAATCAAATCTTGGCTCTGGACTTGAATGATGAGGATTTTTTCCAAAACGTTATGAAAACTTTATCTTCTATTGATGAACCAAAATTAAGACAGTATGTAACAATAATCTCAGAACTGGTCAATATGGAAATAGACGATGGTAAAACAGTACGAGAGAAACTCCGAGATGTGGAAATGAGTATTAATAGGCTTCAAGTCGATATAAGAGAAATAAAAGAAATGCTTATTGCGTTAGCAAATAAATGAAAAAATCCACAGACACTGAATCGTTTAAATACATGGACTTTATCAATTGTATGATAAAAACAGGCGACAAAAGGAAAAGTTTAAACTAAACTATTCATTATAGATAGTAGGTGCAAGCAAAAAAAGACACTTAATGAAACCGCCATCTGGTAATTAGTCAATTAAAATTCGTTTTTCTTATGGATCTGCTCGGTGAGGTAGATAGAAAGGGAGAGAAACTATTGTCTTTTTTTTTTTGCATTTCTTCGTTTTTTTATTTTTATTTTTTTTTAAAAAAATGGATATGTAATACTATGACATACATAAAAGTAAGTATATCTAAAAATTTATGGTTTTAAGGACATCATTGAGTTAAGCTCCCTTTCGATAACTATTAGAATCATTAAGATAAAGAAAATACATTGATTATGAGAGGAACAAACGAACAAGAAGCATTCTTTTAATGTAAAAGCCTTATTATATCAAGGCTTTGTACCATGGCTTGTCGTCATGTTGTAGACCTTCTAAATCGTAGTCAGCACCTCTTCTAGATGAAGGCACCCACCCTTCAGACTTCCATGGTAGAACACCTTCTTCCCATAGTTCTTGAATTTCTTCTAACGACAACCCTTTCGTTTCAGGAACAAAGAAAAACACGTAGAAGAACATGGCACATAAACACCCGACGAAAACGTAACCGTAGTAGAAGTTAATAGCAGAGGTGATGAATGGAGTGAAAAATGCAATCAAGAACCCCCACACCCAGTTAGAAGCTGAGGCTAAAGCCATACACTTGGACTTCACTCTCAATGGGAACGACTCAGCAGTAATGACCCAGGCAACTGGTGCCCAGGTGGTGGCATAACAGAAAAGATAGAACGACGTGAAACAAATCATACAGTTACCAGCACCCTTTGACGATGGGTGGCTCTTACCATTTGGATATAATCTGGTAACACCGACTGAGGCATAAATAACCATACAGGCCATCATAGAGGCGGCACCCAACAATAGACATTTACGACGTCCTAATTTCTCGACAGTCCATAAACTGAAGAAAGTAGATGCAAAATTGACAATACCGATGACAATGGCTGTTTGGAACGAATCACTCAAACCAACCGACTTGAAAATGATGGTACCGTAGTAGAAGAAATAATTGTTACCTGTCAACTGTTGGAACATTTGAACAAGAACACCCATTAACAGACGCTGGAAGACCTTGGTTCTTGTGGAGAACAGCTCACCCCACGACGCATTACCGGCCAACTTTTCAGCTTCAACACCGGCCATAATCAAGTCCAATTCGGCTTGAACGGCTGGGTCTTCTGCAGACACCTTGTTGGACTTGGCAATGGAGCGCTTGGCCTCTTCGACTTTGTTGACCTCACACAAGAAACGTGGAGACTCAGGAACTAAAGTCAATGCAAAAATCATGAACAATGACCAAGCGAAACACAATCCTAATGGAACTCTCCATTGTACTGAGTTCGAATAGTTCTTGGTACCGTAGTTGGTACAGTAACCCAAGAAAATACCGGCTGTGATCATCAATTGGTAACAGGAAACCAAAGTACCTCTCAAGTGCTTTGGAGCAATCTCGGAGATCAGCATAGGGCACAGGACAGCAATGCCACCAACACCTAGACCAGAAATAATTCTTCCAATGAAATACTGGTACCACTTATTGACTGAAGCGATTTGGATGATGATACCAATGATATAAACAATAATGACGATTAGAAGACCCTTCTTACGGCCATATAAATCACCACCTTTGGACAAAATGATACCGCCGAAAGCACAACCGATGTTGAAAATGGCGACGATTAGCCCAATTCTGACATTGGACAAGTAGTAGGTACCGTCCTTATGTTTCATACCAAACCTTCTCAAGAAATCTGTTTGGGCAACAAACCCGGAAATAGTACCAGTATCCCAACCGAACATGAAGCCACCAAAGGCGACACATAGACACAGTAAAGAAACTGTGACGTATTCGGACATGGGCTTTAGAGGTAGCTCCATTGGAGCAGAGTAGTCTTGACCGAGTTCTTCGTTTTTCAACTCTTCATTGGATACTTTATTAGAGGAACCGGATATATGAGATGGGCTCGATAATATAGAGCCCGTATCACCTTTGGGGGCAGCAACGTTTGCTGCATGATCAGCTACTTCTGTAGACATTTTTTATCTATTCTTCAAAAAAATCTTCTCTTTGATTTATTTAGAATAATGCAATAACTAAGGGGAGAGATTACCTTGTATTTTTCTTGACGGCTATTTACCAAGTAGAACAAGAATTGAATAAGCAAGAAAAGCTCAAGACTGCAGCATGCACCGTTCGTTTTATATCAAAACAAGGTTACGCCAGACACATCCCTCTCCCACATACAATGCTTCAATAAAAATCCCCACTTGCATAGGCATCCTGAGCTTATGTGATACTATTTCATGTCACCGCAGCACTGTCTCCCGAAAGAACATGTCTCTTTTCCGGAGAAACTCCACATTTTTCAGGAACAGTATCGGCGTACCGGAACATCTAGGACGTTTGCCCACTAAGGGGCCACTTCGGTCGAGAGACGTCCGCTCGGAAGATCTTCGCCCGCGTGGCAAGGGCTGCGGCCACAAAACACCCGTAGGAGCATGACTTCTTCTGTATGTGAGATTAATTTACAAAGGTAAGAAAAAGGATGGTGTTGATATCTTTGCATGAACTAATACAGGGCATTGGCCTCAGTCGGCAGTTCCCACGCTTGCGTGGGGGGCTTGTCCTTTTTAGCTTGTAAACGTTTTGAGGACACTTGAGCATATGAACCATTAGCCAGCTGGAAAACACTTTGGTTGCGCCAACAAATTAAGGTTTTTGGAAAGCCCCTTCTTTTTCTTCCGTATTTTTGGTAGCCATTCGAAACTGAGAGGGTTTACTCCTCCCTGGCTTGGTCAATGATCCAGGAAATGTGAAAGGTATTCCTGCTTCAGGGAATATACTTTCCGCTTTCGTGCCGTGCCGTGCCGTTTTCATCTTTTCTGACGGGAAAGCGATAGAACAGGGATGACATCGGTAAACCTTATCGACCTGACGGTGATTAGTTAAGGACTTTTTTGCTTGAGCGTGAAAAGTCATTTGGTGGATGGGTTTAGGTTCTGATTTTCTTTTGTAAATCTATTGTGTGTTTTTGTTTTTAGATTGTATAGTAAATAAGAGATCATCTACTTTTTTATATGCAGATAGCTCAGCCATAGTGAAAAGATTTCTTGGTTTTTTTCTTCAGAATTCATGCGAAAATTTAGTTATTTTGCAGAGTTTTGGCGAATGTAGAGTATTTAGTCATTCAATGTTATTCATATGCACCATTAGTAAAGATGTTTAAACGACCCGTTATTTATCTTAGAAACAGGAAACTTGTAAATCTTCATCAATGCGCTTGAGCTGACTTTTACCTCAGCGCGCAAATAAAACTAATAGTACTAATTTGGAAAGTCTTGTAAGTGGTAGCCCGATGAGCGCTGATACATTTATGTAAAGGTTACCGTAAGTTTTTGAGAGCATTCTGATTCTAAAGCATTCTCAAAATACCCAGGCACTGGGAATGCATTCCCATCCGATTCATGTTACATTTCAGATTATTAAGTTGAAAATTTTTTATACAGAGGCAGTACATATAATTTAAATTAGGTTTCATGTTAGAAACAAAGATATTAGATGTAAGAAAAAGAAGTCATTAAAAACATAATTCCTTACTATTTTTTATTTGAAACGAGGGCATCATAATGTTGTCATTAAAAAATAGTAGTTTATTTTATCCTAAAACGGAATCAAACAGATGATAGTTATTCTTATAACATGGCTTTATACCATGGCTTGTCGTCATGTTGTAGATCATTTAAATCATAGTCAGCACCTCTTCTAGATGAGGGCACCCACCCTTCAGATTTCCATGGTAGAACACCTTCTTCCCACAGTTCTTGAATTTCTTCTAACGACAACCCTTTTGTTTCAGGAACAAAGAAAAACACGTAGAAGAACATGGCACATAAACACCCGACGAAAACGTAACCGTAGTAGAAGTTAATAGCAGAGGTGATGAATGGAGTGAAAAATGCAATCAAGAACCCCCACACCCAGTTAGAAGCCGAGGCTAAAGCCATACACTTGGACTTCACTCTCAATGGGAACGACTCAGCAGTAATGACCCAGGCAACTGGTGCCCAGGTGGTGGCATAACAGAAAAGATAGAACGACGTGAAACAAATCATACAGTTACCAGCACCCTTTGACGATGGTTGGCTCTTACCATTTGGATATAATCTGGTTACACCGACTGAGGCATAAATAACCATACAGGCCATCATAGAGGCGGCACCCAACAATAGACATTTACGACGTCCTAATTTCTCGACAGTCCATAAACTGAAGAAAGTAGATGCAAAATTGACAATACCAATGACAATGGCTGTTTGGAACGAATCACTCAAACCAACCGACTTGAAAATGATGGTACCGTAGTAGAAGAAATAATTGTTACCTGTCAATTGTTGGAACATTTGAACAAGAACACCCATTAACAGACGCTGGAACACCTTGGTTCTTGTGGAGAATAGTTCACCCCACGACGCATTACCGGCCAATTTTTCAGCTTCAACACCGGCCATAATCAAGTCCAATTCGGCTTGAACGGCTGGGTCTTCTGCAGACACCTTGTTGGACTTGGCAATGGAGCGCTTGGCCTCTTCGACTTTGTTGACCTCACACAAGAAACGTGGAGATTCAGGAACTAAAGTCAATGCAAAAATCATGAACAATGACCAAGCGAAACACAACCCTAATGGAACTCTCCATTGCACCGAGTTCGAATAGTTCTTGGTACCGTAGTTAGTACAGTAACCCAAGAAAATACCGGCTGTAATCATCAATTGGTAACAGGAAACCAAAGTACCTCTCAAGTGCTTTGGAGCAATCTCGGAGATCAGCATAGGACACAGGACAGCAATGCCACCTACACCTAGACCAGAAATAATTCTTCCAATGAAATACTGGTACCACTTATCGATTGAAGCGATTTGGATAATGATACCAATGATATAAACAATAATGACGATTAGAAGACCCTTCTTACGGCCATATAAATCACCACCTTTGGACAAAATGATACCGCCGAAAGCACAACCGATGTTGAAAATGGCGACAATTAACCCAATTCTGACATTGGACAAGTAGTAGGTACCGTCCTTATGTTTCATACCAAACCTTCTCAAGAAATCTGTTTGGGCAACAAACCCGGAAATAGTACCGGTATCCCAACCGAACATGAAGCCACCAAAGGCGACACATAGACACAGTAAAGAAACTGTGACGTATTCGGACATGGGCTTTAGGGGCAGCTCCATGGGCGCAGTGTGAGAGATTTCAGGCTCGACCTCGCCGGCCTTCAATTCGTCATTGGAATATTTTTGAGATGGTGCGCTTAAGTGGGAGTCATTACTTAACGAAGACACTAGTTCATCAGCAGCTTGGGGTTGCTGTGGAACAATGGGCTTTGCTTTTTCTTCAAAAGCCATTGCGAATGTGTGTATATTATATTACTATTGTATTGTTGATATTGTTGGATGAGTGGGATGTAGATGGAAAGGGAAGAAGTAGTTTCTAGTTTATTTTCAGCCGAATGACTAGACTTTATATATGTCTGCAAGCCCCATACTACCTCCGCATTTTACTCCGCACCACATCTCTCCTTAGAACAATAGTTGCCTAGCACGTTGTGCATATCTGGAAGTGTACACATACTTAACTCTCCAGTAGGAGCTTAATCCACTTTACTTTTTTTTTTTAGCGTAGAGAATTGCTTAACTAACTTCTGCTCGGAGTGGTCCTCTCCGAGTTTGCGCGCTGCGGCGATATCACTAAAGGCACGCTGGCCCCTGAATGTCACAGACCCCGCCGCACGGACTAGTGGCCGCCGGTGCCTGCTGGTGCCGCCCCTTCCTTGATTTCTGGGCGAAAAGCTGCTCAGGGGGGTTCCTTCGCGCACGTGACCTCGAGGGGACTTTTTATGGCGACAAAGGACTATAATCGGCCGTCCAAGGCCCGACTCTCAGTGTGTTAATGCAGGATTTATTCTGCACTTTATTGGAGTTAGGTGCGAACTCACTGGCTACAAATCAGGTGTGCGGCTGCTTGGAGTCCTTCCGGCCTTTGTTCCGGTGTTCTGCTGATCTGGATCTGGTAATCTCCTGTTCTCTGTGTCTTCCGGATCTGGTGCGGTTGTGGGGGCATGTGTAAGTATGTGCCTGTCAGTTGGAGAACTCGTAGCGGATAGAGCCTGATGACCCAGCATTGCAGGTAGGAGCATCGCTGGTTGCGCCATCGCAATCGTAAATATGAAAAAAAAATTTATATTTTGTCCGATTACTATTGCATCGCGTTTTGTAAAATGTCCCGAAACAAAATTACACTATCCTGATATAGACATATGTGTATATATATGTACGTATACATGTTTTTATGTATTGTGTAGACGTTATAACAAACAGAGAGGAAAAAAAGGGCCTATAAAAGTTTGACTTTCTTGATATCTTGGTTTATTCTGAACATATAGTACGTCAACGTGATCATAGCGAAAATCAACGGGACCAACCATACGATTATCTTGGAGGAAATCTCGCTATGGCCGCTGTGGCCGCCGCCCCCCTCGCCATGCAGCTTGGACTCTAACCGAAGTCTTTGTTGCTCTTTTATTAGTTTGTCTAGGTTCGCGTTCATGGTCAGGAAATCTTTGAAACTGTCATCGCCCAGGTCCAGCCCTCCTCCCGCTTTGTTAAGATCAAGCACCTGTCTTAATTGTTCAAACAGCTCACGCTCATTCTCCACAATCTTGTTCATCTTAGCGAGAAGCGGGTTGATGTCATTTGCCATGATTTTCCCTTCCAACCTGTTCATCTTCTCGAAAAGCTCGTTACTCGTTATGCTTTCTCCCTTGCCATAGAAGGGCATCCTTTCCTTGAAACTCTCTTCACCCGTTTGCGTATTAACCACTTTTGTAACCACCCTAGGCTGGCCCATCGGGTTCACGTTAGGAATAAGCGAGTCTTCGATGACTCCGTCATAAAGCTTCATCTTCAAGATTTCAAACGACTCTTTGGATGCATCGTTCGCGGCACTCGCCCCAATTCTGAACGGGGTGTTATCCATGAATTTGATCTTCCTTGTCTGGAAACACACTCTATTGTCCATTTGCAACTTCAATAAGTGATCGTCCTGCGGGTCATATGTCAACCTTAATGTGGATGGTACCATGGAATCCTGGTATTGAAATAGGCACGACGCAAAATGCGAAGCGCTCTTAGCATCGAAGTTCGTAGCTCCGTCATTCAGATATGCTGTCACACTTTCGCCTAACTTGTCATCTAACCGTAACAGAATCATCAGCCCATCGAATTTCTTGGAGCTTCCGCCAAATACCTCCGTACCATCTCCTGAATTCCCCTGTTTCAACCAAAATGCAAGCCCACCCTTGGTGCTACCTCTGAACCCAAAACTTCTGAACGTCCATTCTACTGTCAATGCGTCCTGGATTTTGTAATCTGGCTTCAGCCAAAGCGAGCCCTTTGTGTTCTTCCCAGGGGTTAAGATAAACCTGCCTTCTTCCAGCTTCACTTTGTCCTTTAAAGACCATTGCGAAAGTTCCTTTTGCGGATCTTTCAATTCTAGTAAGTTAGGCAACGAATATTCTCTATTCCATTTCAATGCATCCTTGGATGTCACTTTGGCCTGCACTATCCATATACATATATACAGCCATATTAACTCATTGATCAGATTCATCTTCCTGAATGTGTTTCCGGGCTATTATCCCTGCATTTTCTTCCAAACCCTGTGTGCAAGAAGCTATCTTTCTTGTAACCATCCTCCCCTAACTCGCTTTGACAAATATTACAATGGTATGTAAAATATCCAAAAAAGGTAAAAAGAAATGGCAAGATGAAATCAAAGAAAAAACGTAAAATCCTGTTTATGTTGAAGTATAAAATATCCTGTATATGTTATAATATGTAAAATGTTAATGTTGATGCCCCCTTTGAAGAAAAATGTACAATTAGTAAGTAAAATAAATAAATGGTTCCAAAAAATTTCTTCTTCAATGCTCTTGATCCCTAGTTTGAAACAATGCCCTTGGTTTGAACCTTCGTTTCTCTTCATCAGTCAGCCTTCGTTTCTCCACTACTTCGCCCTTCTTGTTAACATACGTTATCACATCTTCTATATCTGGGTTCTCCCTTAATAACGCGCTCTTGCGTTCACTCCTAATCTCTTGAGTGACCACTTCATCCGACACGAAGGGATTTTTACTCACTTGTGCTGATCTGATGATGACGTCTCCCTCGTCTTCGCTTTCTTGGCTACTGGTTCCGTTTTGTGGGGAATAGTTGTTCCAATTCTTGGCCAATTCGAACGTTATCACTTTGTCGCTGGGCGTACCAGGTACATCTTTAATGATCTTCTTTCTGTACGACTCGTCAAGTTCATTTCTATCGAGTGATAAGTGCAACTGCCTGGCAGAGGTAGGTCTGCTGGGGGGAGCAGCACTTCTTCCTCCTCCTCTTCTTCATCCTGCTGCACACCTTCAGTAGGAAACAGCATTCTATTCACACGACCCAACGGTTTCTGTTCCTCACGTACTATCCCGTCATCGTGACTTTCAAATTGAAATAGTGTTCTCTTGACTGAAGATTTCGGGAAAGGTGAGCGTTGAGGTGAAGTGAGCCCATTGAATGGGGAAGTCATACCCATGCTCGCATTGGGAGGCGCTAGTAATGGTGCATTCTTGAACGGCCTAGCTGTCGACGGAGTCACAGGGACCAAGTTCTGTGAAGGCTTTTGAGGGGTCCTTTGCGGTTGCATTATCCCGTTAGAACCAGCATTGGCGTTGGACTGCGTAAGATACCTAGTGCCTCTCGATCTGGGTGGCGTGGAAGGTGTCATTGCTTGTGTAGTAGTCCCTGATTCTGGGATCAAAACTGCGTCGAGGGTTGTTTGATTTACAGTATCCGTATCAGGTTCTTTGAACATGCCTCTCTCTTTTTATAAATGCCAAAAGTTGCGACGCGAAGAACGAGCCAGCCATTGAAATTTTTCAGTGTGCTGGCTATAATAGAAAGGATCGACACTCTTAATGAAGGGAAAAGACACGGCAATAGTGCGAATAGTATTGTGACTAAGACGAATTAGTTTAGGGGAATGGTATGTTGTGATCGATGGATGCCATTCGGTTTTTTGCCTCGCGAAATAAGACTTACTAACACCGGTGTTGTTATTTACATTAATAAATAGAACGCTCTTTACAATCATGCTGTGAAACAGAAAAACCAACTCCAGCAAGAGTTGGCTAGGTTTGAAAAAAACTCTTTAACTGCCCCCATTTCTTTGCAGGGGTCTATTTCTGCGACGTTAGTCTCTTTGGAAAAGACAATTAAGCAATACGGAGAGCATCTAAACAGATATAAAGAAGATACCAATGCGGAAGAGATCGATCCTAAGTTCGCCAATAGATTGGCGACCTTGACAAAGGATCTTCAAGATTTTACAACCAAATTCAAAGATCTAAAGCAGTCTTACAACGAATCCAATTCCAGGACACAATTGTTTGGTACGGGAGCATCTCCTATGATGGAGTCTGATAACCCCTTCAGCACATCAGAGGCAATAATGAATAAAAGAAACGTTGGAGGGGCGAGTGCAAATAGCAGGGAAGGGTCCAGCAACGGCGCAGGGCTGCCGCTATATCAAGGGTTGCAGAAGGAGCAAACGGTTTTTGAAAGAGGTAATGCTCAATTGGACTACATCCTGGAAATGGGCCAACAATCATTCGAGGATATCATGGAACAGAACAAGATTTTATCCAAAGTACAAGATCAAATGTCAAATGGCCTTAGAACGTTGGGTGTTTCGGAACAAACTATCGCTTCCATTAACAAGAGAGTCTTTAAAGACAAACTTGTCTTTTGGATTGCACTAATCCTTTTAATCATAGGTATTTATTTTGTCTTAAAATGGTTAAGGTAGAAATAACCATGTAACCTTGGTTTCTATTTATAAATAAACATATCATATATACATGCATCATTATAAGGGTCTGCAAAAAATTGCGAGCCTCGTTCTCTCTTCTTCATCATCAAGCTCGCCAATATATACAGCTCTTATCTCCATTCGTGACAATTCGTTGCTGGTTTGTCAGGCGGAACTTGCTGTTGTATATCGAGTTTAGGTCTGTGGTATCCTGTCCGGGCTTCAAGACGTCTGGAATATTCATTGGCTTGGCGCATTTCATGGTTTTCTTTCCTATACCTAGTTGACCGTGGTCGTTATTACCCCAAACAACCACTTCACGTTCATGATCAGTTTCACCAAAGACAGCATGTGAACCGCAACTCCAATTGATCAGTTTCTTGTCATCTAATTTAATTTTGATTGGCTCACACTGTGAGTTCTTGAAAGTGTTGTTACCCAATTCACCGAAAAGTCCATTACCAAATGCAAAATAGTAATGATCTGGAACTACGCCCGGCCTACGAATGTTCACAAACGAGGTTTCGTCATCACAGTGGATGTCCACACATTTCCAATTTGTTAACCCGGGGAAATGCGGTTTGAATGCATGACTGACTGATCTGGGAAATGAAACGTATTCTAAATTGTATGAGATAGGCAATGCTAATTGCCCAAACCTGTTCCAACCAAAGGCATAAAGCTCCCCATTGCGGTCCAATGCTAGCGTATGGTAAGACCCGCACGCAATCTTATCAATTTTTCTTTTTTGAATAGTGTTCTCTCCTTCATTTTTGTATTTGTTTAGTAATTCAATTTCGAACAGCTCATTATTAGGCGGGAACTCATCAAATTGAGAAAATGTTGGTATACCAAACTGTCCCCTTGATATCTGGGGCTGTTTCTGATCATTCCCAGTAGCACATGAATAGGCTTTACCTAGATTAGATAGCAATACCAAATGGTGGCTACCAGTATCGAACTGTACCACCCGATTTTCGCCATTTTTACTGTCAAATACTTGCTTTGTCTGTAATTTCCAATCATATCTTTGTTTGGTTTTCCACGGCAACAGCTTCGATCTTCTCGATGATAGCTTCGAAGCAATCAAACTCGGAGTCCTTATCGGTACAACCAGTATTTCACCCTTTCTATTCAACGCGTACAGGTAGTCGCTGGAGTACTTCATTGAAGTCAGATGTTGACCTGCCAATAACGTCTTCGTTTGGCCCAGATCATCCCATGATATCAAATCGCCCTTTTCGTCAAGTGCAAAGTTACAGTTGAAATCATCGGAGGGGGCCAGCAGGATGTCTCTAAACTTACGGTTATCCAGGTTGGGGACTCTGACGGGGAACAACGAATCTTTAGAATGGCATTTCCCCCATATGTACACGCCGGGATAGTCTATTCCATGTTGAAAGGTGGGCACCTGAGGGATCTCCCTTAGAAGATTCTTGGCCTTTTGCCTGGCCAGTTTCTCCAATGAGTCCTGTCCATTTTGCTCTTGCACTGCGTTTACACGACCGCCATTCATCTTGATTAGCCACCAGGATTTCAATTCAGGCCAACGCAAATAGGCGGATCCTAACCCACCAACCACCAGGATGATAAAAATCCCCTGCCCAACAGCAGACAACTTGGCCATTCTTTCCCATTGCCGTTCTGCCTCCTTTGAGATCTGTTCGGCAGATTTTTCAGGCCATTGGAACTGGTCCTGAGACGATCTTTTCTTGGCTTTATACGCACCGTGATTGATGTTTTCTGCAAATAAGTCAGCTTCATCGTATTGAGGTTCCTTGGCATACTGCCTGACGGGGAAGAACCAGTTGCGACGGGGCAGAAGTGGGTGGCTTCTCGCCAACAATCTAAGCGACATCACCGGTATACGTGCCTCTTACTGTTGCAGTCTTTTTTGTCTAGTTCACCTTTTGAATTCGATGTCACCGCCAATTTTTTTTTGTTGACACAAAAAAGCTGGCAGGTCTTTCTCTTCCCACTTGATATTAAGTTTATTCCTCAACGTTAATCTTTGAAAAAACACATAATTATATGTATTACAATTACGTATAAATATATTTATTGTTTAAAAAACTAGCATTTTTTTCAAAAGCCAAAAAACGATAAAAAGAAAAATTTTTTTTTTTTAGTTTGTTCAGATTCAATTAAGAATTTAAGCTTGAGAAGCAAAGTATTCTGGGAATTCTCTGACGTTGTGTTCCAAAGAACCCTTCTTGGACAAGAACTTAACGAAAGAACCGTCATCCTTGACTTCACCGGCTTGGGCCTTCTTCAAGTAGTCTGGTCTGTCCAAGTTGGTGAAACCCCACTTCTTGGACATAATGATCTTTTGTTGACCTGGGAACTTGTATCTGGCTCTTCTCAAACCTTCAACGACAACATCCTTGTTGTTGTCCTTGGTTCTGACAGAGAAGATAATTTGACCAATGCTGACACGAGCGGCCAAACCGTGAGGCTTACCCCAGGCACCTCTCATACCTTGTTGCAATCTATCCGCACCGGCACAAGACAACATTTTGTTGATTCTCAAGACGTGGAAAGGGTGGACTCTGACTCTCAAGTGGAAAGCATCTCTACCGGAGACAGTGGTCATGTACTTGTTGGCACAAATACGAGCAGCTTCCAAAGCTTCAGAAGACAATTGTTCCAATTCGTTGGAGACTAGATGGACACACAATGGAAATTCATCGACAGTGGCCTTCTTCTTACCTAGATCGTAGATTCTGATCTTGGAGTCTGGAACAGCTCTGTTGTATCTAGACTTTGGATAAGGCTTGTTCTTTTGGTATCTGTAACATCTAGCTGGTCTTCTAGCCATCTTGAATAGGTTATTTGATATGCTTCTTTTGTAATTTGCAAATAAAAAACTTCCAACACTGGCAATAAAGGTATAGTAACTCCTTTAAAATCTTCTTCTTCTTATAAACTCTCTCTAGAAACACCACCACCAAACCGCAAGTGAAAAGTTCCTTAGTCAGCATCATTGCGGGATTCATTTCAGATGTCAGAAGTCAAATCCCGGAAAAAAATAAAAAAAACTTAACAAAAACTAAAAAAAAATTAAAAAGAGCAGATGTACGGATGTAAAATGTACGGATGTAAAATTTCACAGTCCTGTATACCGTTTGCTATTTCCGCCTTTTTTTTATTATTTCCGTTTTAGTTTCTTTTTTTCCTCTTTTCTGCGGAAAATTTTTTTTTTTTCTACTGACAAGGGCCAAAAGCAAAAATTAAGTCCCGGCTATATATGACAGACAGTGTGAGATGAGATGAGGTGAACAGTGCAGTAAGTCACACGAGCACAAAAGCAACAAGAACACGCCATGGGTAGATATTCGGTAAAGAGGTATAAGACCAAGAGAAGAACAAGAGATCTGGACCTGATCTACAATGATCTGGCCACTAAGGAGTCTGTGCAGAAGCTGCTGAACCAGCCATTGGACGAAACCAAGGCGGGGCTAGGGCAGCACTACTGCATACACTGTGCGAAGTATATGGAGACTGCCATAGCGCTGAAGACGCATCTGAAGGGGAAGGTACACAAGAGAAGGGTCAAGGAGCTGAAGGGCGTCCCCTACACGCAGGAGGTCTCTGACGCTGCTGCGGGCTACAACTTGAACAAGTTCTTGGACCGCGTGAAAGATATTACACATTCCGTGGGCCCAGAGAAGGAGTCCAACGAAGTCTTGCTGAAAGAGCATTTGGACACCGCCTTGGCGAACGTTGCCACGACAGAACCCACCCCTGCCGTGGGCTGCCCCAGACGCCGAGGCTGCTGCTGCTGCTGCTGCTTCCACCACCCCAGTAGAAGCTGACCCTACTGCTCAACCATAACAACCATAACAAATAGGCATATACACTTTTTTTATATTATACACACTCAATCACTCTCGAGTCGCTCTTGCGGGACACGCAATGAAAAAAAAAATGCGCAACAAAAAATTTTTTCGTTTTTTTCACTCTAGAGCGATGAGCATCGACAACTTTATACGTAAATCAATGGTTAGATAGATAATATTAATACTGCACAAGAACTTTGCTGCAACCAAAGTGCCAGTAGGAGTTGTTGTCATTGCTCACTGCCCCACTACTTTTCTCCTGCTTTATTCGGGCTCCCGGTCGGTCATGAAGTCTAGTAAGCTGTTGGTCCAAGACGCTAAGGATTACCGCTTCAATCCGTCCATACCGCTGAGGATATATTTGAAAACATGCATCGGCATCTTGGAAAAGGCGCAGTGTGCGTTCCAGGCCGGTGATCTGTCGCTGGCGTTTATTTATTACTTCAGATACGTGGATTTATTGACTAATAAGCTGTCTAAGCACCCTGAACTGTCCTTGATGGACCCGTCATCTATTTATAAAAGGGAATACTTGCAGCTGATAAAACTGGAGGTGCCCGCGGTTTGCAAAATAATTGAAGGCCTGCGCAAGGAAATCGACTCTCAGTATAGCAAGCTGCAGACTTCGTTGGCCAATAATATAGCTAAACCAAACACGAACACAAGCACAACGCCCGTACAACTGCAGCAACAGTCGCTGCCGAAGGAGTCGTTCAACGAATACAGATTCAACCAGTCAATCTCCTTTTTCCAGAAAATTTCAAGCTCGCAACTAAACACCACAACCAACTCACCCAGTCAGGATGCCGCGCATGACGAAGCCTACAGACTGAATTATCCGGAACTACCACGGTTCACGTTCTCTACATAGCATCGTTTTTTCATACCATACATACACACATACATACATACATACGTGATCACTCGTTACAATCTACCGCGGTCTCTTCGTTTCGACCATTGCACCTCGACAGGTATGTCCAATAAATTCCGGTGCGCCATAACGTCGTCCTTCTGCGTCATCAATTTCGTCATTTTGTTCATTTTCTTGTTCAATTTCATCAAGTACAGCAAGTTCAGCGTTAACAGCACTAGTATCACTATGTTCACCCAATTGAACCTCCATCTATCGTTGCTCACTTCGGGGGCTTCCACCGCAGCGTCAGTCTTCGTCTCGGGCAGTGCCAGTGCCAACTCGGGCGCAATTTTCCTTGGTGACCCAAACGACGCAACACTTGGTAACGCATTGAGTGCATCCGTCCTTTCCTTACTTAGTTCCACATACTCTCCCACGAACTCGTCAATCAACTCTACCAGGTCCTTGGTGGCAGTGATTTGCCCGTTTTTACAATTGCTCTCAACCATCGGTTTGATCCAACTAGACGCGTTCCAGTCCACCCAGAAACTAATCTTCAATATACAACCTTGCCCCTGATCATCCCACCGAAACATATACCTCGTCCTGGTGCTGAAGCTTGTACCGCTTGGGACGTTCGGTGTCCTTGTTATACTTAAAACGTTTATATACCTTTCCCAATCGCAATGTAAAAGAGTCTCCGTCACTTGACAGTTTGTGGATTTGGGCCCCACGGGGAAATGCAGTTGCTTGGTATATTGGAAATTCCTGTAATGCTGACCGTCTTTGTTGACTTTTTTCAAATGTCCCAATATGTGAAATATTCGATGAGTCTTGGTTTTTGAGAAAGTTTAATTCAAAACTTGGATTGTCCTCATTGAACATCATTATGAAAAGTAGGCCCGGCGGAACATTGAATTGGCGTTCCACAAGAACGTATTCATTATTTACCTCGGGGTTATATGGGAAGTCCATTGTTTCATCCACGTGAAAGGGCCCATCGTACTGGAATGGGGCGTTTTGCTTCAATCTGTAAACGGACCTGCGATAATATGTCGTCGAAGAACCAAATGTCGACGGCGACGACGAAGACGACAATGACGGTGAAGATGAAGATGTTTTCGGGGTCCCCGTATAATCGTCCACAGACCTTATTGCTTCTTCAATGAGCATATCGTTCTCACTCATGTACGAAGCTCTGCTTGTGGGCTCTGTAGTCGTTGTCGATATGAAATCGTTATATGCGTTAGTAGAAGCACTGTTGAATATGGAGGAAGGCGCCGGCGACATGCCCTTTGTCTTGGAGATCCTTTCATCCACTTCCATAACATCATTGATCTTGGTCAAATTCTCCTTTGACCAAATGCGTGTAATCAATTGGAAAACCTTGTCTCTTGACATGAACCCGGAAAACGTATACTTGTTTGTCAAGGTCTCTATGGAAATTGCGCCTGAATTCGTCGTCACCTTGTCCAAGTACTTAATTTCATTCAACGGGATTTGCACCTTTGCCATCCAGTTCAGTACGGTAGAATTGAAACATATATGTGTGTCGGAGAGGAAAATCCTGCCTTGATAGGGGAATTCTCTGTGGAAGTAGCAGAAATAGTCCCCAACAAGCCTTGCCTTAGAAGGTATCGATTTGAAAATTTGATGGAATTTCTCATTGGCCTCCTTAGAAGCGAACTGAATCTCTGTATCTTTAGCTTCATTGGTAACAGTATCCTGTGAAGTTGATTTCAGGGAAAATGTGCTCAAAACTGTGTCAAAAAATGACGACCTCGACGAAGAACTCGATATAGGTGGTCTCTTGCTATCTCCATCAGCACCATCACCCTCACCATTCGACGATGTGCCCATGATGATATTATTTACAGACGTCAGCGCTGTCCCATCACCAATACGGGAGCTCTCTAAAATGGAATTCACATCTGACAAGTGCGGATCGGCAGGCGATGACTTCAGCCCATTCAACGGTACTGAGCCGTCCCTGCCAGGCGAAATCAACAAGTGTTCTGTAGAAGGCTTCTGCACGCCCATACCCTTAATTATTCTCCTCGCACCATCCACACCATCTTCTTCGACCAGTGGCTTCACTGCATTCAATTCACCGTCCATGGTCACACCAAGCTCGCGCATACTGTCCCCCCACATCATGCAATCAATCACACCGCACTCTCTTTCCTGCGTTCCACTGCCTTCTTTGATGCCACTAAATTCAACTAGTTTGTCCCGCTTATTGCTAACTAAACGATTGTCCCATCGCACGGCCGCTGCTGCAAGTAAAACGGTGAATTTTTCAGTTATTTAACATGGGTTGTGTTGTGATAGATCATCAGGAAAAGAGCTGAAAACGGGCAGGAAAGTATAGGGTTTCTCGGCTGGGCAATGACTACCACGATAGGTTCCCCACATATGCTGGCTAATGAGGATAGACTTTCTAACGAGATGCCCGTGCTGAAGGACCACTCCGAGCAGAACGGACAAGAGCAACAGGGTCCTGTTAAGAACACCCAACTGCATAGTCCCTCAGCAACCGTCCCGGAGACAACAACTGCTCAGAAGGAGTCTCTGGAAATGCTACCGACAAGTACAAGTGCTGCAACGGGGGCCGCAACGAGCACGCCACCGCCATCGTTACCGCACGTTGAGATTAATCAGGTCAGTTTAGCATTGGTGGTAAGGAACTTGACGGTATTTACCATGAAGGAGATTGCCCAATACATGAAGACTAACGTGCACACTCAGATGAATGAGCCCAACTCGGCAAAGAAAATACGTTTTTTGCAACTGATTATATTCTTAAGGACACAGTTTTTGAAACTTTATGTGCTTGTAAAATGGGCCCGTACTATAAAACAAAACAATTTCCATGTGTTAATCGATCTTTTGAACTGGTTTAGAATGACCAATATGAATGTCAACAACTGTATTTGGGCTTTGAAGAGTAGCCTTGATTCCATGACCAATGCTAAATTGCCGAATGTGGATTTGGTCACCGCTTTGGAGGTTTTGAGCCTTGGCAGACCTAATTTGCCCACGCACAATTTCAAATTGAGTGGTGGCAGTGACTCCACGGATGCAGTAGATGGGATGGCTAAGGTGCCCCTGAGTTTGATTTTACAAAGATTACAGGATTTGAACTTAACTGTTTCGATTAAAATTGCATTAATGAACGTTCCTAAATCGTTGCATAACTATCGTATTAAGAACGGCAGAATCTACTTCGTGGTTACCAATGAATTTGAGGTTCAGTTATCCACAGTAAATAGACAATCGCCTTTGTTTTTCGTAGACTTGAAACTGCTATTTAGTACAGAAGCTGAGCAGAGCGTTTCAACCGTCACAGAATCCAATTCGCCCAACGGCAACAGTGATAACAACGACGATGGATCCAATCCTAATGGCAACAGCCTACCGTTAAATAAACCAAGACTGGAGAAATTGATTAATGAGATTCTTTTGAAAAGTAATGATCCCTTATCATCCCTTTACAATTTCTTACACAAATACGTGTTGACACTACAGCTATACATGGTTCATAGAGAATTTTTAAAGCTAGCCAATGGCGGGAAATTTTCCAAGAGTAACCTGATCCATAACTATGACTCTAAAAAAAGCGTAATTACGGTTAGATATTGGTTAAATGGTAAGATGGACAGCAAAGGTAAGATAACCATTGGCATTCAAAGAACTACAGAGAGTCTTGTTTTGAAATGGGACAATCAAAGTGCATCAAGGGCTAAAAACATGCCTGTAATTTATAATAACATTGTATCAAATATCGAAGGTATTCTGGACGAGATCATGTTCAACCATTCAAGAATCATCAGATCGGAGCTGCTAGCAAGAGACATATTTCAAGAAGACGAAGAAAATCCGGATGTTTTATTATTTCAACTTCCTACAACATGCGTTGCTATGGCGCCTATCCAATTAAAGATCGACTTGTTAAGTGGGCAATTTTATTTCAGAAACCCGACTCCACTTTTATCGAATTACGCTTCAAAAATCAATAAAGCAGAGAGCCCAGAGGAATTGGCTAGAATATTACAACAGTTGAAATTAGACAAGATAATTCACGTTTTGACTACCATGTTTGAAAACACAGGATGGTCGTGTAGTAAGATTATCAAAATCAATAAGCCAATTAGGACTCAGTTGAATATCAACAGCAACAATACTACGAAGACGGAGAGTGGTAATGCTATTGATAATGACGCCAAAAATGGTAATTTTTGCCTGTTGTTACAAAGGGATCTGTTCATTAGGTTACCACACTGGCCCCTCAACTGGTATCTAATACTGTCGATAGTATCCTCTAAAACATCATGTGTGGTGGAAAAAAGAATTGGTAAGATTGTCTCACAACGTGGGAAGTGGAACTTGAAATATCTGGACAATTCTAACGTAATCACCGTTAAATTGGAGTCAATAACGTACCAAAAAATCATGATATTGCAGAAAACTATTTTGAACAGAATCATAAACCATATGCTAATTGATTCCTTGAACCAATTAAAAATCCACAATAAGATCTGTTCATCTGAAATGATTAGTGAGCAAAAATTACCTCAATATATCGTTCAAGGAGGTAGTACTAATGATAACATCTCTATCATAACACTAGAGTTAGAATCTTTTTGGAAGGTTCCAAAGCGCTAAATTCCATACTGGAGAGTTCCATGTTTTTGAGAATAGATTATTCTAACTCTCAAATACGATTGTATGCCAAGTTTAAGAGAAACACGATGATGATTCAATGCCAAATTGATAAACTATACATCCACTTTGTACAAGAAGAACCATTAGCCTTCTACTTGGAGGAGAATTTCACAAGCCTAGGTATAATAATTCAGTATTTGACCAAATTTAGACAAAAATTGATGCAATTGGTTGTATTAACAGATGTTGTGGAAAGATTACACAAGAATTTTGAGTCCGAAAACTTCAAGATAATCGCATTACAACCCAACGAGATTTCCTTCAAGTATCTCTCTAACAACGACGAGGATGATAAAGACTGCACGATAAAGATACTAACAAATGACGATTCTATTAAAAATTTAACAGTGCAACTATCGCCCTCGAACCCACAACATATAATACAGCCTTTCTTGGATAATTCGAAAATGGATTATCATTTTATCTTTAGCTACTTACAATTCACGTCATCTTTGTTTAAAGCTCTAAAAGTAATCCTTGTTGAAAGAGGGGAAAAATTCCGTACCGGTGGAAGCCAGTACTCCACCATGGTGAATATCGGATTGCATAATCTAAACGAGTATCAAATAGTATATTATAACCCTCAGGCAGGTACTAAGATCACAATATGCATAGAATTGAAAACCGTTTTGCATAATGGCCGTGACAAGATCCAGTTCCACATCCATTTTGCAGACGTGGCACACATCACCACGAAATCCCCCGCCTACCCAATGATGCATCAAGTAAGAAATCAAGTTTTTATGCTTGATACGAAGAGGTTAGGGAGTGCAGAAGCTGTTAAACCAACCCTTGCATCGCACGCCATTCGTTTGGGCAATGGTGTAGCTTGTGACCCCAGCGAGATAGAGCCTATCCTGATGGAGATTCACAACATCCTCAAAGTCGACTCTAACTCCAGTTTATCCTAGAATGATTCAATAAGCACTCCGACGTATCATATCCCAGGGGATTATAACCCCTCCCCCTGAAATAGTTCGAACTAAAATTGAAAAACTGTACACATATATAGATATATATATTAAAAATTACAGTATAAAGACATATTCACACTATCTACAGAACAGAGGGCACACCAAGCATGACAGAATCAACTACACAAGAAGCTGTTGTTTTAGAACAGCCAGGCAAAATTGTCTTAACTAATGTTAACATTCCTAAAATTTCAGACGCAAACGATGTAATCGTTCAAATCAAAGCCACAGGAATATGTGGTTCAGACATTCACTACTATACACATGGCAGGATTTCCCATTTCGTGGTTAAGTCACCAATGGTGCTGGGCCACGAGTCCTCGGGTGTAGTGGTACTTATAGGCGACAACGTCAAGACGCTTAAAGTGGGAGACAGAGTGGCACTGGAGCCCGGTTTCCCCAATAGGTTCTCGTCAGAATTAAAAGAGGGAAGGTACAACCTGGATCCTGATTTAAAATTCGCAGCTACACCACCCTATGACGGAACTTTGACGAAGTATTACAGGGCTCCGAAGGATTTTGTCTACAAAATACCTGATCATGTCTCCTTCGAGGAAGGGGCACTGATGGAGCCACTATCGGTGGCAGTCCACGCAAACAGACTGGCCAAGATGAGATTCGGCGCTCGATGCGTCGTATTTGGGGCTGGACCCGTAGGCTTGTTGACTGGTAAAGTAGCCAGCGTATTTGGCGCCACTGACGTAGTCTTCGTGGACCTGTCAGAAACCAAACTGGAAAGAGCCAAGCAGTTTGGTGCTACACATATGGTCAATTCAGGCGACTTGCCACAGGGTGTCAGTGCGGAAACTGTTATCAGAAAGGCTATTGGCAAGAAAGGTGCCGACGTCGTATTTGAATGCTCCGGTGCTCAGCCTTGCATCAGAACAGGCATCGAGGTTTGCAAGGCAGGTGGAACGTACGTTCAGGTCGGCATGGGGCAAGAAGAAATCCAGTTCCCGATCTCAAAAATCCCTGCCAAGGAAATAACCTTTCAAGGCTCCTTCAGGTACTGCCAAGGAGACTACAGCGACTCTATTGAGTTGGTCTCTAGCGGGAAGCTCTCGCTCAAACCCTTGATTACACGTCGCTACCAGTTTAAGGAGGCTATTGAGGCATTCGATGAGAATAGAGACCACCCGCTGGACAACGTCAAGACAATAATCGAGGGCCCAGAATGAGAATAGCCGTACTCCCAAATATATATTCTGTTCTGTATATAACATATCATATACGATTCAATTCTGATGATTTTATAGTCATTGTGGGGGGGATTTTAGTAGTGGCCGAAATTTCCAAGATGAAAATATCCAGGAAAGTTCGAAAATTTAAGCAGAGAAGCTGAACTGGAAAGCGAGAAGGCATACGATTATAGCGCTAAGATGAGTGTCCAGACAATGATGTGGGTACCTCGGAGAGTGGTTCGAGGTAGTGTCCCGTTTTTTGCGAACTCAAAGCTGTGCTTGGGACTCTCGAGGAGATCTTTCCACGGGAGCTCACTAGCTCGTTCTACATACGAGGAGGAAAAAGTTCTAGTGGATGAAATAAAGCAGCAACTGACACCTGCCGACATCGAACTATCCAAGAAACTACGTAACATCGGTATATCAGCGCATATTGATTCTGGGAAAACTACTTTTACTGAACGTGTTTTATACTATACAAAAAGGATCAAAGCTATTCATGAAGTTCGTGGTAGAGATAATGTGGGGGCGAAAATGGATTCCATGGACCTTGAAAGAGAAAAAGGGTATCACTATCCAGTCTGCCGCTACTTATTGCTCCTGGGATAAAGAGGGCAAGAACTATCATTTCAATTTGATCGATACGCCGGGCCACATTGATTTCACTATTGAAGTGGAGCGTGCCTTGAGAGTGCTCGACGGTGCTGTTCTTGTTGTTTGTGCTGTTTCGGGCGTCCAATCCCAAACCGTAACTGTTGATCGTCAAATGCGTAGATATAATGTTCCTAGGGTGACTTTCATTAATAAAATGGATCGTATGGGTTCGGATCCCTTCCGTGCCATTGAACAACTTAACTCGAAACTAAAGATTCCTGCTGCTGCCGTACAAATACCTATTGGATCAGAATCGACCTTATCTGGTGTCGTTGATCTGATTAATAAAGTAGCTCTTTACAATAAGGGTGATAATGGGGAGATCATTGAAAAGGGACCGGTCCCTGAAGAGTTGAAACCCCTAATGGAGGAGAAAAGACAACTGCTGATTGAAACGCTGGCTGATGTGGACGACGAGATGGCTGAAATGTTTTTGGAAGAAAAGGAACCTACTATAGAACAAATTAAGGCTGCCATTCGCAGAGCCACAATTGCCAGAACTTTCACACCGGTTTTGATGGGGTCTGCCTTAGCAAATACTGGGATCCAACCTGTTCTGGACGCTATTGTAGACTTTTTACCGAATCCTTCCGAAGTGCTGAATACAGCATTAGACGTGAGCAATGATGAAACTACGATCAACTTAGTCCCAGCAGTACAGCAACCATTTGTTGGACTGGCATTCAAACTGGAAGAAGGTAAATATGGTCAACTAACTTATGTTCGTGTCTACCAAGGACGTTTGAGAAAGGGTAATTATATTACAAACGTGAAGACTGGCAAGAAAGTGAAAGTGGCGAGATTAGTTAGAATGCATTCCAATGAAATGGAAGATGTTGACGAAGTTGGATCTGGTGAAATATGTGCCACTTTTGGCATTGACTGTGCGTCTGGTGACACATTCACTGACGGTAGTGTTCAATACTCCATGTCATCCATGTATGTTCCCGATGCTGTTGTTTCTTTGTCGATTACGCCAAAATCTACAGATGTATCTAATTTTTCAAAGGCCCTGAACAGATTCCAAAAGGAAGATCCTACATTCAGAGTGAAGTTCGACCCTGAATCTAAAGAGACAATTATTTCTGGGATGGGTGAATTGCATCTGGAAATTTACGTAGAGAGAATGAGACGTGAATATAATGTAGAATGTGTCACTGGTAAGCCACAAGTTTCTTATAGAGAATCTATCACTATTCCAGCAGATTTTGACTACACTCACAAGAAACAATCTGGTGGTGCTGGTCAATATGGTAGAGTTATTGGTACTTTATCACCTGTGGAAGATATCACCAAGGGAAACATATTTGAAACCGCAATTGTTGGTGGACGTATCCCAGATAAGTACTTAGCAGCATGTGCTAAAGGTTTCGAAGAAGTTTGCGAAAAGGGTCCATTGATTGGTCATCGTGTTCTAAAAGTTGAAATGTTAATCAATGACGGTGCTATTCATGCAGTGGATTCTAATGAACTATCGTTCAAAACCGCTACTATGTCTGCGTTCCGTGATGCCTTCTTAAGAGCGCAACCGGTGATCATGGAACCTATCATGAACGTGTCAGTGACATCACCCAACGAATTTCAAGGTAATGTCATCGGTTTATTAAACAAGTTACAAGCAGTTATACAAGACACAGAGAATGGGCATGATGAGTTTACATTAAAGGCGGAATGTGCCTTGAGTACGATGTTCGGTTTTGCTACATCTTTAAGAGCCTCGACGCAAGGTAAAGGTGAATTCTCGTTAGAATTTAGCCACTACGCTCCGACAGCACCTCATGTTCAAAAGGAATTGATCTCTGAGTTCCAAAAGAAACAACTTAAAAAATAGTTAACCCCATCCTCCGTAAATGAAAGAACCTTGTAAATACAAATTCAGAAAGATAGAAAGAAAAGACGGGGAATATAACTAATATACATACTGATCAAATAACCATATATAAAAAAACCTTTCTGTAAATATAAAAATAACAACAAAAAGAAAAATGTCAGAAAATATTCTATCTCTCAGGAGGTATAAGTGTCATCTGTTTTGATCTTATCCAAAAGGTCCTCGATCTTAGGACCCATCAGAGGTTGGCCCGACCTTGTTCTTTGAGTCATTCTCTTCTTCCTGTCCTCTCTCATCTGGAACTTTTCCTTGGATACTCTGATTCGCTCTAGCTCATCATTTCTTCGTTCGTTCAGTTCATCCCTTTGTAGTTTCTTTCTTTGTCTCTTGATCTCCTTCTTCTCGTCCAGTTTTTTCTTGCCTTCCGTAGCCCTGGCTTCCTTAATCTTTCTAACAGAGTCTTTTACCCCAGTTCTAGGTTCCTTCTCCGGTACCGTATACCCTTCATCCTTTAGAGCTTTGAGATATTCCTTCCTAAGTCTGGTCTTTTTCGTAATACTTCTCTGAATCTCCTTAACCTTATACTCTCTCGTAAACTTCTTTCTATTCTGACTCTGCTTAGCTGTACCCATGTTTATCTGCTTTATTTATTTGCTGCTTCACCTGGTATATTGCCTGCTTATAATTGTTTCTGAGTGGTTTGCGATGAGGTTAGCATTGAAATTTTTCATTGTTTGATAGAAAAGTAACATTTCGGGCCAATAGCGAAATAAAAAAGATATAGTGAAGTAAAGGTTGAAACGCTAGGTAGAATAACGTAGCTTTGATATTCAGGGAAGACGCTGAAACAGTCAAGGACTTTGGTATATAGGTAGGGAAGGGCAGTGGAGTATAGTAGACAACGCTTTTTGGCCATTATGAAAAGGTGTGCTCCGGCCATATTGAAAACTTACAATTATAAGAAGGGTCTATGGAATAGTGGCGTGCCCGATCGTATAAGAAAACTACTTCGAGATAAGTCAACATCACCTTTATGTTCACATGATGAGAGGAATCTAGTCTCTTTCTTTATGACTCGTGAAAATATGCCTCTGAAGTCAGCTGGTACTGCATTAACAAAGAGGACAACAACAGCAATAGCAACAACAACATCTGCTACCACAACCTTTGAACGGCAGTATCTCATAAAGTATCTTTACCGACATCAAGCTCATGGAAACGTGATAAAAATTGCGCAGAACTTTCTTTATACCACCATCGATTCACGAAGATTGTTAAGGCAGGATGTATCGTTACCTGAACTGAAAAAGTTTCTCCTCTCTTTACTTATTTTACAAAGAGGTGTCCAATTGGATCAAGCAATGGCTGATGTTATATCTCAGTTTCTTCTAACACAAAAGCCAATGGTTGTGGATTTGATTAACTCTGTTTTTTCAAAGATGGTTACAATGAACATGCATGAGGAAGCGGTATATAAGTGGGTCAAGTGGATGAAATTAGTTAACGGTCACTGTCAATTTACAAATTATATGGAAAACCGAATAGTATTGAGGAACTTCCTATCATTTATGAGACGATCAGATGTTCACCCTGATTACATATCCTACTTGAAAGCTATTCAGCTGACTCAAGGGCCTGCACTAGCGTCCCAATTTGCAACCACGCTGATATTTTTACTGACCTACATTAGGAACTTTTCCTTGGCAGAAGATGTTTGGAATTATAAGTGTGAGCATAGCCTACCGATAATAGATTCTGACCTGACGTGCATTCTAAAGACATACTGTCACATGCAGAATTTTTCACTGGTTCCCCAAACATATTATAAATATCCTGATGCTCAACACGATCAAAATCAATTCGATTATTTATTAATAGCACATTCCAAGCTGCATAACTGGGACGCATTACAATCACAGTTTAATGCTCTTTTCGGTGTCGGTAAATTGCCTTCAATACAGCATTATGGTATTTTAATGTACACAATGGCCAGAATTGGTGAGTTGGATAGTGTCAATAAGCTGTATACTCAATTATTGAGAAGAGGGATGATACCGACATACGTCGTTTTGCAATCTCTATTATACGCACATTATAAAGTTGGGGACTTTGCAGCTTGCTTCAGTCAATATGAACTGTTCAAGAAATATGACATAGTGCCGTCAACAGCAACCCATACCATAATGCTCAAAGTGTATCGTGGTCTAAATGATCTTGACGGTGCGTTTAGAGTATTGAAAAGACTAAGTGAGGACCCTAGCGTGGAAATTACCGAGGGACATTTTTCCCTACTGATACAAATGTGTTCCAAATCTACGAACTATCTGATTGCTCAGGAATTATTCAACCTTATGAAGGATCATTATAGTATTCAACACACTGGCAAAAGCGTTGCTTCATTGATGGATGTATACATTGAAAGTAACAAGGCAGCAGAGGCAATAGTATTGTTTGAAAAATACTCAAAGGACCTATCCTGGAGAGATGGCTTAATATCAGTATACAACAAAGCCATAAAAGCATATATTAGTTCAAAGAGGTCAAGTAAATGTGAAGAAATCTTTCACAAGATTACAGATTTAAACCTAGCTGTTGACAGTGAATTCTACAAGATGATGATCAGTTTTCTAGTTGAGTTAAACCGGGATTACGATACGGCATTAA
Source organism: Saccharomyces x bayanus (assembly GCA_019431265.1). Lineage (NCBI taxonomy): Eukaryota > Fungi > Ascomycota > Saccharomycetes > Saccharomycetales > Saccharomycetaceae > Saccharomyces > Saccharomyces x bayanus. The sequence continues at coordinate 275,516 of CP080215.1, read as the reverse complement.
GTATTATAGATCAACTGATAAAACATCCAGTGATCAAAGTAGATGCTACGCATTTTGAGATTATAATGGAAGCCTATGACAAAATAGGCTATCGCGATGGTATAATTAATCTGTACAAGTTAATGTCTCAAAATAAAGTCGCAGCAAATTCCAAGATCTTATATTTTATATTAAAGGCTGTTGCGAAGAAAAGTTTACAAAATGATGGAGAAGTTAAAGAGTCGATAAAGATGGTAGAGGAAATTATGGAAAATGCTTCTAATGGGACTCTAGATGTTACATATAACAAACTTCATCCTTCGGTCATGGCATGGCCAATGAGGATGGTTGTAAAGCATGATAGTCCACAGCGGGCCTTGGAGTTATACAACCGCTACAATGAGCTTTTCTTCAAAAAGCATGACTGGGTATCCAATAACAACAAATTTGTAATGATGAGATCCTTGTTGGTACTGTTGGCCCAGATTGAACAATGGAAAGATTTTGAAACATTGTTCATTAAATATATGGATCGTGTAGAAAATATTGAGAATTTACCATCCTCTACAACGCCAAACATTAAACTGAAAAGTCTGTTCAGTGGACTTTTCCCATATAAGGTAAGCCAATTAGTCGCAATGAATAAAATTAATGAATTACCACTGCTATGGAAAAAATTACAGGAGAAAGGTTTTATTTTGGACAATATGTCCTGGAATAGCACAGTAGACGCACTTTTTAAAGATTCGAGGACCATTTCATATGGTTTGAAGATTGTCGATGATACTCTAATTCATGGACATGACTTGATTCACAAATTCAGACTATTAACAAAACTATCTCAAGATACGACGCACTCAAGTGATAAATCTTGGCCAACATTAGAAATGAAAGAAAAAGATCCGTATAAATTCCAACCCAAGCTATACTTGCAAAGTGACACTTACAGAAGTATAGTGAAACAACTGGATACATATTTAAATGGTATTGATGACATTACAGAATTAGAAACCCGGATACGTGATTTTATTACGAATTACAAATATTTTATGAAAGATTATTTATTGAAACCTAGAGACAACATTAGTAAATGGGAACAGATTGAAATGAGACATTCCTCGTACTTTAAAGAACTAAGAAAAGTTAAAAAAGTACTGCCAGCCAGCAACTTTTAAAAAACTGTGCTATATTGTATAATCAACTGCATATATATCAAAAATCATGTAAATAATTAACAAAAATTGAAGCAACAAAGATGAAGCATAGTAGAATTGATTCAAATTTTTTCTGTATTCTCTACGGTAAGCGTATGATTACCTACTGTTTCCCCATAAGTCAACAAGCCAACCCATGGTTGAATGTTCCAGTGTAATTTGAAAACTAGATCCTTATTGTCGAATCTGGTGTCTTCAATATCCCAAATGGAATACTTGGACCTTAAATCGTTTACTTTGATTACAGCGTTTTCCTTGCTCTTTATGATCTTGTCCCAAAAAGTGACTTCACTGGCTATTTTACCACTACTGTTATATTCGGCAGTCAAATAGACAAATACCTGCTTCGTATTCCAATTGAATAGGGGAGTCAAATCGGTATTTAGGTCGAATTTAATCTTCATATTTTCCTTTGGCTTGCCTTTTTGCGAGCCGAAGTACCTACTTGTTCTCACGTTGATTAGTGTCTTCACATTTTCAATATCACTAGGTAGGGAGAACGCGTTATTATTGACCAATTGGTAATAGGAAGATGCCATGATAAACACAACCATTACAATACCTAATGAAAAGGCATGATTTGATACATTCTGAAATCTTTGAACAAAGGAGAACATAGTTCCAGATACGTGTATGCAATCCTAGTCAACTATGCGGAGCCTTTGCACAGTAGAATTTATTGGGTGTGCGATCGTAAAGCTGTATTTACGTACACTAACTGTCACGAAATTGTTCGATCTTATTCTGCGCCTTTGAAATGAAAAATTTCAGCATAATAAAACAAAAAAAAAAAAGATAATAGATGTAAAAGGTATATACATATGTAGTGTTTAAAAGGAGAGGAAAAAACCGTAAAACAAGTGTTAAGGTCGTCAATATGGCTGGCAAAGCAGGAAAGAAGCAAGCTAGTTCGAATACAAAGATAATCCAGGGCTTGTATAAGCAAGTTTTCCTGTTTTTAGGGATGGCCATCGTACGCCTTTTAATCTCTTATAAACGAACTTCGTTTGGACAATGGTTTAAACTGGTGATTTTGAATGTTCCAATGTTCATTGCGATCTATATTATCGTGACATCTGGTTCACCCAAGTACGACGGGAACCGTGTAGTGAAGCAAGGTATAGACTTGAGAGATGATTCTAATTTGATATCATATTTCTTTGATTTGATTTATTTGTCTCTTTTTGGTAACATTGGTATTATAGCCTTCAGGACATTTAAATTTTGGTGGTGTTTATTACTGTGTCCCATTTACGCAGGCTATAAGCTATATGGGCTCAAAAATATGATCATGCCTGGCGGTCCAAAGCAGACTCAACCAAATGATGGCCCAAGTACTAGCGAAGGCAAGTCAAAATCTAAAAGACAGATGAAGAAGGAGAAAAAGGGTGACAGTGACTCCAAAATCAAGTACAAATATCGTTAAACACATGTATCTGCTATTTTGATCTCGTTTTGATCTTGTTTGCGTTCTATAGAGAGGTGTATATACAGAATATGGTTATGTATACTTAAATGAGCCTGTTTTCTATACAGGTATTCTCCAAAACACAGCCATGACGAATTTCTTATAGCCATTCCAGAAAAGGGAAAAGTATGGGGGCAAGGTACGGCTGATGTATGCATCCAATCTAAGAACGTATTGCTTGAATATCTGTCTCATGGACTCGCTTTGTAAGTACCGTAACTTGAAGAACCACAGGTACGTCAAACCAGCCAGGATCGTACCAATTACCTCGAACGACACGTTTGTCCTCCTTATCACTAATAGGAAAAGGTTAAAAGGCAATAAGAAAAGACCCGCACGCAATCCGCAAATGATTTCGAAGACCTGAGCCATTTGTAGGAAAAATCCGTTGTAGTTTTGAATGAACACCGTTATTTTCGAGTTCAACAGATTTTTCAGATTATGTGGTAACAATGGTAAAAATGGTAGAAGATTCTCTTTGAAGTAATTTAGGAAGTGGAAGATGGAGAAAATAACAGGACTGTATAATGAACCGCTGATTATGATGTTGAACTGTGATAAGATAAAGAGTATGAACAGCATGGAAAAATACTGCAAATTATCCAGTTTTTTGATCTCTTGTCGCAAAAGCTTGAAATTGAACTTCAACTGGTCGCTTTTAAAGAACTGGTAAAGCACGATAGCATATGTAATGGATATATAAAATAACGACCTCCTGTAGCATGACAATTGGTTTTGTCTGGACGTAATTGAAAGATGAAATTGTATAAAGTTAAAGATTGTTAAAAAATGGCCGACAAACCAGTAAAACTGTGGTTGTTTTATCCTTGATTTAATAATGGTGCCAAAGGGTGCCATGGGGCGATTCTTAGGAACGGTCATACTTGTATATACTGCCTCTTTTCAAATCCTGGGTGAGGCTGATCGAATCGTGGCCCCTTCTTTATTCGGATTCCAAATCGAATTTTCAGCTCTCTTTTTAGTATTTTTTACGCTCTAGCTCTGGATGAGAAAGAAGAAAAAAATTTTCTCAATTCTTTGAAAAAATTAATGAATAGAAAGCAATAAATGACAGTAAACCTTGTTAATTCTTGACGTAGAGACGGTAGAAGAAGCGCATGTTCTCCAATTGGATAGAGTAGTCGAGCTTTGGGTCCATTCTGTACCAGATGCTATCGTTTTCTGAGACCAAAGACCATGGGCTCGTTGCCCTTTTGTCTTTTCTGTTACCCACCAGGATGGTATCGATGAGGAATTGGATTGGGAATTTCTTATTATTAATTGTGATGTGGGAATAGCTTCCTGCACTTTCTAGGATGAGAAGATGGCAACCAGGGGTACAGTTCTCATTCAAGCGTTGTAAAAACTTGATACTTTCCACTTTCTTCTGTGTGAATAATTCATTTGTAGTGAACAACAGGGTTATTAGATTAAGGCTTTGGTACATCTTAATATCCTGTGGTTGTGTCATTTGGAGGCAGTCTCTATTGACGAAATTGACATTGAATGCTTCTGCTTCCCGGCCGTCGTATAACCACTTTGATTTTATCGTGGTTGTTAACTTTCCGATAATGGTAGACCAGTCAGCAATGTCCACTAGTTCTATGTTCAGTTTCCCAGGCTCTTTCTTTTCCTCATTGTTTATTTTCAAAGCAGAGGCAAACTTGGACGAAAAGTCTCTTGATAAAGTAAATATGCTTGCTAATGCAACCAACTCACTTCCAGCGCCACCTCCAACGCATAATACGTTTGAGTCTTGGCTTTCAGTTTCACATCTGATAATCTTCAAAACCTCCGGGAAATGAGCGAATACGGAAGCATAGCTTGTGGCTCTGGAGGGCGACCAACGACAACAATATGCCATCCTTTTCAGGTCATTACTGAAGGCGGCACTGTAGTCTCTATTGTAGAGGTCGGCTTTCACCGCCTGTATCTGCTCACTCAACGGGGTCTTTTCGTCGTCTTGATCCTTTGGGTACAGTTGTTCGAGAAATGTGATCTTGAAAAGATCGATTATCTCCTGTGGAGGCAATGTGGCTTCATTATGAACAGGCAATTGGGCTACTCTCTTAGGACTCATACTTAGTGTGATCTTCGATGAGTTCCGGATATATTTATGATTCCACACAAGTCATTTTATCTATGAAAAAACCATGAAATCGAAAATATCTATAAACCTTGCTTCAAAAAATATGAAAGACCCTGAGATGAGATGCCCTCTAGCTCAGAAAAAAGTCAATTAACTTAGCATTTTTCTTTTTTTTTTTTTTTAAAGGATTATGAATCGATCCACTAAATACATTTATTAGGTTTGAAAAATTTAAGTATACAAAAGAAAATTATGCTCTATTTAAAATTATATTAATGAATTTATTCTTCGTCTTCTTCTTCTTCTTCTTCTTCTGGAGTGACTTGGTAGAAGGCCAATCTGTATTCGTTGGTCTTGGTGGAGACGAATCTGATCCAGTCTCTCAATTGGTTCTTCTTCAAGTACTTCTTGGTTAAGTACTTCAAGTACTTACCGGAGAACTTAGCAGTAGAAACAACAGTGACAACGGTACCATCTTCAGTGACGGTGACAGCGTTACCCAAGTTACCGACAGCACCTTCAACCTTGATGTGGTCGATCAAGTACTTAGCGTAGGAAGCTGGGTCAAAGACACCGTTTTCAGTTGGAGAAGAGACGTCGACGGTGAAGGTCTTGGTGATCTTTTGCTTTCTGGAAGTCTATACAAAAAAAAAAAAAATTTGGAAATTAACAAAAATTCCAAAACGAGGTACTGTTAGTAAAACGAATTCCAGGATTTCTTTTCAATCCCAAAACCACAAAGTTGCCTACTGCTATTAACAATCACATATGAGGACTCAAAACAAAAAAAAACATTTTAAGGTATTGAATAAAACGAGCGGGAAGGGGTGGGAGAGTGGAGACCGAGTTTAATGTTCAAGTCAGTGAATTTTTAAAAAACAGAAAAGCAACTAAACACATAGACGCTTATTCATTCGTACATTTTTCATTTAATAATTTGCAATTGGTTGTTTCTTGTCACTTGTGTGCAATCGATTGTTACAATAACAGCAAAACAGATACTTCGTAATCGAGTGGGTGGTATTCCATTAGGTATATCATACGTTTGGGGCCATTGTTTCTTAATCTGTTGTTTTGGTATCTTTTAATTTGTCAGTAAGTTTAGATTTCAAAATCCTAGTCTCATATACCAATGTAGGTAAAGAATAGTTTGAAACTTTTGGAAATCCTCAGCTAGATTATGCGTCGCGGCATGCTTTTTTTTAAAAAACAGTCGTAAAAAATAAAATAATTACAGAAAATGTATGGATGTTCCAGAAATGTACTGATGTTGGTCGAGGGCCGCTACAAAGTAATGCTATTATCATAGTTGTTCGATAATAGCTATGGCATCACGCAAAAAACAGTAAAATTCGTGTGTGTATATATATATTTTTATAGAATCAACAAATTTTTAGAACATTACATTATAGGAAGACTTCGGCATTAATCTCTACGAAGGATGCAGCGAATGGGACGTCGAAGTTCATCATGACTTCAGGATGCAAGACACCCAGGTGGCCGATCTGTACTGGCTTAGCGCCTTCTTTGGATCTGAACATAACAATGGCTCCTCTTCCAGGGAAGAAGGTCTTGACAGTGTCGTCTTCTTGGATCCAGTAACCTCTACCGGATGCGCCAGCACCGTAGTCGGCAATCCATTCTGTTCTGAAAGTCTGCATGATTTTACCCAGTAAACCTTGAATGATTTCGAATCCGGAATTCTTACCGACATAAATAGCAGCCCAGTGACGTTCATTGTAAGCTTTTCTTTCAAGTGTTTCGTCTTTGAAGACAACATCACCGGTTTCAAAGACCTTGATTGGCAATGAATGCTTTCTGTTTTCTTTAACAGTCTTCAAGATACCTGGTAATAGAGTGGTTCTGACGACTTGGTATTCCAGAGTCTTTGGGTTGGCCAATTTGACTGCTAAGTCATTGTTGTCGGGCTGCTTCAAGTATCCGAAGTTCTCATCGTGTGAACATAAGGTCAATGGCAGAACTTCTAGCCATGAAGCTTGGGACGATGCAATTCTGAAGATGTCAGATATCTTGTTGATAGGCAGTGGTTTGGCAATGAAGTTCGCGTTGGATAGTTTCTCACCCTTTGGTAGATTGTTGAAACCATAACCGACAGCAGCATCTTCCATTATATCACAGGCGTGTAGAATGTCTGGTCTGGTCACTGGAATATCAACGTGTAAAATGTCCTTGTCTTCCTTGGATGGAACGGCGTGCAATGACATTTTCTTCAAACAGTGTGCGATTTCCTCGGCAGATTGATCTAGATCAAGACAGGAGTTGATGTATTTGATGGAGACATCCATGATCCTGTCGTTGAAGTTTGGTGCCAAACGGGATTGGCCGTTGTGCTCAGAAACAATTTCTACAGGTTCCACTGAGAACGGTTCGTCACAGTAACGTGAGAACATTGTGGTTAATATATTCAAAACAACTTCAGCTTTGGTCTTATCGGTGGCGGTAATATCAATGAGGATATTGCGCGTATCCACGGAGATCTTGGAGTGGTCGCTGTTGATCAATGGTGGTAAAGAGCAAATACGGTCCTTGCTGTCCATGATGACTGGGAAGACTGGGGAATCTTCGATGATGTGAACGTATTTACCGATGTTGTTTTTCTGTTCTGGAGACTTGTAGAACTCGATCAATTTGTCACCGGTGAATTCCTGGGTTTGGTTCAATGGCACGAATTTGATATCCTTTGGTGGTAAAGCTCTATAATGGAATGGACCTTCAATGGAGTCCAAATCGTGAGTACCCATGGCAACCAAACTTCTGTTTCTACAAAGATTGGCATGTAGTTTATCTTGCAAGGCAATGAAAGAGGCATACGATTTTTCGTTTAGCTTAATGTTTCTCAACACAGCGGCAGTAGCGAAGGGCCTGATTTGCTCCGTGGATTTGTCAATGATCAACTTGGTGGTTGGCTTGCTTAGTTTATAATCGGGTCTTTCTTTACGTTCCAAGTACTCGTTCAATGCCTGGGAGATACCCTCAATACAAAGCAAATCGTAACGGTTGGCACTGATGTCGAGCTTCAATTCGGGTTCTTCGCCAGTCTTTAAAGCCTCTTCGGTGGTGTCTTCGTCCATTTCGATACCGAATTCAAAACATAATTCGTCAAATTCCCGGGAGGTATAGTTCTTGCCCAAAAGGTCAAACAGTTGCTGCTTGTTCACAGAGACGGTAGGCATGTTGGCTCGGAGTTGTTGATGTGTGCTGTTCTACTGTGCCCTATTTTGGAGCATTGGATCGACTACCACGCTTTCGAGAAATCCATTGAAAATTTTTCATTTTCTACAGCTTTCTTTTTTTTTTTTTTGGGTACGGAATTTGAAGAAATTAGTCACCTCGTGCAGCATGATAGGGTATCAAGAAGATGTAGTTTAATACAATGGCCTCAGTCTTCTGGGACACTCCCACACTCCACAGGACAACCAGGCCGCAATTCACCGCTCTTGTATGTAGTTCAAGTCTTGCATGTAGTAGCAGTCCCTTTGAATGTCCCTTTTCCCCTCGAAACTGGGCCTTTGAGTGATAATGAAAAAAGTGTGAACTTTTCAATTTGCAAGAGAAATTTGGAAAAAAGAGTAGGTGCTTTTAGAAAAATACAGAAGAGATCAAGATGAAGTGGTTGTTGTTTCCGGTCACACGCATAGCACATCTCCGCCCCAGCTTCGTATCGCCGTGCATAAGATCCGTTTCGCAGTACTTACGACGTCGAACCATTCAAAACTCGCTCACAATGGCTCAAACACCCGAACTTAAAACCAAGTTGTTCAAGCCCCTGGTCTGGATCGATTGCGAGATGACCGGCCTGGACCACGTGAACGACCGGATCATCGAGATCTGCTGCATTATCACCGATGGCCATCTCACGCCCGTGCAGGGGCCAGATGGCCAAGCGGAGTCGCACTACGAGAGTGTTGTCCACTATGGTCCCGAGGTGATGGGCAAAATGAACCAGTGGTGTGTCGAGCACCACGGCGATAGCGGTCTCACAGCCAAAGTCTTGGCAAGCGACAAGACCCTGGCCCAAGTGGAAGAAGAGCTGCTCGCCTACATCCAGCGCTACATTCCAGACAAGAACATCGGTGTCCTGGCGGGCAACAGCGTGCACATGGACCGTCTGTTCATGGTCCGCGAGTTCCCCAAGGTCATCGACCACCTTTTCTATCGAATCGTCGACGTCAGTAGTATCATGGAAGTCGCTCGCAGACACAACCCGGCCTTGCAAGCACGCAACCCCAAGAAGGAAGCTGCCCATACAGCTTACAGCGATATCAAAGAGAGCATAGCTCAGTTACAGTGGTACATGGATAACTATCTGAAGCCACCACAGGAGACAGAGTCCCACGAGTCAACTGCGTCTGATCAACCAGAGTCAGCGTCTTCATCTTCGTCAACCTCTTCTCTAAAGAGGGCACGCACCGATTTTTGAAAAATGAAAAAAAAATGAGACGCTGTGGAATTTTTCACAATTTTTCAGTGAAACATGACTCTTGGGGGAAAATGGCCATTCAGGCTGGTTCGGCTAGAGGTTTGACTCTACCTCTTTCAGTGTCTCGTTTCTCGCTCGTGTCTAGTTTTTACTCTGTATAATCTCTGAAATTTATAATCATCTTAGACCCGAACCATGAGTCTTCTTTACCTTAGTTTTATATATAATGCAGGGCTGTTTTTCTTATTTCACGTCCAGTAGTTCATTCTAATAGTAGTCTCTACGAAAGAAACTCAGTATAGCAAAACACACTAGTCAAGACTAAACACCAAGATGCCTTACACTCTATCCGACGCTCATCACAAGCTGATCACCTCTCACCTGGTCGACACCGATCCAGAAGTCGACTCCATCATCAAGGATGAAGTCGAAAGACAAAAGCACTCTATTGACTTGATTGCTTCCGAAAACTTCACCTCCACCTCTGTTTTCGATGCTCTTGGAACTCCTTTGTCCAACAAATACTCTGAAGGTTATCCAGGTGCTCGTTACTACGGTGGTAACGAACACATTGACAGAATGGAAATTCTATGTCAACAAAGAGCTTTGAAGGCCTTCCACGTCACTCCTGACAGATGGGGTGTTAACGTTCAAACTTTGTCTGGTTCCCCAGCCAATTTGCAAGTTTACCAAGCCATCATGAAGCCTCATGAAAGATTGATGGGTTTGTACTTGCCAGACGGTGGACATTTGTCTCACGGTTACGCTACTGAAAACAGAAAGATCTCTGCTGTTTCTACATACTTCGAATCTTTCCCATACAGAGTTAACCCAGAAACTGGTATTATCGACTACGACACCTTGGAAAAGAACGCCATTCTATATAGACCAAAGGTTCTTGTTGCCGGTACCTCTGCTTACTGTCGTTTGATCGACTACAAAAGAATGAGAGAGATTGCCGACAAGTGTGGTGCCTACTTGATGGTCGACATGGCTCACATTTCTGGTTTGATCGCCGCAGGTGTCATTCCATCTCCTTTCGAATACGCTGATATCGTCACCACCACCACCCACAAGTCTTTGAGAGGCCCTCGTGGTGCCATGATCTTCTTCAGAAGAGGTGTCAGATCTATCAACCAAAAGACCGGTAAGGAAGTCGTCTACGATTTGGAAAACCCAATTAACTTCTCTGTTTTCCCAGGTCACCAAGGTGGCCCACACAACCATACCATTGCTGCCTTGGCCACTGCCTTGAAGCAAGCTGCTACCCCAGAATTCATAGAGTACCAAACTCAAGTCTTGAAGAATGCTAAGGCCTTGGAAAGTGAATTCAAGAACTTAGACTACAGATTGGTTTCCAACGGTACAGACTCTCATATGGTTCTAGTATCCTTGAGAGAAAAGGGTGTTGATGGTGCTCGTGTCGAATATATTTGTGAAAAGATTAACATCGCTTTAAACAAGAACTCCATCCCAGGTGACAAATCCGCTTTGGTCCCAGGTGGTGTCCGTATTGGTGCTCCAGCCATGACCACCAGAGGAATGGGTGAAGAAGACTTCCACAAAATTGTTCAATACATTAACAAGGCTGTCGAATTCGCACACGAAGTTCAACAAAGCTTGCCAAAGGATGCCTGCAGATTAAAGGACTTCAAAGCTAAGGTCGATGAAGGTTCTGATGTCTTGAGCACTTGGAAAAAGGAAGTTTACGACTGGGCTGGCGAATACCCATTGGCTGTTTAAGAAAAACTTACTCCAAATAAAAAAAAAATAAACATTACTGTATAAGTATTCATTTTCTCCTCTTCCCATTATGTATATATGTATATGTATGTATGTGCGTACGATTTTTAACGTTAATTTCATTTCTTTTTAATTATATGGCCGCCTTGAGTTAAGATGTACTTATCCAATGAAATTGTATCTCCACCGCTAAACAGCAGCAAGTAATACTTTAATGTTCTGGAAAACCAATAGCTAGGCAAATCATTGTTTATCTTTTCGCCATTTTCATAGAATTCCTTCACTTGCCACATTCCCTTGGCACCACTGTTCAAATTCATCAGCTTTTTCAGCAGGATTTCAAACGATTGTCTGCCCATGTCTCTCCATTTTTCTTCTCCGCTGATTCTATACATATAAAATATAGATTCGATAATATTCGAATCCAATAATCTTCTGGATTCCACTTTGTTGGCCCACAACGGCCAGTCCGGATAGTTTGTCCATTTGTAACCAACAATATCGTCCTTCGTTATATGCGGTTTGATGTCTTTACCAAATGTGTAAACTCTACGCATTTGCGTTATTTCGTCATCGTTTGTTGCAGTGACTGACTTTACACTTCCAAGGTTGTGGTACTTGACGTTTTGGTTTTCTACTGGTTCGTCCCCTGCTATGATATTCCTCTTAACCCTATTGCCATCTCCATTTGTACCATGGTTCCAAACTTTGATCCCGGTATCCTGGTCATTTTCAATTATCTCATATTCACCATCGATAATCATTTGGGATTTAACCTCACTATTAAATTCACAGCCCCCATTTTTTTCGTCAGAGCATGGGTCCAATTGAAGTTTTTGAGGGACCAGCCCGTCAAACTCTTTCATTAGTGCAAAACAACTCTGTGTAATTGTTTCACTCATTTCCAATAGTGACGATGGTAAGATATATTTGCCGTTGACACCGCCTTGAGGGGAAATACGTGAACTTAAACCCAGAATCCCACCAAGTCTGCAAGAGTTTAATGAAACGTTGTATGATCTTTTTACCGTGACATCCAACTCATTGGTTGCGGGCGTAAATTGAGATTTTGTCAGTATTGAACTTAAGAATTTAACTGTTGGAATTCCCATTCGCTTAGGTAATATGGGTTGGAAAGTCATGAATTTGAAAATATGACTTATAAAGTATGTTAGAAACATTTGCGAATCTATTATTGATTTACCATTTATAGCATTATCTACCGACTCCTTTTTCTGACCGCTTTTCGAATTTCTTTTCTCAATAGATTCACCATCTGCTTCTATACCAGCATTGGCGTTGGCATCCACCGCCGCAGGGTTGCTGTTCTTACTTGATCCGTCCAAAATATCGTAAGAGCATTGGAAAAGATCATCAATCTTGAGCAAATTCTCCAGAATTGGTATTGTTTTTTCATTGATCCCATAAGACTGATATTGAGGTTGCTGTTGAGAGTCGTCAAGCGAAGGAGAGTTCAAGAATATACCTAGCTGTTGACAGTGAACGAATTTGAAATCTTCATTAATGCTTTTCATGATACCCGATCCCTTTATGTGTACGCCCTTTTCAATTTCCCTTGGAGTTAGCAGCTGGCAGCCAGAAGCATCCACAACGTCAGGCAGCATGAAATCCATATCAAATTGATTATAGGATTGTCGTACTATGGTGAAAACTCTTTCTACGGCGTCAAAATACTTATTCAAATGAGCCAACTGTGATAGTCTAATAAATGCGAGCGCCGTTGTGGTTAATTGACCCGATGGAGTCGCACGATCGGGAAATCTATTTCTCAAGTCAGACTTCCAGAAATATCTTAAAATAGGGACCCTATTGGGAGTATCAAAGGACCGTAATATGAAATCCGCAACTTGCTTTGCCTTGGTAAGTAGTCTCTTGTCCATTGATAATTCATATGCGGATAGTAACCCTTCAAGTACACGGCTGGTGACGTCTGGAATATCAATAACTTCTACTGCCAGTGGAGGTATTCGAAAGTCGAAATCTTCTATCAGGTTAACGGAATCTTGGAAAAGCTTAGTTTCGCCGCATAAATACAATGTATCCAGAGAATCAATTAGGTCTATGGGCCATGTGGATTCTCTTTTTAATTTACTTTTCAGTAGTAGTTGTTCTTGTTCCCACGATTTCAGGAAAATTTGTTTGACCTGTTGAACCATGTCAAAATCTAGATTCAATTTCATGGCATGTTGAACTTTGTGAGTTTCGTCCTGGGTTGTGGAAGTTTGAGAAGGCAATGAATATTCAAACAAGACGGCATATTTCTCCTTAAATGTTAGTAGAGATGAGATCGGTAAGTTTGAACCAATTTTATCGGACGATTCCCTTACTAGCAATGGGAAGTACTTGTTTTTTTCTCTTAACGTAGCAGGATCAGACAAATCCAGCAAAACATTGTTGTTGCCCTTATCAGCGGAGATTCGGTCAGATATGGATGATGAATGTAGGGCTGGAGACACCAAGTTCGTAGAAGTCTCCGCATCATGCTCGTTATTGTTTATAGAGGGCAGTGAATCGTTTAAAGCATACGAATTCAGGATGTCTATTTCATTTTGGAACGTATAATAGAATAATAGTGATATGGTAATGAATAGCAAGAAGACCGATCGTACTTTTCTGAAGAGTGAGTACACTAGCCGAGCTATGGACATGGGATTTTGCTTGTATGGTAATGGCGGTTTTCCCAATGACTATTCGCCTTTTTTCAAGCCTCCGGGCATTTTAAAGGTCCACGTTGCCTTTGTGCTTATGTATTACATTCTAATTTTTCAGCTCTTCGATTTTCATTTTTTTTTTTTTTTTTTCAAAAGTTGGGTGAAAGGGTCATTGAATCGGCGCAACATGTGGCTATACGAATGAAACAGGTGAAATAAAGTGTGAGATACACCATAATAATGTGTGCATTTTAAAGCATGTGTATGTGTGTATATAAATATATAAATGTTATTGCTTGAACGTTCTTGTACATATAAAAAAAAAGAAGTTTAATATGTGGGGCAAACAAAGGAAAGAAAAAAAGGCACTGCGCTCAGTTATTTTTCTTGGTGTTTGGATCGTTTTCATAGACTCTATCATTATCGTCACCTTCAACCTCCTTGATGAATTGCTCGACTTCCTTAACTTGGGCATCCCAGGTCTCCTTGGAGTCTCTTAAAGTAGGGTCAAACAAAGAGTCATCTGGTCTACGGTAAGAACCACCTAGTCTATCCCAGAGGGTGGTGAATTGACCATAGTTGTAGTTGAAGTACAGATGGTGGACTGTGTGGCACGCTGTACCGTTAACCGCAGGGTTGTTTGACAAGTATTGACCGTCATGGATCATGACAGTCCAGAAGTTGACGAAAGTGAACAGGACCAAATAGGAAACCTTGTGTAATGGCAGAATCAATGGGTAGATGTGGTAAGAGATGGATTGTAAGAACCCGTCCACAGGGTGGAAAGAATGGGAGGCAAAAGGTGTGCACACCAACCACTTGTGGTGGGGCTTGTGTAGGGCACGGTAAACTCTGGGCCAGTGTAACCATCTGTGGGCCAAGTAGACACCGCAATCGGTGAAAAAGATGAAGGTGAAGTACTCGATGACCACCTTTCTTACACCGTGGTTTTCGTAGTCGATGTCCATGTAAAGCTTGGAGTGGCCGTTCATTTCCATGACGAACCATGGGGCGGTTAACATCGACATCCATGGGATGGCGCTGACGGCCAGCTTGATTTCCATGGCCATTTGGTTTTTCAAGTAACGAGGATGGTTGAAGATAGACTTGTCGAAGACAAATACATAACTGACACTAGCGGTGAACAGGTACAGTAGCAGACCGAAGATGGTGACAATGGCCCATAATGAGAAAAACTCTCTTATTATGTTGGAACGGGGTAAAAGCGACGCAAATGTCGTGCTGGACATGTCGAATAGGAAGGGCACCTGGCCGTAGAACTTTCTACACTCTTTGACGGCATTCTTGGAGCTCAACGTCTGTTGCAAAATGGTAGAGTTGGTAAACCCGCTGTTCAAAGTCAGCCATTCCTGCCATTTGGCAGGAATGCTGGCGGCCAGCGACGTGGGCAGGATCTTAGCGTACAGGTCGTCCAAGACATAATGGTCAGCGACTTCCAAGACCAAATCCATATCTTAATGTAGTACGAGTATGTAAGACTTTGTTTTTGGTTTTTTGGAATATGCAATAATCTGATCTCTTGTGCAGGCAGAACCCAAGAACGACTAATACAGACAATTAAAATAGCAAGAAAGAACAAAAAATGCACGTCCAATATATATCGCGATGCTGCCTTCGTCCGTTACATAATAGCAACAACAATAACCGATCACTGCTGAAGCTTTGGTTTCAATGCACCTGTTGTTCTTCTTCATCTTCTATTGTGACACCTATACGAGCCTGCGCCCTCGTTTATCGCAGCCATCGGCCTCGTATACGTCCCCGTTGCCCTGACCGGGCGCTTATACGACCGACACAACGCCCGGGAGTTTTCGGGCGCCTGCCCCGGGCCGCCGTTTCCGTCGTTTAAGCGCACGGCGGGTCGTGCCCCACGACGACAATGCAAGGGACAACGCGTCGTAACTTACGATGACCGGCAATCTCAGCGTCTGCTTCGTTTCGCGGTCTTTTCGTACTGTCTTTTCGTAGCTGGTTTTTATTGGCCCGTGGGAAGGGACAAAAGAGGAATGCAAGCCCTCGTTTATTTCGGACTGTGCCCTATGACAGGTGTCATTGTTCACGGAGGGTTCAGGACCCTTTCAGCTGAGATCTAGCATAATAAGCATTTCAACAGTCAGCTCGGTATAAGCGTGGGTTTCAGGAACTGGGCTGGAAGGGCCGTGGCGCTGACTGCAGCAGAATAAAAAGAGATGGACGAGGTTGATGACATTCTGAACAATAACCAGGTGGTGGACGAGGAGGAAGACGACGAAGAGATGCTGAGTGGGCTGGAAAATGACTCCAAGCAGGACCTCGAGGGCAACGATGACGGTGACGGCGACGGCGACGGTGACGATGACGACGACGACGACGAGCAGGAAGAAGAAGACGAGCAGGGCGACGACAACGATGATGACGCCGCAAAGGAGGACAAGAGCAATACGTCTACGGATGGCCAAGAATCTGCTGCTACTGCTACTGCTGCTGACTCCGCTGCTGGTGCTGCTGATGCTACTACTACGACTACTACGGACGGCTCTGACGAGGCCGAAATGGATGGTGAAGATGAGGAAGCGAAATCTCGGGAGTCTTCTGTAAATGGAGAGGTGTACGAGTACTACAAGCACATGTTGCAGGCTGCGCAGATCTCGGATTCGTACAATATCTATCCCACGGCAGCAATCCCTATTCAGACGCACGTCAACGCGCTAGCGGTGTCTAGAGGGCTCAGGTACCTGTTTTTGGGCGGCAACGACGGCTACATCAGGAAGTACGACCTGCTGAACACGCTCGAGGGGAAGCTGTCCCTAACGATCTTGCAGAAGCATTCTCTGGCTGAGTCCATTCAGAACGCAGGTATATTGCAATCGTACTGGGAGAATGAGATCCCGCAGAAAAAATCGGAAATGAAGCTTTCTGCCAACAAGGCGGAGTACGAGCCCAAAGTGAGTCCCGTTCACTCCCTTGAGGTGCAAAGCGAGTGTCTCTTCATCCTGAGTGGTCTGCAGAATGGTGGCATCACCATGCAGGGCGTTCGATATATGGAGGGAAGCATCGCCCACTATTTCAAGGGCAGGAACGGCCACAGCCAGATCGTCAATATCTTGAAACTGAACGGCCAAGAGGATAGATTCCTCAGCGGGTCTTGGGACAAACGTCTCTTGGAATGGGACTTGCACACAGGTGGCATCGTTAACGAATTCCAGAAATCAAGGTCCGAGTTGTCGTCTCTGGAAATGCGCCCACTGTTTTCCTCTGTTGATGTTTCCAGTAACGTCAACAGCGCCAAAGAGAACGAAAATGCCGATGACGACATGGATTCGCTGTTCGGTGATGAAGACGAAGATGAAAAGCAAGATACCGACAACGGCTCCACCAAAACGGACGAGGCGTCTCGTGACGAACAACCCAAGGAACAGATATCCAAAGAGTCTCTAAATACTGTCTACGACGAATCGGTGTTTATGACTTCCGGATTGAACGGCTCTATACATATTTGGGATCGACGCATGACCCAGTCGCCCGCATTGAACCTGGAAAGAGGCCCAGGCATTCCACCATGGTGCCTGTCAGCGTGTTGGGGTGTGGATGGTGATCACGTGTATGCGGGGAGAAGAAACGCCTGCGTGGAGCAGTTTGACTTGAAAATGCCCTCGAAACCAATGCACAATTTGAAACTACCGTCCATTTCAGGTCCCGTTTCCTGTGTGAAAGCCATGCCCAATAACAAACACATACTATGCGCATCAAGGGACAACATCAGACTGTACAACGTGGATATTGCGGTGGCAGCTTCAAACCCCTCTACCAAGAGTTCTAAAGTACCGTTCCTCATTGTTCCCGGCCATCACGGTGGCATTATATCAAACTTATACCTCGACCCGACTTCAAGATTTTTGATAAGTACTAGTGGGAATAGAGGCTGGCAAGGAAATTCCACCGATACGACGCTTATATACGATATAGATTTAGAATAGCGACCTGTAATAATAATAATAATAATACTAATGATCGAAACCACGGTAAAACCCTTTTTTATGATATCAGCGGCTTTCCACTTTGTGTCAGTAATTCGGCGCTGGGAAAAAAAAAAAAAAGAAAAAAATAATTGTTAATTTTAGAATCAAAATAAAAAATGTGCACAATATTCAACTTATTACTTCAGCAAAGCACACGTACGCACATACGCACCAGTTCAAACAGGGCTCCTAGACCTCGTCCTTATCCTAAAGGCTAGAAGTTTTTCTCAGTTATGGTAGAAACCCAATTAAATTGCTTAATAGGTATGTGAAAAGAGATAGGAAACATACTGGGACGCAAATTTACTAACGTAGAATTGATAACATGCTTTTGTTTTGTTGTTGTTTTTTTTTAAACAGTCGGAGAGACGCCAGCAGCACAGTTTTTAGGATGGAGGTTAAGCCTAAGCAACTCTTTCATAATACTCGTTTCACAATATGTGTCAAGTGACGGACTGGTGGCTTGGAAATCCACCAAGCTAGGCGCCAACTTCTACACGCCAAACATATTCACCAAGGATATCAACGAACTGCCTGACAAATTACAAGATAACGGAACAAACAAATATTCAATTGACATTATGCTGATCTCTGCAATTTCCCTCCAGGCTTTCGAGACAACTTGTGAACTACTGTCTGGTTTTACCAGTAATAACACTACTGTACTCATTAGTACAGATTTTGGTTGCGAGTTAGAGCCAGTTGCCATGAGTTACTTTGGAGGGAAATGTAAGTGTGTTCTCTCTATTTCATGCGAAGTCGAGTGCAGACAACTATCACTAGGGTCGTATGCATTGGTCAATGACGACCAATGTACTATCACTTTGGGGCTAACATACTGTGACGAGAATTTTGAAACAGACACATGTATTTTGGAAAACACAAAGGCGGCTTTATTGGAATTGAAAGGGACCACCAGTTCAAATGTTAATAGGTTTCTTCTGGAGTTAAACGTTACAAAATGGATAAAATCTCAGTTGATTTTAGATTCAAAACAAATGGCCCTGAAAATGTGGGAGGTGATTATTCCCAAAATTTCTTTGAACATTCTTTCCATTATTTACGAACAATTTGATTATGACAAAATGTTGGAAAATAAATCAACAGAAATTATTTTTAGAGACCTAGTGCAAGAACTATTTGGAATTTGCTTTGCACAGTGCAGAAATAAAGTGAATAAATTCTTAAAAGTGACAGGCGAGGGTGAAGAGGAAATAAATTTCAAGAAAATTGTCAAATATTGTGAAAGTAAGAAATTGCAACTTATCAACTCTACTGCAAATGAACATCCGGAATATTTATCTTTGCCTTTTGAACCATATTGCTTTTATCATCGGTTCGAATATCCAGCTCAAATCCTTCTTCACCAGCCGATTATCCTGGCAAAGAAATACAATGTTCCATGTTCAAATTTAAATTTCCTGTATGGATTTTACACTAGATTACTGACACTAAGTGGACTATCAATAAATGGCGGCCGGTGCGAACATGCGTTGTCGATGCTGGACAATAGAATCGGCGGCGGCATGAATGTTGCAGCGGGGATTAATGGCGGTCAAGATCTCACGGATGGGGATAATAAGGATGGGCATAACCGCAAAATGGCAGTGGATAAAAACACTAAGGAAGGTTCCTATATAAGTTTAACTCAACGATTTTCCATGGCAAGCCCAGTGAGTGCCAACGACCCTGCTTTACCGGCAGACCTGAAAAAACTATATTTGGGTGCAGAATACATTAGCAATTGCGACGCGAATTTATCTAGTGAAGAACAACCTCTAAAATCTCCGGTTGGGGTTGATATGGGTCATAATGATCAACGTTTGACAGATAATGTAAGACACACATTTGAAGACGCATACTTGGCAAATGAAGATGGCTTTTCTAGTCTTGGAATTGACAATAGAGACTCTACGAAACCCACCAAACCTTTAGAAAAACTTGGAATAATTGCTGTGCCACATTTCATTAGGCGGTTTTCCACTAAAAGATCGAATAAAGACAAATCAAATGCTATGAGTAGACCCCACACCACAAGCAGTTTAGAGCTGCAATTGAGGTCGAATCATTTCACGTTCGCCAAAGAATACCAAGATTTACATAGACAATTAAATTATGAAGCTAAACCGAAGACGCAGACAGAATTGGATTCGAGACGTCGGAACTACGCTGAGTTGGAATCACAAATGTGGAAAATTAAACACCGATTCAATATCCACAGGGGAGCACTACCACGTCCTCGGACTAACCCATATGAGGTATTGCTAGATCACATTGAAGTTTTGAACAGTGGTAACACTGGGGATATTTTGAGATTTACCACAAGTAGATACGGTGGTGTTGATACGTACGATTCTATCTTGAAAGATCAGTCTAAGATTATGAGCCTTTTAGGTAAACGATGTGCCTACTCACCTCCGGCTCTGGTCGATGATCAAGATCATGATCCAGATTACGATGACGGCCACGCTCAAGATCCAGACCACCCGAGTCGTCAATACTAAGAATATTTTGTTGTTGACAAGGGGTGGAGGGGGAAAGCGCGAAATTATATGCCTAAAGCAGAAACGCGGTTGTTGCTTAAATGATTAAATCTCCATCTCTCCGACTCAAAATCCTATCACGATAGACACATGCATCATAGATATGGTGTTTCTATTACGAAGCGTGGTGGTACGTACTTACATATATATATAAACATATATGCACGTCCTTTGAAAACTTAAATTGGTTAGTCTGCATCGATTTTTTTGTTGATGCATATTCGATTTACTCAAGACGGAGTTAGTGGATATGCTTGATGATAAAAGTAGCAACTCTGTTGAAAACACTTCCGATAATAATTGGGGTAGCGAAGTGGAAAAACATAAACAGCAGTATGAGGATGTAGAGTACAGCATGTACTCTGAGCCCCTGGAGATGGAGCCGCAAGATGACAACGAAAATATGGAGGATTGCTGGTATTTTAGTATGGACGTAGGCCAGGAGCTTGAGTTCGAAAGACAAAATCAGGAGGGGAACACAACAAAGGCAAAGAAATACAACCCCTTCTACGTACCATCGAAGGTAGTGCGGGAAATGGTCAGTAAAGCAGGTGTCGAATGGCAGAGTATAGCCAAGTCAAAGTGAGATTTTGTTTCTGTTGCTTTATAATGTTCGTTATATGATTTAATTTTTTTTTTTTTCAAATATACAATATATACCTAAAAGAATATGCATGTGGGAGTGGAGTTGTAGCGGATTGTTCGTTTTTCAAAGAATATTCTCCAATAAACCATTTTTATTGATTTTTCTTCTCTTTGTTCTGTTGAACGCTAGGGAATTAGCGTTAACATTCGTTGGGATGGCCACTGCTCCAAATGCGATTGGGTGGTTTGCCTTCCTTCCACGATTACTGAACAAATCCAGTTCTACATTGGCATCCAATAGCAATTCTTTCAAAATAAACCATTTCCTTTCCTTTTGTGAAAGAGCTTGGTACTCGTCGAGGAGGCTCTCTTGGATCTTGGACAGTATGTCGATTTTCTCATCGTCTGGCAAATCAAGTTCCCCAGTGTCCTGCTCTTGCTCTTGCTCTGCTGCGTTTAGTGTTACAATTTGGTCATTGACGGCTTGTAGAAACTGGTCATTCATAGTGTAGAGGTTATCTTTGTATAGCCTCGTCTTGAGGGTACTTATGTCAATCTCGTCCTGATTGGCGTTGGTTATTACGTTCCCTGGGGAATTTTTTATCATTTCATAGTTCATTTTCGATATATCATCCACGGCCACAATGTGTCTTTTTGAAAGTCGAGCTATTGGTGTGACCAGAAGAGGTGGAGACGGAAGTCGCATCGGTGGCTGTAGACGGGGTCGACGAACCTTGTTGGTTCAAGCTTTCTGCAGTATGGAATTTCTTGTGATGTGGGTCCTTTTCCAAGAAATCTGGGGTTTTGGTGTTCTTGTAGTGTAGGGTGGCTGCATGAGCGTACTGCAGTTGTTTGTCAGTGTCCAGTAGTTCTTCGAACTGCATTATTTCGGTGCCGTTCAAGCCAGCTATTCCAGCTAACAACACACTCCTTCTTTCACACCGGGTCCTTTTCTTCAACATCCTTCTCTTTTATCATGGATATTCGTGCTTAGTGCCAGCGTAACAAAAATTTTTCAGCAGAGTAAAACAAAATATAAATGAGACGGAAAATGCGATGAGATGGCAAAGTTCTATACTAAAGATAGGCACAAAATAATAGCTGTAAAAGATGGATCAGAGTGTGGAAGAGCTATTCGGAGCATTACGAGACGCTAGTGTGAGCCTGAAAGCGAGAAGCTCGTCGAACGAGCAAGGTTCATTCGAACAAGACGATGTTTTGCAGATAGATAAAAACGATGATGAAGTAGACACCGAAAGCAAATTCCAAGAGATCGAAGCCAATTTAAAGAAACTCCCCAAGTTGGAAAACGGATTCGACGCCCTAGCCAAGAAAAAAAGACGAAGAAGGGCAAGTTGCCCAGTATCGAGATGGAAGAAGGAACCACTAAGAAGAGTAAGAAGGATGACAGCGACTGGTTCGCCTTGCCCAAGCCAGATGACAACATGCGCCGTGAAGTTCAGCGAGATTTGCTACTGATTAAACATAGAGCCGCTCTGGACCCAAAGAGGCACTATAAGAAGCAGCGTTGGGAGGTCCCAGAAAGGTTTGCCATTGGTACTATAGTCGAAGACAAGAGCGAGTTTTATAGTAGTCGTATGAACAGGAAGGATAGAAAGTCTACCATCCTAGAAACGCTCATGGGTGACGACACCTCCAACAAGTATTTCAAGCGTAAATATACCGAAATCCAGGAGAAGGCCACTAGTGGCAGAAAGGCACATTTCAAGAAAATGAAAGAAATGAGAAAGAAACGCAAATGAGGCCAGGGTCGTACGCACCCTCCATAAGCCCCTTGGGTACTGTATTGTAAAGTAGTGTAGGTTACGTAGAAAGATATAGAGGAGATAAATATTTTGCATATCGTTTAAAAAAACAAAATAAAAATTCTTTTAAAAGGGTACACAATTATCGGCTTTTGTTCAAGATACGAATAGGTAGATATAAAAAGAACCATCGCTGGGAAGGAGAACGACAAGTGACAGAAACGAGGCACACACACAGAACGAAACAAATAACGCAGCCGGAGATAATGAAGCTAGGACGTCGTGAGCAACAGTTTTACCTGTGGTACTTCATCCTGCACATTCCGATCACGGTTTTCATCGACTCATCGGTGGTCATCCCCCCAAAATGGCAATTAGGGGCTGCGCAAAGGGTCGTCAACGACCACATTGCAAAGCAACACGATTTTTTGCTGTCGGAGAAGCCAGAATGGCTATACTGGTTTGTCCTTCTTGAACTGGTCATGCAACTGCCTCTTTTCGGCTATTTCGTTGGCAAACTCTGGAACTTAAACCAATTACAAGTTAACACAGACACCAAGCTAAAAACCTGGTTGCGCATCTATGGTTGGAATGCATCGCTAACTACGCTAGTGTGCATCATCGTCATCTTCCAGCGTGGTTACATCCCTTACGATGTGCTGAGAACAAGTCTGACCATGACCCAGAAGTGCCAACTGGCTTCCGTGTACTTGCCCACGTTTCTCATTCCGCTACGTCTATGCCTTGTATAGCGAGCGAGCGCTACGAATATAACATATGTAGTTTTATAGCTAATCAATAATATGCTTATCAACAGGTCAATCTTCCTATTGTGCTGGATTTTGCACATTTTCGGCTCTGGGACGCGTCACAAAAGTTTCGCGTCCCCTAGCGGAATGGCTGGTTGCTTCCTAGAATACCACACATTATGCATATAACTGGGCAAAGCTTGGCGTGGAGGCTGCAAGCCAGTCGCTGTCACTCCGCCATCGCTAGATCTCCATCGTCTCCTGCATTCCCCTTACTCTCGTTATTGCTGTGCTATAGCCAAAAAAAAAACACGGGTATATATATATATATATATATCTGGCTGTATATATTAGTATTTTTACCCACGCAGACAGATACATTCGCTACAGGTTCTGCTATAACTAAACCGCATTTGCCAAACATTGAATAACAAGACCATGCAAGGGTACGTACCTCCCAGCCAGCGGCTTTTCCATGCCAGGCACAGAATAACAAGAGACGATTTGAAAGATGAGCCCCTACACATGGGGTCCACCGATTGGACGACGATCCTCGACACCGCGGTAGATAAGGACTCGAGCCTCATCAGCTACACGGTCCCCATAATAGATAACTTTGCAATTCCTCGAGCTAATTCGCTGGAGAGCCCCGCGGTCTCGACACGAAACAACAAATCGACCGTGTACTCTTCTTCGTCCTCCTCCGTGTCTTCTGTGTTCTCGGATGGTCTATTTACACCAAATACCAACAAGAACTCATCAGGATCATCCTCTTTGGTGATTAGGCCGCAAAAAAATTTGAGTGTAGATTCACTAATCCAGGAAAATAAGAGGAAAATCAACGACGAGAAGGCATCGCTGTCACTGATTGCCAATAATAATAACGAAACCCTGTCTACCCATTCCGATCTATCCATACAAAATCAGATCAGGTCACAGACAAAGAGAAACATCCTGAGCCTGAAGTTTCAAAATAGAAACTTATTCAGAAGAGAACTGAAGCTAGAAAAATTTTGGGATAACTTGAGAAACTACCATACCTCTGATGTCGATGGTGATCTGCTACTAGTAATCAGAAAGCACAACTTATATTGGTTCGGAATACCGAATGATTTCCGTCTTCCCATATACAAGAGATGCTTATACCACCATATCGAACAAGATGATCCTATATCTTTCAGCCAACACAGTAAAAACTCTTTATACTTAGCCATAAGGAATTGTTGTAATAACGAAGAGCAAGAAACCTTATCCCGGGCCATCTTCATAAACCTCATAAAAAACGTCACCTGGCTGAACAGTCGTTTCAGTGATGACAAGGACCATAGGGATGTTTACGCTGTTATCGAGGGTAAGTTTTACCAGAATTTCCCTAATCTGTACTACCATTTGAAAGATAAGTTGCAATTGAACGTCATATCGGATTTTATCAAGCCACTAATAAGAAATTTCATAATCAACGCATTGAACAAGCACAAGCTAGACGGTATTGGTTTGGAACTATTGGATATCCTAATAGTGACCACTTACTATGGGCGGGACGAAATTAACGTCTTCTTGATGGATACATTTATCTTGTATCTATTAAAACAGTGTCATTTCAAGTTTTTTGTTAATAACATCTCTGAAGTGATCATGCAGATTTCAAAGATTGACTGTGACCTGGTCATTCTATTGGAAGATCTGAGGTCTCAGATTGATTTGGATTGAAGAGCAAGGGAGAGGGGAAAAGGGACAGTTTACAAAAAATAAATAAAAAAAATTATTCAAGCCAGTATAGCCGGGCGGGAAATACACACTTTAATCAATAAATAAAAGAACATTTAACATACTACATAATCAAATAACGGCCATAATGAGATCAAAATAAAAATGGTTAATAATTATGAAAAAACATTTTAAGTTTTTCTATACCGGACAGTCTTAACTAGATATTAATTTAGAGAGTATGCCAACAATTAAGAAATGTGATTTATTATTGAGTGTTAAATAGCTTCACTAAAAAAAGCTACACCTACAGTAAAAACAAGGCAACAACACATTAGAGTCAGCGTAATAATATGTGACCTACGGTTTGAACATATATAGAAGAGGGGCAAAGGAGAAAATATAAAACTTGAAAATATTATAATTTTTGAATTTGGTTAAAAATTTTTATACTATGATTGCATTAAAAATACAGATAGATGATGACGCTTCAAAGAGAGAAGCAAAAATATATATGAGATAAAGATAAACGATAGATGAATTTAAAAAAATGAAAAAAGAAGGAAAAACAGGAAAGAAGCGGGACTCCCATCTTTTTTTTTCCTTTCATTCTCAATTCCTTACAATATTCACACACATTGCAAGGTTTTCAAAATGATTACCATTCAACGTTGTCTGCATTTTCTTCGGCCCATTCAGTAGCTTCAGCTTGACCTTCAGTGACTTCTTCCTTAGCTTCTTCTTCTTCACCTTCTTCAGCAACAGCTTCTTCAGCAACTTGTTCAACCTCTTCTGGGTTTCTGTAGAAGTATAAATCTGGCATGATAGACCATGGTTGAGTTCTGTCGACCAAAGCACCTCTTAGTCTCAAGACTTCTCTGGCCAATAAGTACCAGATTAAACCGATGGAGTGCTTACCTCTGTTGTTACATGGGATAGCAACATCAACGAATTCAGATGGGGAGTCCAAATCAGTCAAAGCAATGACTGGGATGTTGACGTAGGAAGCTTCCTTGATGGCTTGAGCGTCTAATCTTGGGTCAGTGACAATAACTAATCTTGGTTCCTTGAAAGAACGGGTGATGTAATTGGTGAAAGAACCTGGAGTGAATCTACCGGCAATTGGAGTAGCACCAGTGTGAGCAGCAAACTTCAAGACAGCTCTTTGACCGTAAGTTCTGGAAGAGATGGCAACAACATCTTCTGGGTTTGGAATGGCAGCAATAATTCTAGCAGCCAAAACCAACTTTTCCCAGGTCTTACCAACGTTGATAACGTGAACACCGTCTGGTCTAGCATTGAAAACGTATGGTTCTTGATGGACCTAAACAAAATAAAAAAAAAAATATTATAATTATTGTTAGTAAACTGATCATTAAAGCATTAAATGGAAATCCGTAGGTAATAAAATATTGAATTTTATCGTGCAATTCTATGGCAGCATTAATGTCACCTGGTATTCAATTCTGCGAAACGTTCTCAAGGAAGTTTATCAATCTGCATGTTCCTTTCAAGACATCAGTTGGAAATTCACTCGGGATCTGGCTATGTTTCTGAAAACCCTTCAAAGTTCGTATCTGAGTCTGCGATTTCAAAACATGATAAACTTGGCAACGCCTTTTTTTTTTTCGACACTTATTACTGTCCACGGATATAGAGTCATATGGGATTTGGTACATACTTGAACGTTTCTAGCACCTAAGTGGGCGTTAGAGGCCAACAAAAGTTGGGCATCTTCTGGGGTCAAATCAAAAGTAGCTGGTAAAGACATTATCCTATCAGTTTCTTATCTATCTCTTCTTGTGCTATTTCACTATCCTAAAATCACACACTTTAAAATTCGCGATTTAACAATATGGAGATTCAAATTGATAATATCTTCTTTACACGAATTAGAGTATGCGATGTTCCCTACCACGAGCCCTCTCACCAGGTGTTGCTATTTTCCCACTACACCTTCCCAGCACATCCAATGCGTCTCCTCCCAGGAGCTCACTCAGCGTACAGCGGCTTCACTCTGGAGCCTCAGTCTAGCGCCCGTCAACTGCCTAGTGAATTTTTCAACCAAGCGAAAAAATGTAAGCGGGACTTCCCCCCTCCCCTAAAACGCAATTAAAAAATGATCTCAAAAAAGTTGTGCATATGTATGGGTTTATAGTATTGTGTGTACGGATGCAAACGAACAGGGGTGTAGGAACACAAATCTAGCTTTTCATCATACTGAAAAGAGAAAAGGGTGCAAACAACAGGAATATACTGTACAAGTAATAGTTGATGGACATGCAAAAAAAAGCGATAAAATTTTAAGTTTAAGGAAGGAACGTGTGATATTATCTGTCATGGGAGATTAGCACTCCGTGAAGCCTCCATTATTTGTGTACCGTTTTCATTTGCGTTTGAATTTAGGTAGAAAAAAAAAAGCTGGTGCCATTGTTTTTATTTTGCCAAGCTTTAAATTTCGGTATTACCATCATACTATACCACTGCATTTTTGTCATTCTTTTCATATCTGGCCATTAAAAATAGGATAATAAAAAGTTCTATTGAAAAAAGTTTACTGTGTTCTTTGTTATTGTTTTCAGCATGTATTCAGAATCTGTTATGAACTGGTTTGAAGATCACCTTCCCACATTTGATGTTGATGTAGACAAACATTCTCGAACCTTAAGAGTACGTAAGTACTCCCAGATATGTCTTTTACTTTCTTTCATTATAATATGCATTATAATACCCTTATTAAATTGTTTGTTAATAACGAACAAGTTCTTCAAGATCTGTCATCATTTAAAGCATCACGTTTTCAATAGGCGCTCGTGGGTTCACAAGACGCATATGTATCATAATCAATCGTTACAGCTGTGTCTGGCATGTTTTGTTTTCACCACAATTTTTATTGTTCAAGGCGTTAACAGAGATCTCTTGGAAATCACTAAGCGTATGGGGAGAATTTCCGTTGCTTTGATGCCGCCTTTATTATTTTTAACTTTGAGACCATCCCCATTACCTCACACGTTATATTTAGCATTATTACCTTTGCACAAATGGATTTCCAGGATTGTCGTACTCGAATCTGTCTTACACACATGGTTTTACCTTTATTACATGTACATTAATGGCGCGTTGTATGTCAAGATGAAAAAGCTACCTAACATTTATGGGGTTTTTGCCCTAGGCCTTTTCCTACTTATCGCTGTTACCTCCATAAGATATGCCAGACGGTTAAGTTACAGAGTCTTTTACTATGTCCACTACATAAGTACGTGGCTCATCGTCGTTTTGCTGCATTACCATGCTCGCCCCGGTATCTCGTATCACACCACTTTGAATGTGGCTATCCTCATGGGACAAGTTATTTATAGGCTCTACGTTTCAAATATTACAATAGTAACAATCGTGCCCATATCTACATCGTTATCTGTTTTGGAGTTCCCGTTAGCCGATTTGCCCAAACCACCCATCTTACCAGGCGGCCATTTAAGAATCAACATATATCACAAGAATTTTATAAAGAGATGGCTCTCTCATTTAGTACCCTTCCAACATCCCTTTACCATAGCCAGTATCCCAAGTGATAGCTTGGTAAGACTAATTATTAGAAATGGGCATTTCCCATTACGCACAAACGAAAAATACTACGTAACGGGTGCTTTCGAACCAGAATTAAGTTTTATTTCAAAACCAAGTTTCCCTATTGACGCTAGTACAAGATCATCGAGGAACCCATTCCGGAACAATTCTTCCGCACTAATAAGTTCGCCGCTGAACTTCATTATTAAGGCCCAAAGAGTGTTTATGTGTGTGGGAGGCTCGGGCATTTCCTTCGGTTTACCATTGCTTCGTATTTTGAATTTCAACGGTGTAAATGTAAGACTACTTTGGGTTTCCAGAGATTATAAGGATCTAGAAGTATTGAACCACTTCAAAAACAATTTCGAAGGTATGGAAATATACATTAGTGGTACTGAAGGTAACGAACAAGACATTGAGATCGATTACATTGATTACCAAGACCCCCATACAAACGTCGCACATGAAGGTAGTAATGCGCCTTCACGGGCACAGGGTTATGGGCTAAGAGATGATTCTATGTTATCAGACGCTGAACCCAACGAGAATTCTGCTCTGTTGAGTAAAAAATCTACTTTGAGAACTCACCAGTCTACCAAAACAAACGACATACCTGACAGTAATGCAGACGATGAAATAGATTTTACTTATGCCTTTGGTAGATCTAAGTCAAGGAAAAACATCACCCATGGGACCTTAACCACGCATTCCTCGCTTATTGGGTCGAACGTTTTCAGACAACCGAAAACCATTGAGCCGCCCCCCACAAGAACAACAGGGCGATTCGCCATCAGCCACACCACCAAAAAAAATCAGAATACCAGCAGGAGTCAAAGTCTTCTTCGGTAGGCCTACACTCGGTGATAAAGACTACGAGTGGTGCCTGCAAACAGAATGTGACGCGGAGACAGATTCTATTCAATGCTGCAGGTGGGCAAACCAGGGCAGAGATCACGCCGAATATCTATCGCAAGTGTGGGTGCTTGCTGCCGGCCCAAGGGGCTTAATAGAAAGTACAAGAAGATGGGCGGTAGACGGTGGCTTGCATTTCCACGGAGAAAGCTTTGCATTATAGAAGTGTGGTGTGTAGGCGTTAGTTCGCATTTAATATTTTTTTTTTCGTTTTTGCTTGCTCCACCGTTGGCTCCCACAGAGCGCCTCACGTTTAGATAAGAATAATATATTGCATACTCGATAGAGCAGGTGGCCGAAACAGTCGACCTCCCTACCTCATCGACGACTAATCAAGAGGTCTTACTGCAGCGATTGCTTCTTTAGGCAATTTCACCTCAAGAGCCTTTTCCTCTTCTGGATTGCGCCCCCTTTATATATCTACGTAATGGGAAACGCCGCATGGACAAACGTTATTTCATATGCACGGCGGAGAAAAAATTGTGAAAAACTGAGTGACGAGTCATCTGCCAAGCCTTGAAGTAATACCAAAAGAGGGCATAAGCGAGGGCGCCTTTAACGGAAATTGGCCTATTTTATGAATGTGTGCACAAGCAGGGGTGGCTTGCCAAGCAGGGGTGGTTTGCCAAGCAATAAAGATTATTGCGGCTCACAAATTATACGTATATAAATAAATCTTGGCGCTAGTTACTGAGATAAGCGCTTGTTGTTTGCTTTTGGTTCTCTCTAGTGTGGAAACAACAGCAACAACAACAACAACAAGATTTTTGACCAAGTAAACAATGGCTGAATTTGGAATCGAAGGGTTCTATGCGTACAAGCCAGACCGAGCCGCTGCAATTGCCTTTGCAGTTCTCTTTGGGATCCTTATTCAGTTCTCGCTGATAGAAACCACGGTGGCGGCTCGCAATAATAAAAAATTGATGAGCACATGGAGGTCCATCAAATTACCGGATGACGCTTCTGAATTGAGATTTTTCTCAACCATTAGCTTGAGGTGGGCATATTCACCTTTCATTCTAGGGATCGTTTTAGAATTTGTCGGTTATGTAGTAAGGACGGTCTCTATTAAGAAACCCACTAAGTCGACATTTATCGTACAGTCGGTGTTCTTATTGATTGCTCCATCCCTTTACTCTGCTAGCATTTTTATGCTGTTCAGTAAAATGGCACACCTTTTGTTTTTGGAAAGATACATGGTATTCCCCGCAAGATACAACACGTTGTTCTTTCTTGTGGGTGATATGACAGGGCGTGTTCTGCAAGCTGCGGGTGGTGGGTTGCTATCTTCATTGGATAACTTGAATACTGCGCGTATCCTGATTATCGTGGGTCTTTTCATTCAGATTTTCTGTTACGGTATTTTGATGTTGAACCAGATTTTCTTCCATTACAAAATGAAGACGGAGTCCAACGGGATTATCCAAAGCAATAAAGTGTGGTTCCGATTCAATTACATCCTTTTGGGCGGGAACATTCTTATTATTGCCAGATCTATTGTCAGAGCAATAGAATTCATTATGGGCCTACAAAGCTATATAATTCAACACGAATGGTGTCTTTACGTTTTCGATACCGTGCCAATGTTTTTGCTACCTTTGATTTTCTTAGTTTGTTTCCATGCAAGCAATGTCTTCAAACTGCAAGAAGAGTCAGTCGATGCACAATTGTCATGGAATTTCCCAATCCAAGAAACCGACAAATCGAACTCGGACGCCGAAAGGCCTGTGTCTGAAGTTTAAGTGTCACCAATAGTTAGCTCCTCTAATAATAATTCTAATCTTTTGTATGAAGCGCCAGTAATTGCTTTCTTCTAGTATTCTCTGTAATTTAAATTGTCACTATAAACGATTTCGCTTCTCGCTTTTCGCTTTTCGTGTCGTTTTTGTTTTGTTTTGTTTGTTCATCCCTATGGGAATAGTAAACAAAGAACCGTTTGAACCTGATGAACCAACCAGAATCGGCAAAAAAATAATTAAAGGTCAACTGTTCGTTATAGTTCTCCATTACTATAAGCACATTTCAAGGTTATCATGTCAGGGGAAGACGAAGTCGACTATACCACGCTACCTCTGGAGGATCGGTTGACGTACAAATTATGGAAGGCACGTTTAGAAGCTTATAAGGAATTGAATCAGCTCTTCACAAACTCTATTGATGAGGGCAAGACGGACGATAGTACTCGCACGTACTGGAGAGATCCTACGCTTTTCGCGCAGTATATAACCGATCCTAATGTGGTCGCTCAAGAACAGGCCATTGTTGCCCTGGATTCTTTGATAGATGCCTTTGTACCACTCTCTTTGAAAAACGCACATAATGCCACTTTGATATCCACGTGGACGCCATTGCTTGTAGAGAAAGGTTTAACATCCTCGAGGGCTACGACAAAGATGAAATCCATGAACTGCATCCTCTCACTTTGTGGTCTTGATACGTCTATTACACAATCTGTAGATTTGGTAATGCCCTTCTTCGAAAAAAAACTACCCAAATTGATTGCCGCCGCAGTTACCTGCACTTATGAACTGATGGCTGCGTTTGGCTTCACCAACGTGAACGTTCAAACTTTTTTGCCAGAGCTGTTAAAGTACATACCTCAATTGGCCGGTCATGGTGATAGGAACGTTAGATCACAGACGATGAACTTGATTGTAGAAATCTATAAAAGTACAGGCAAGAACAGGAATCTATTAGATGAAATGCTTTTGAAAAAACTGAAGCCGATTCAAGTAAAGGATCTCGATAAGCTTTTCGCCAAAATCGGGGATGAACCATCTTCTTCAAAGAGATTGTTTGAATGGGAGAAAAGAGATTTGGAGAAACAAAGGATACAAGAGGAAGAGGCCAGAAAGAGAAAGTCCATGACACCGAATGATAGTGGAGAATACCAAGTAGACAAAGATGGTGATACTATGATGGGCATAGAAGCTGACTCGTTACCGCCAAAACAACAAGATGTCGTTCAAATAGATACGTTTAGTATGTTACCAGAAGAAACGATTCTGGATAAGTTGCCCAAGGAATTTCATGAGAGGATAACGTCATCCAAATGGAAAGATAGAGTCGAAGTATTGGAAGAATTCTGGGATAACGTTCTATCACAGACTAGAAAGTTGAAAAGCTCTTCGCAGAATTATTCCAACTTATTGGGAATATACGGACATATTATCCAAAAGGATGCCAACATTCAAGCCGTTGCACTAGCAGCGCAATCAGTTGAATTGATTTGTGACAAATTGAAAACACCCGGGTTTTCGAAAGATTATGTTTCATTAGTTTTCACTCCCTTATTAGACAGGACGAAGGAGAAAAAAGCCTTCTGTAATAGAGGCTATACGGAAAACGTTGTTGACCATCTGTAAGTACTATGACCCATTAGCCCCCAATGGACGCAACGAGGATATGTTCAAAGAGATTTTAGAGCATATGAAACACAAGACACCCCAAATTAGAATGGAGTGTACACAATTGTTCAATTCAAGCATGAAAAGTGAAAGAGATGGATACTCAACCTTGCAAAGATACTTAAAGGATGAAGTGTTACCCATTGTGGTTCACATTGTCAATGACACACAACCAGCCATAAGAACCATTGGATTTGAGTGCTTTGCCATAATAATCAAAATATTTGGTACAAATATGTTTATGAAGACGTTAGAGAGTTTGGATAACTTGAAAAGGAAAAAGATTGAGGAAACCGTCAAGACTTTACCCAATTTCAATACTGGAAGTGGTAGTAACAGTAGCGCTTCTGAAGCGAAGAAACAGGCAAGACCAGTGGAGAACAAATTCTTACTGAAAAAAAGTTCTGTTCTTCCTTCAAAGAGAGTGGCATCTTCACCGCTGAGATATGACAACAAAGCTAAAGCAAACCCTACTGCATCGATGGCCTCGGCGACAAAACCAACGATGGTAGCCGGCAGTAATAAATCAAGAGTACTATTGACGTCTAAATCTTTAACGACGCCGAAGAATCCAGCGGCTAATAATGTCGATAAAAACGAAAAGTTGATTGAAGAATACAAATACAGACTGCAAAAATTACAAAACGATGAAATGATATGGACCAAAGAAAGACAGAGCCTATTAGAAAAGATGAATAACACGGAAAATTATAAGATCGAAATGATCAAAGAGAATGAAATGTTAAGAGAACAATTAAAGGAGGCACAATCCAAACTGAACGAAAAGAACATCCAATTGAGATCCAAGGAGATCGACGTCAATAAACTATCTGACAGGGTGATGTCGTTGGAAAATGAGCTCAAGAGCATGGAGATTGAACTGGATAGAAACAAAAAGAGGAATGATACGAACTTGCACTCGGCGGGTACAGTTTCGTCGTATTCCATACCCTCTTCTACGGTATCAAGCAATTACGGAGTAAAGTCATTATCTTCCTCGATGCCGTTGAAAGAAGAGGAAGATGTGAAAAGAGAAGATGTTATCAACGAAAGACGATCAAGCGAGTCCATCGGCGATTTGCCTCACCGCGTAAACTCCCTAAACATACGGCCATACAGAAACAACAGCTCTGCCATAGTGGGGGGTCCTACGGAAGATTTGGACATCGACTTTAACGATAGTTTTGCCTCGGAAGAAAGCTACAAACGTGCCGCGGCAGTGACGTCTACACTGAAGGCCAGGATTGAAAAAATGAAGGCCAAATCAAGAAGGGACGGCATGACTAGGACATAGAAAGAAACTTTTTTCCCTATATGTAACATATCAAACATAAAGAGCCCGGATCACATCACACACTAAAGTGACGTGCGTGCGTGCGTGCGTGCGTGCGTGCGCCCGGAGGAAGCTATCTTCCGGTTATGTAAAAGGTAAATAAACAAAGTAAACTAACTTCTTCTATGGCGTATGCACCCCCGCGTTTATTATATTTAATCATATTATACTGATAGCCGATGCCCTTGAGATAACAGCAGCACACCCACACCTTTCCCCTAGGCGCAGCTTCCAGTTTTTTTGCGGTTCCGGCTTCCTTCCCGAGTCCTCCCGCTAAACGCATAATATTGTCGCTAGGTGCCACTGCTCAAACTCATAATGTATGCGTTTAAAGGATTATGTGCATTTTCTCGCATTCTGGTCTGATGCGCCTCGTGGAAAATGAATAATTTATGAATTCTGAAGGAGATTTTGCTTTTTCACGGTTATTTTTTCATGAATTATTCAATTGATGGAGTTTATGCAGATATCGTATGAATTTTTTTCCTCATCTACCCTTTGAGTACTTTTTCCGTAATTGCATATCATTATCCGCCTCGCGTGTTTCTGTTAGACGGCATCTTGATCTACTTTGTATCGTTCACCACCACCTTATTTTTTCATGATTTTTTTTTCATTCATTCTGGATCAGCTCATGCTGATGGTAGATTTTTGCATGAAGTTAGCTGTCCTTGTTCAGCATAGGAAAAAAAAATATATAAACAAGGTTCTTTCACTCTCCTTAGAATTCAATTTGAGTTTGTTCCCTTTAATTTCATATTTCTTGTTGTATCCCTTTCTCTATAATTTTTTTTCACTCATAACCTCA
This sequence comes from Saccharomyces x bayanus, assembly GCA_019431265.1. Classification (NCBI taxonomy): domain Eukaryota; kingdom Fungi; phylum Ascomycota; class Saccharomycetes; order Saccharomycetales; family Saccharomycetaceae; genus Saccharomyces; species Saccharomyces x bayanus. The sequence goes on along the minus strand of CP080215.1, from coordinate 240,514 downwards.
CACAAAATAACACAGTCAAAACAACCATAATGTCTGAAATTACTTTGGGTAAATATTTGTTCGAAAGATTGAACCAAGTTAACGTTAACACCGTCTTCGGTTTACCAGGTGACTTCAACTTGTCCTTGTTGGACAAGATCTACGAAGTCGAAGGTATGAGATGGGCTGGTAACGCCAACGAATTGAACGCTGCTTACGCTGCTGACGGTTACGCTCGTATCAAGGGTATGTCCTGTATCATCACCACCTTCGGTGTCGGTGAATTGTCTGCCTTGAACGGTATTGCCGGTTCTTACGCTGAACACGTTGGTGTTTTGCACGTTGTTGGTGTCCCATCCATCTCTGCCCAAGCTAAGCAATTGTTGTTGCATCACACCTTGGGTAACGGTGACTTCACTGTCTTCCACAGAATGTCTGCCAACATTTCTGAAACCACTGCCATGATCACTGATATCGCTACTGCCCCAGCTGAAATTGACAGATGTATCAGAACTACCTACGTCACCCAAAGACCAGTCTACTTGGGTCTACCAGCTAACTTGGTCGACTTGAACGTCCCAGCTAAGTTGTTGGAAACTCCAATTGACATGTCTTTGAAGCCAAATGACGCTGAATCCGAAAAGGAAGTCATTGACACCATCTTGGCTTTGGTCAAGGACGCTAAGAACCCAATTATCTTAGCTGATGCTTGTTGTTCCAGACACGATGTCAAGGCCGAAACCAAGAAATTGATCGACTTGACTCAATTCCCATCTTTCGTCACCCCAATGGGTAAGGGTTCCATTGACGAAAAGCACCCAAGATACGGTGGTGTTTACGTCGGTACCTTGTCTAAGCCAGAAGTCAAGAAGGCTGTTGAATCCGCTGACTTGATTTTGTCTGTCGGTGCTTTGTTGTCTGATTTCAACACCGGTTCTTTCTCTTACTCTTACAAGACCAAGAACATTGTTGAATTCCACTCCGACCACATGAAGATCAGAAACGCTACCTTCCCAGGTGTCCAAATGAAATTCGTTTTGCAAAAGTTGTTGACCACTGTTGCTGACGCCGCCAAGGGTTACAAGCCTGTCGCTGTCCCAGCTCCAACTCCAGCTAACGCTGCCGTCCCAGCTTCTACTCCATTGAAACAAGAATGGATGTGGAACCAATTGGGTGAATTCTTGCAAGAAGGTGATGTTGTCATTGCTGAAACCGGTACCTCCGCTTTCGGTATCAACCAAGTTGCTTTCCCAAACAACACCTACGGTATTTCTCAAGTCTTATGGGGTTCCATTGGTTTCACCACTGGTGCTACCTTAGGTGCTGCTTTCGCTGCTGAAGAAATCGACCCAAAGAAGAGAGTTATCTTATTCATTGGTGACGGTTCTTTGCAATTGACTGTCCAAGAAATCTCCACCATGATCAGATGGGGTTTGAAGCCATACTTGTTCGTCTTGAACAACGACGGTTACACCATTGAAAAGTTGATCCACGGTCCAAAGGCCCAATACAACGAAATTCAAAACTGGGACCACTTATCCTTGTTGCCAACTTTCGGTGCCAAGGACTACGAAACCCACAGAGTTGCTACCACCGGTGAATGGGACAAGTTGACTCAAGACAAGTCTTTCAACGAAAACTCCAAGATCAGAATGATCGAAATCATGTTGCCAGTCTTCGATGCTCCACAAAACTTGGTTGAACAAGCCAAGTTGACTGCTGCTACCAACGCTAAGCAATAAGCTATTTAATTTTTAATTAATTATAGTTTTATAAGCATTTTTATGTAACGAAAAATAAATTGGTTCATATTATTTATCTAGATTCGCGTTTTTTTTTTATTTTAGCAAGTGCAATCAACCAAGGAATCAGAAGTTATCTTTGGATGCTGGAAGCAGAGTCCTTTATACGATTCATCGATTTTCCGTTGGGAAAGATCTCTTCTCTTCCACAGAAAAAAAAAAAAAAGTTGGTTTGTCAAAGAGAGAAAAAAAAAAGAGGCGGCATCTTCGATTGGAAACACTATTTGAGCATGTATATTTTTTTTTGCATCTTGGGAGGCAAAAGTAGTAGTGCAAAAGACAGACTAACAGCTCAATTTAAATCATGGTTACTCAATTCAAAACTGCCAGTGAATTCGACACTGCAATTGCTCAAGACAAACTAGTCGTCGTTGACTTCTACGCCACTTGGTGCGGTCCATGTAAGATGATTGCTCCAATGATCGAAAAGTTCTCTGAACAATACCCACAAGCCGCCTTCTACAAATTGGACGTTGACGAATTAGGTGAGGTTGCCCAAAAGAACGAAGTCTCTGCTATGCCAACTTTGGTTCTTTTCAAGAATGGTAAGGAAGTCGCCAAGGTTGTTGGTGCTAACCCAGCTGCCATCAAGCAAGCTATCGCTGCTAACGCCTAATTTCAATCAGTGAATGATAAGGAATGTTCCTCTTCATTGTATTACTATTATATACTCTTTTTTTTATTAGGACGAAAACATAGAATAACATGTATATATTACGTCATGTTTTTCATATACGTATAATGCTTATACCGAAAAGATAAATAACCGATAATATAAACCTCAAATCTCAGTATTCGGAACTTAGGAGACCCGCCAGCAAATATGTAGTAGCTCCGAAACTTTCAGTTGAGTTTTTTAGTAACGTTGTCAAACGGAGTTATGTCTCTCTTTTTACTGTTTATTTTTTCCGAGGTATTATACTTCAAGAATACTCTTCCAAGAATCTCAAACTACGCATTTTCTCAAACAAAATATAAACAACAAAAAAAAAAAGAGTTATACCATATCACAAACACCGCTATTACAGCGTTCAAGAAAAGTCAAAAAAAAAAAGTCGTATACAATTGCGAAGGCACTTCTTTGTTACTAAGATTTTAGTGGTATTGTTTGGAGCCAAGTGCCATGCACTAGTCAATCGCATGATTCTCTATATACACATTCCACTGCAAAAAGTGCGTGCCAAGCACTTCTTGTAGGACCAGTCTGTTGTTAGTGACCACTTCATTCTGCACAAGAAGGATCTGGCCGCTACCTTCTTCTCCAAACATCGCGAATAAGCCGGATTCCCATCAACAACAGTTCATACTCGAACAAGTATGTCTCGGGGCAAGACGAGAACTTGAAGACCGACTACAAAGCTTCCGTTCCGGCTCCGGCCTTCCATCGAGCCCAGGGCCAGGCCCATGTGACATTGTCTAAAGAATTTCATTGCAGGTGCGAACTACGTAAACAAGAGCTTGTTTATTTATATAAGCTCCACCCACTCATACACGGCTGTGACTATGACGTGTTTCCATGCTCCGTCTAGCCCACCTTGCTTTCCTTTGACATATTTTGTTTGTTTCTTCGAGGATTTGGCCAAGAATGCTCCGGACAACGAAAAAAATGGCGTCGCAGTTTCAGATATGCAGGCTCATCTTGACGAAAAGAGAATGCAGGAATGGAGTATTTTCGTGTTGTTTGGGAAAGGGTATGGACAAAACACTAATCAATGATTTGTATATATATTCGTCTACATAATCGACCATGTTGGTCAGTCGAAATACTTGAAAACACTTGTTGACTACTTCGTAAGCCTTTTTTCCCATCCTCTTATAAACCCGCCAACAAGTCAACCATGAAAATCAGTGCTCTAGCCTTTATTCCAATTGCCCTCTTACAATTACTAGTTGTTCAAGCGCAACTTCTCACAGACACAAATACTCAGAATTTAAACACAGCCGTGGGCCAAAAGGTGCAATACACCTTTCTTGACACCGGGAGTTCTGACGATCAGTTGCTTCATCTTCCAAGCACGACATCTTCGTCCAGTGTTATTACCAACAGTTTGGCGGCTGCTAATTTTACCGGATCTTCATCCTACCCAAGAGTGACTTCCGGCGTCATCTCATCTATAGACTACAATTCCGCAAACTCCACTATAACCACTCAGCTTACATCTTCTCCTTCTTCATCAGTAAACTACACTACGAGCTCCCATACAACCAACACTATAGGCTCAAGTACAAGTACGGGTGCTGCAGGTGCAATCAAGCCATGTTTTTACTTTGTTTTAATGTTGGAAACAATCGCTTATTTGTTTTCCTAAGGAGACATTTTTGGTTTAGGGTATTCACAGACAATAAAAGCCGCGTTCTTTATAACCTTAATTATGATACATATATTCAGTAGTATTAGTAATTGCTTCTCAAGCCTTTTCTTTTTATTAACAACCTCAAACGCTATCTCTTCTATTGAACGCCCAAATAGGAAAAAAAGCTTGGCAGATTTTTTTATTGCTGTCATCTAATTAAATACATGAAAAAAGAAAATAAAAAAGATTTAAAAAAGCATTTATTTATTGATAAAAAAAATAATATTCGTGGTACTTCACACCGTCTTTTTTGTTGTATCATGTGCTAATCCATCATATCTTCCAACTAACCATTAACAATCCGTTACCAAATTTTTTACACTAAAAGAAGAATAGCGCCAATGAGATTTACTGCTGCTTTATACTCTTTTAAAACCCTCTTTTTAACAAGCTTGCTGGTCAGCTATTGCTTTGGTGCAAATACAATTACGTCCAGTGCAGATGAGAATACACTAGCCAGGTCGGCCGCTGCAGATGCGGATATGGCGTTCTTCATGGCATTTTTGGACGATTTCGAAACCGCATTTCCACAATATACTTCATACATGATGCAGAACCATCTAACCCTGCCTCAAGCTGTTGCTGACTATTACTACCATATTGCCGACTTGGCCTCAACGGCTAATCTGGAATCTGATATTGCTCAGAGTTTCCCGTTCACGCAATTCGAAACATTTATTACGGCCTTCCCATGGTATACTTCTTTACTAGAAAAGGCTTCGGCTACGACCATATATCTACCGCAACACTTTCTAACAGATGACACGCAGCCCAGCGAGACTAGCTCCGTTTATTCCAGCCAGACGGCCTCTACTTCCATAGCAAAGTCAACTGCTTCTTCCACAGCAAGCACGAGCCAGTCAATATTTTCAAATTCCAAGGCACAAAATAACTCAACATCTTCAAGTACTAACGAAGATACGGCCTCAACGTCCACACCAATGTCTTCGTCAATCTCATCGACCACACAATCACAAAATGGTGCCCGCGCAAATAGCCTGTATCTCCCCATGGCATTATTTGGAATTCTTGCTGCAGCGCTTTAACCTCGTGGTGACGCTCACCCACACGTTTATAGTTTATGTAACAGCAGTTTTTTATACGTATATATATTATTCAAATGGACAGTTCAATTTTATAACAACTTATGACAAGGATTACAAACACGGCGCTGTGTCAGTGCCATACGTTTTGATTTTAATAAACCATGATAAGTGCGATCTGCACCTCACTGTAGCCGGGATCTTACGATCCTTCATTCTAATATAAAACCATTTGTTATGATGGCATCAATTTGTCAAAACCGGCGCCTTAAAGATATCAAATAATCCAAAAAAAAAAAAAAACGCACCTAATTACCTGTATAAAAGGAAAAGGCAGGCAAGCAGTGGTAAGCTCAAAACTTAAAGGCTATCGAAATACGTGGGAAATATGCACTTATGGCCGATTAGCCCTCCTCAATTGCTTAAAATACCTCCACGCAACACTAAACTAGACAATGGCCCTATAAATGACGACGATATCCTTCAGTCAATGGCTCTGCCTCAGGCTAATGTCCTTATCATACTAACTCCAACGAGAGTACTCATTTACAATTTTAAACCTATGGCGTTGGTTGCGAGTCACGAAAGAACCACGGCTTCTCTCAAAGAATTTGGTGAAAACAGGTCCATGAAGAGATCTGCTCCATATAATGATATCATTGAGGGACTTATTTCCAAAAAAGATTCACAATACTTATTGTGGCATCAGGGGAAGCTTGTATTCTACGTTATGACTGACAAAAACTTTCTTTTGACCTACCAAATCCTAAAGAATTGCACAAATGAGATAATTTTCAAAGAATACGGAATACCTGTTATAGAACCTCTTTTACTAAACGAAGAAGAAATGAACAGCGGTGACTATGATTTCAGTACGGACGATGATACACTCACAGTGTTTGATAAAAACAATTCTTCAAAAGTTATACAGAATGGGTTTGGAATAACCAAAGAGAAGGGTTTCCTACATTTTCTTTCTAACCAAGAAAATATCGATGAACTTCCAGTGAAAAACTGGAACTTCGTTTAAAAGTTGTCTTGAAATTTGATTACGAAATCATAGATATGATTGGCATCAAGACGTTTTCCAAAGTTGGAGATGGGCGTTATGAGGAAGTTTTGATAGTTCTGTTTCCCCATGGATTGCAATTATTAACAATATTGGACTTTAAAGTCAGTAAAAGCTCGTTAGTTGAAGTAAAGAACGGAGTAAAGACCATTGTGTGTAATAAACAACTAATGGTTCTATCACATGATCCCGAGGAAAAACAAACCATAGTAAGCATTATAGACATAGACAAGCAAGCCATTGAAGCAACACCATTGCCAGATATTTCGGAAGAGCCGCTGACCTGTCTTGAAGTTAATGGAAGATTATTAATTGTTTTTAAAGAGAAGATTGTATGCTTTGATTCAAGAATTAAAAAAATAAGCCATTCTTGGAAACCACCATTTGTAATAAAACTTTGTGGTAAGATTAACGATGAAATTTTGCTCCTGATTTCTGAAGATAATAGTAATGTTCATTTCTATACGGAATTTGGAAATCTTTTGTTTGCTACATATTTTGATCAGGACGACTATGATGAAGATAACGATGATGAGAACGTTGAAAATGAAGATAAAAAAAAGGTAGCCAGATATGAAATATCTGATTTTGCTTACTTGGACAAATCCTTGATAACAGTATCTCATTCTGGAGAATATCAATTTTGGAAATTATGGGAAGAAACGAAACAGACGCAATTTGATTTCAGGAACCCCAAATCCTACGTATTGACCAATACAAATAACGATATAATCATATATTCACCTGTGGCCAGTTCCTCTTTGAATAACGATAACTTACAAGTCATCAAACTTCCTACAAAGACTTTCAATAACCATATTGCTTTGGTAAAGATCAGCTCCTCTTTGAAACTATTTGCCACTTATGTGTCAAACAAAAATATACTGCTTATTCAAAATTTGGAAACCAATGTATGGTCTAGTTTTGCAGACCAAAACGTCTTGGATTTGCATTGGCTGGGTGATAACTATTTGGTTTGCCATATGAAAAATGGCGATGGCTCAACAAGTCTGGAATGTTTACGAATTCCACTCCAAGAGACGAACAAGGACATAGAATTGTCAGACTACATTATTTGGGAATACAGGATTCCAGAAAATACGACAGTCTTCAGTGTACATGTTAATGCTCTATTCCGGTACAAGCTGCTGAAAATAAAACCCAAGGACAACGAAACTCTAGAAAAGCAGGCGGAGGCCTTATTTAAGACAGCTGAGGTTATCTTAGTTACTGATACTCAAACAGTTGTTTTCGATGTAATTTCTACTGTCCATCCAAGTGGGTTGAACATCATCAAAAGATTTTACCAATACCTAAAAATTAGTATTCCAATCGATGTACTACCTAACAAAATTGAATGGATAACGAACATGAAAGACGGCTTATTATTTTTTGCCGATAGAAAAATCATAAAATTGGGCAAATTGAATGGAGGAGGCTGGCAAACTTTGACATTGCTAAATAACATAGAAAGAATAGTTGATGTTATCAAGGAGGAAATATTTTTAGTCCAGGGCCCCAACTACGTCATATACTCTTTAGAGGAGTTATGGGATGATAAAAAACCATTGGTTTCTGTGCCAATTGAAGAAGATTTGTACCCGATATCAATTACACCAGAAGCCGCTACTACACATACACTTCACTGCATTTTCAACACAAGATTTTCCAAACTGGTGGTAAAGCACCAAATATACCTCGATCAATTAATCTTAGCCAAATTAAGAGATGGTATAAATCTGGAAGATATTTCAAGTGACTATCGCTCTTTAAAGCACTATAAGTTTGCACTGGAAAAGATTTTATCTACTAAAATACTGCAAAACGATTCTTTGGATGACATATTGAAATTAGTCAAGATGTATGATAACAGCGATTCAGAGCAAGATACACCAATGCCCAATCATAGTGGTATGTTAGAAATCATCAGTAATTGTTTGAGAAAGATCGAAACTAAGTACTGGAACCATCTTTTCACTAACCTTAAGATGACACCAAGAGATTTATTAGCTTTATGTATAGAAGAAAACGAGGCCAAGATGCTTGGAGTACTTCTTCTGGTGTTTTTGAACTACGATGAAAAAGAGTTGGTAAATGACTTACATATCAGGAAGCCAAAGGCGGAAACAAAAGACAACGAAACCGCAGATAATTCACCAACAGGAACTTCAGATAAATCTGTCACAAACGTATTAAAAGATGAAGAATTGATGCTAAAAGTCCTAGAGCTCTTAGTGACAAGTGCTGCAAATGCTACGGACCCAATGAAAGCTACCGATTCGTGGGACATGTGCTTCCAATTGATCCGCTTACTTAAAGAACTGGACAAAGAAAACAATACGCAAATGGTGCAGAAGGCTCTCGAGAGGCTCAAGTGAACTGTCCATGTGGTGCAATGTATTCTAAACTGTATAGGCTTTATATCAAGTTAATGTAATTATTGACCAATCAGTTTCTAGAAAGCGGTCCCGCGTATTTTTCGCCGATATCCCCATCCCTTCAGAATCTTTAAAAGGTGATGGAAGGTGTGCTAAGCTAGAGAAGTTGACATCATAAGAGAGCTAACAGAGGAACAAAGATTTATTTAATCAGAAGACAGGAAGTGCATTAGTTCTCATAGAATTGAAACAAACTCGGAATATTAGATATGGCTGATCAAGAAAACTCCCCATTACACACAGTTGGTTTCGATGCCAGATTCCCTCAACAAAATCAAACCAAACATTGCTGGCAGTCTTATGTGGATTACCACAAGTGTATCAATATGAAGGGTGAAGATTTTGCTCCATGCAAGGTGTTCTGGAAGACCTACAATGCTTTATGTCCCCTAGATTGGATTGAAAAGTGGGACGATCAAAGAGAAAAGGGTATATTTGCAGGTGATATCAATGCGGATTAAGATCATTTGTTTAATAATTAACACTTAGTCTTTTATATCACTTTTATTAATATTACTTCCGGAATTTCCCATGCCTGCGTAGTGGATCTACAGGCATAGAAGGTATCTTTATGAAAAGCAACAATGGGGGATAATAATAAAAAAAAAAATCACAACACAAGAAAATCGTTTGCTGACAAAATGTCAGATAATGCAGCCAATATCCTTACTCAAATCAAATAAGAATAGCGTAGAGTATTAAGATGTTACTTTTATATTATTTTTTATTTTATTTTATTTTATTTTATTTATTTTATTTTTATTTATAGTAGATACTATATCTATACACATATTCAAATAGCCAATGAGGAATATGTCTTACTCGATGATCCTAAAGGTGAAACTAAGACAACTGCGGATATGGGTGCGACCCGATAGATTTTAGCGTCTTACCATATCCGTATAGAAATATACAAGTTGTTGTCACAGCTAGAGGCGTGTTTAAAGAGTTTGATGTTAAGGGTATTCGCGGAGGTAAGATATAACCGATGACTATTATGCTTCTGAATTAAGGACAAAGAAGGATTTGAGAGATCGAAGTACATTACTGCTGGCGACACCAGCATTTGGTAAGAAGCTATTACACACAATAGTGGTTTAAATAGACCCAAGACCGGGCTGCCGGGAATTCCCAAAGAGATCTACGAAGATGACTGGAAGCCATTACTGAAGAACAGAATTTCAAAAAGCCCAACAAACAAATAATAGTATTTTCTATTGTAACAGTAAAAAAGCACTTTTGAAGTTGAGACAACACTATACTCTTACTTTGTTTAGAATAGTATATGACACATCCAAGGCTCTAATGTGTACGTTCGGTAGCCCATAATTTTGTAATAGGGTCCCTTTTTGAACTATTGGTATATACTTCAACGATAAATGAAAGGAAAAAAATACGTTTGTTTCGAGAATATGTCCAAATATTATTGTACTCATTAGTTCTGTTGATATTGGTCACCTAAAGATAGCCGAAACTGGGAATGTCCTACCCTTCATTCGATCGACCAAATATACACGTTTGCCGCGTTCTCAAACTTTCTTAGAAGAGAGCAACGGTAGTATCTGAAGACCACAGACGATAGCCATCTGCTATATGCGAGGCTATATGCCTTGAGGAAGGACTATTGCCGTAGTATCCATTCGTAGGCGTCAAGTCACCTAAATAGTGACAGGGATATCCCATCATATTAGAATAGTACTGGCAATAGCCTGCTACTTTAAGATTTCTACCACCGATCTCGTGAGGTCAAGGAATTATACAACGAAAGAAGTGCTGCTAACCAAGTGACAATTAATGTCCGATGCCTGATTTTCTTGTAGTATCTCAGTACTACTTTTATTGTAAATTCAGTTTCATTCAAACGATGAATTGATAACTTCTCACCCAACCAAACGAATGCATAGGAATATATTGGATCGGGAAGCCCATCGAACCCATTATATGACTTTCCCTCCATTACTCGTTTCCCGATTTAGCGAATGCAAAGCACCTAACAAGACAAGAGGCAGAACCAATCATACGTGTCTATTGAAATCTTCCCGTCGTAAAGGAGAAATATAGTACACATGTGTCAAAAGTTTACGTTCACCTTTCAAACTTGTTGAATTGGCTTTCCGTATTCCTTTTGTAAATATCGCAAACTTAGCCGCGCTGAGTCTGGTGGACCTTACCATAATCGGAAAGTACTCTTAATATCCCAATAAGAAAGAAATTTCCAGAAGAGAGAGCCAATTGCACAGTGCTTAATTTGATACAGGTGAGAAAGCCGTCACCCCATCCACGCAAATACATACCTTAGAATTTTGGCTTGCTCTATACCGCGTAGAGCCTAGTCGTTTCAAGACCAGGCGTCCTATAGTGCCTTGCAATACTCTGACAACAGCTCTGATGATATGTCGTACGAGTGCCTTTCCAAGTAAACACCCCTAGAGAGTACGACTCCCAGCACACACGGTAGTTTTTGCAAGTTTCTAATCTGGGGAAAGGAAGAGCTCCGATTTTCTTACTGGCAACCGTTTAGCGCCAAGGCTTAGACGACGGCCCTTGAACGAGGGTCCAACCAAATTTGATTCCGGATCTAGTGCTTGGCCAAATATGGAAGCAGCATATGCACACAAAGGGTTCTTTCATCGTGCCTTCCCTATAGTCGGCATTCTTGCATTTTGTGCATATGAAAGAATAGAAAGGGTGCCTTCATGTACGAGATCTGCTTAAAGGTCATCGTTCAAGAACAAGAGCACTTCCATTAATGACAAAGTGTGTGGAATGTGAGAGGTGAGAAGCCAGAAGTGAGAGATATGATAGTGTGTCGAGTAGGTCATTTGGGAAGTAGCTGGTCGGGAACGCCATATAAATAGGGCAGACTTGATCAGCTATATTTGAGATTATGCCTTCATTCTTTTCTTTCCTACTAAGCTAATATCATCACTAAACAATCACTCAAAAACAAACAAATACAATGGTCAAATTAACTTCTATCGCTGCTGGTGTCGCCGCCATCGCTGCTGGTGTCGCCGCTGCCCCAGCCACCACCACTCTATCTCCATCCGACGAAAGAGTTAACTTGGTTGAATTGGGTGTCTACGTCTCCGATATTAGAGCTCATTTGGCTCAATACTACTTGTTCCAAGCCGCTCACCCAACTGAAACATACCCAGTCGAAGTTGCTGAAGCTGTTTTCAACTACGGTGACTTCACCACCATGTTGACTGGTGTTGCCGCTGACCAAGTCACCAGAATGATCACTGGTGTCCCATGGTACTCCACCAGATTGAGACCAGCCATCTCCAGTGCTTTGTCCAAGGACGGTATCTACACTGCTGTCCCAAAATAGAGGGTTGTCTTTACGAATAGAATCCTTTAGAAATTAGGAAGTTTTACGAAAATATTAAATAAGATTTTGATGGCCTAAATAGCTCGATATGTGTATATCAATATGTATATTACAATTATAAGCCTTTTTGATCAATTTGCACTATCTCTTTGCGCTGCCATGGTGGAATTTGCTTACGCTTATTGATATTCCATGATAAGCTGCAGCTCACTATTTAATACATATACATAAAGAATTATACATTGCGCTAGTCGCGATATAGTCATTTCCCTAAAATACGAAAAAAAGCTTATTTCTCAATTTGAGATCTATTTTCAGGAGTTGCATTTTTATCAAGAAAAGTGCTCCCTAGCCTAAGCGAATTTAGATATAAGTATTCATTATAATTTATTTCTTCCCTCACAACCCCCACCCAACCTTAAAGGATCGATCATTGACATTACACAATGAAAAAGACCAAAGAGATAGAGCCTAGTGCTACCATAAACCAGGATGAGATTCCTAAATCCAAATTTTTTCTAATTGTTGAGAAACTATCGAAAATCACTCTTTGCGTTTGTTATGGAGTAGATCTTATGACACCATCACTATTTTATCTAGATGAAAAGTATCCAAAGGTAATCGACTTTATGATTGTGCAGTCAGCCTTGATTTTTATTACGCTTCTCATTCTCGTGGTTTATCTTTTCTTATTATGGAAAAATGGACTATTAAAGAAGCAGAATAAAAAAGAGCCAAAAAGATGTTCGAAAGTTATATGCTCTCACTGTACTGCTAGAAGGCAACATCCAAAATGGTTTAAGTTGAAACATTTGCTACAATTATTAGGAACGCTGACTTTTGCAATTTATTCGGTTATGAAAATAGATTACTTTTTTGAAACTGACCAAACTGTTGACTTATACCGACTATCGCAACTATTCGGCTGGCAGCTGAGTGCCATTTGTAGCTCCATCCTTTTTGCATTTTATGGAAAGCAGTTAAGTTTACATAATGGACCTCTTCAAGTGAATGACGATGGCAATGAAAAGGACGCAATGCTTGGAATGAGAGTGGGTCAACAGGTTTAGTTTCGTTAGTAGTTTTATAAGGAGTAGTAATTTTGTACAGGAGTAAATGAATCATGTTTGTGAAAAATACGAAAACAGTTTAGATGATAAGCGACCATCACTATCCAACCGAATGTATCAATTTGAATTCTCCTCGTCATCCGCCAATGAATCATATATATAGACACATAATCCTTCTACACCTTAGCGCACTTACACCACATCCAACTAAGTAACCTCTTCAAGAACAGCAATGGAAATTGCATGTGTCGTATGTGCATCTAATCTCACTAAACAATAAATAGGTTTGACGACTTCTGCTAAAAATGAACCACTACCCTTATGAACAGTTATCTCTGGCAAATTGCAAACGAAGAGACGTAATAAAACCAGTTCGGTGAATATGGTAGAGTGCCTAGTAACTGAAACACTGTTAAGTGCAGAAGAAGCTTCCACTAGTTTGAGTATCTAAATAACCATCTCGTCATTGATGTTCTCCTACGACCAATAGGGCACATGGCGCAGTTGGTAGCGCGCTTCCCTTGCAAGGAAGAGGTCATCGGTTCGATTCCGGTTGCGTCCATTTATTTTTTTTTACCAACTTTTTTTATTATCACATACAACTTCCCAAGAAAGTCTGCATTAGTTACTATAACTCCTTCATATTTACATAAACATAGCATTGAACAGTGGCAATGAAGACGGTTCCCCTGGCACGTCAGTTAAGCATTTGGTGCGCTTGAAGTCACCGTCCTCTCAATATATTTACGTTGCATCTACCAGTTTGCTTTAATTTCTGTATGTTTTTGCCTTGGACTGTATCCAACACATTAATTTGGTCAAAGGGCTGCCCTCTTGAGAATGCTTTGGTATACCACTTGTCATATCAATTAATATCCACATTCTGCATCTATTCGGCCCTTTTTTTACCGCCTATACAACAAAAAAAAATAAACATTCGCTATATACAAATATATATGTACACATGCACTTCGTATTATATCAACTCAGTCAAAAGAGCGGATCTATTCTATAGTTGGAATGACTATACAGCAACTATCCCCGGATTCTCAATGGAAAATTGTGTCTAGTTCCTTTATTTACGGTCCAGTGGCAGCTGTGAGAGAATTGATAGACAATAGCATCGACTCCGGTGCTAAAAATATCTACGTTGATATAGACTCCGCCACAGGAGGGTGTGACTATATATCAGTTAAGGACGATGGATCTGGTGTAGATACGAATGACAGGCCTTCCATGTGCGCACATCATACCACGTCAAAGATATCGACTCTCGGAGATATTTCAATTCTGACAACCTTAGGATTTAGAGGTGAAGCTTTATTTCTTTTATCGAATTTGTGTAACCAACAAGGCTCAATGCAGGTGGAGACAAAAACTGTAGATGATGTTATTGGTGAAAGATGGTTAATTGACGGCGGCGGAGCTATTACTAATGGAAAGCGATATAAAATATCTTGTCCCGTTGGTACCACAGTAATACTAAGAAAACTTTTAGGGGGATTGCGAGCAAGATACCTTGAAATATCCTCGAAACCAAGAAAAACGTTCGATGAGTTGACCTATTTGATAAATCATTACTCCCTAATTCATAGAGACATTAGATTTTTTTTTCTCACTCGTATCGTTACGAAAAAATGGTTCTGTAGAGCGTAAACAGACGCAAGACACTTTGGACTCCAAAATTTCAAGAGCAAGAAGCTTGTCCTTACTAGCAAAGTTGAAGAAGCCTGTACCAGTAAATTTCATAGTAGAGGAAAAGTTAGTCGTTGATGAAAAAATGAATTTAGATCTGGTTTTACCAAAAATGGTACCGGAATCAGACGTTATTAACATAAAGAAGAGGCTAAAATTCATATCTGTCAACCAAAGGGCTTTGTCTCTGAACCTGGAGACGGGGAAAGCTGTTTCTAAGTTGCTGTCGTCAATTTACAAAAACGCAAATCTACTAGAACCTATGGTTTGGTTTATTAACTTGAACTGTGATACGAAACTAATTGACGTTAACATTGAACCAGAAAAAAATGACGTGATGATCAAAGATTTTGAAGCAATCCTTAAAAAATTAGAACTGAAAATAAAACTTCTATTGGAGGAGAAGCTTGACCCATGTATAAGCATAGCAGATGATGAAAACGTACGGTCCTTGACTAATAAAGGAATAACTCCTACATTGCAGATTCTTGCACCTGACGTGGAGAACGAGGCCATGAAAAGTTGTGAGAACGGTACAAATGAAGAGAGAAGTGGCAACAGACAAAAGAACTCAGATTCGATAATACCTACTTATAACGATGAACTCAATTTGGAAAACACAACTGTTGTTGATGCTACACCTTCGCCTAAGAAGGCCGAAAAAGATGAATTTCTTGACCAACAAACTCAGGAGAGCGTTATAGACTATAAAATCCCAAGCTCCAGGTCTTTGGCGTCTGAAGATGGTACTAATTGGCGTCATAATTTGCAAGAGGATTTAAGTGAAAACAATGAAGTGGCGGGAGCTGGCTCCTCAACATTGCCCTCTTCATTGACTTATAATTACATAGAAAATATCCCAGAAAATGAAGATCTAGAGCTCTCTAAGGACGCCTCTATTTCCAATCCTTTCATGATTACGAAGATAAGAAGTGTTAATAGGAAGCTAAGTGAAGACTCGCATAAGGCTAAAAATGATAATTGCGACGGTGCCGAAGTGGGAAAAATACGTGAGAAGATGCAACTGTCAAACACAACAAAGGAAGAACTATTTAAACCTCAAAAAACTTACAGCAAAAGAATTGATGGCGTGAACACGAAAACTGATTCAGACGACTTGAAACAAAAGAATATTGATAAATATGCAAAGAAGGTGTCATGCCTACGCAATAGAATACCGAAACTCATACAATTTTCTGAATATACCAACAACTTTGTCTTTGATTGGAAACACAGCAAACTTCCAGCGCACACCGCCGATAGCTTTGCCAAAGATGCTCTATGGTTACGATCCAGAGATGAACCCACAAATCCTTCTTCCAGCCTCTTGCAAGGTTTGGAAACGCGCGTGAAGAAACGGGGACGCACTGAAGTCACAGCAAATGGCTGGTGCCTCTTCACGCCAGACAGTCCTTGATGACCGGGTGTCCTGTAACATATAATACAATAGACGAGTGCACAATAGACCATTGTTTGTAACTCATGGCAACCGCACCCTGTTGCCCGCCCTGCCTCTCTTTTAGTTTCCGCACCTTGAAATTTCCGTTTTGGGCCAATCTGAAAAATCGCTAGTTGCATTGCTACGATATCCTGTTGCCAGGCGATCCAAAGTATTTATACTCTGGATAAATCATTCGTCTAATGTTCTGCTTCGGAGGTTGCATTGTTGAACATTGCCTTAAAGTACCAAGAAGACAAGGAAGTTGTTCATATAGAAACACGGGGCTTCTCTAGATATTTTTTTCACATTTTTTAGCTATACCCAATTCACCGTCCCTTTATATTCTCTCTATATATCATCGATTCTAGATTAACCAACAACAACAACAACAACAACAACAACAACAACAACAACAACATCATCAACAACAGGAAAACATGCGATCCTATATGGAAATTCTTCAGAAGTTCGTTAGGTTCATTGGGCCAGGGATCCTGGTGAGCGTGGCCTATATGGACCCAGGGAATTATGCCACTAGTGTTTCTGGTGGTGCCCAGTACAAATATACCTTATTGTTTTCCATTTTCATATCGAATATTTTTGCTGTGCTTTTACAATGTCTTTGTGTCAAGCTGGGTACTGTGACGGGTTATGATTTGGCTGAAAACTGTCGTCATAATTTACCTAAGAAGCTGAATTATACTCTTTACTTTTTTGCTGAAGTAGCCATCATTGCCACCGATTTGGCTGAGGTTGTGGGTACTGCCATTGCCTTGCAAATTCTTTTCAAGATACCACTGACCTGGGGTGTCTTATTAACGGTGTTGGATGTCCTAGTAATCTTGATGTTCTACACACCAAACGGTCAATCTTTGAAAAAAGTCAGAGTATTTGAATTTGGTGTTGGTATCCTGGTCATCGGTACTTGTGTTTGTTTCGTCCTAGAATTGTTCAAGATTTCTATTCCTGATAAAGCTGAACTGTTTAAGGGGTTTTTGCCTTCGACTATAATCTTCAAAGAGCAACAAGCTCTTTATATCTCTTTGGGTATCTTAGGTGCCACCGTCATGCCTCATTCTTTGTATTTGGGCTCGTCCATTGTTAAGCCAAGATTGCATGATTATGATATGAAGAAATACGGGAAGGTTAATGCTCGTCCAAGCTTAAGTGCTATAAAATACTCATTAAACTATGCTTACGCTGAATTAATCATCTCTTTGTTTTTAATCGCCACTTTTGTTAATTCCGCTATTTTGATCGTTGCAGGTGCAACTTTATCTGGCCAACCTGAGGCAGAGGATGCTGATTTATTATCTATCTACAAATTGCTGGTCCATTACATATCACCTGCAGCAGGGTTGATCTTTGCATTAGCCATGTTATGCTCAGGACAATCTGCAGGTATTATTTGTACACTTGCCGGGCAAATCGTTTCAGAAGGGTTTCTGCAATGGTCTTTACCACCTTGGGCCACAAGATTGTGCACCAGATTAATTGCCATTGTACCATGTGTATTTGTTACTTTAACCATGGGTGAAAAAGGTATCTCAGATATTCTAAATCTTTCCCAAGTGATATTATCGTTGATTTTACCAATTGTTTCAGCACCTTTGATTTACTTTACCGCAAATAGGAAACTAATGGTCGTTCATGATGAAAATGGAGTAGTGAGGGCTCCCAACGATGTTAGCAGAATTACAGATGAAACTACTCCATTAAATTCCAAGCACAGGAAAATCGTCGATTTTACAAACAGTCGCTTATTAACCTATACTTCCATATTCGTATGGGCTTTGATAGGTAGTTTGAACTGTTATCTGGTTATTTCATTCTGTTTAGGTGCTGATATCCACTTTTGATGGAGTTTATTTATTTCTATTACACTGTTGTCTTTTTATTTCTGTTATATCTCTTTTTTTTATTTTGCATAATACAACCCGAATATATACTTATATATGTATAGCCTTCAGACAAATGCATATTTACCTAACCTCAAAAGTATAGACATATAGCACTTCTAAATCAATGAACTTGTCATAAAAAACAAAGAAAAGTGTTTAATTAATTCTATCCAAAAAATTCTCCAAATTCCCTGCGCATTCATTTCTTGTGTTTCCTTTTACGACCTGGTTGGGCCCTTACTACGGGTATACTGCCATTGTAGTTTGTTTGTAAGACTGGGAATGCCCGTACAGTGTTTATTGGTAACTTGGAAACTTTCTTAGCCAAGATAACTTCCTTCAGAATTCTCTTCACTTTAAAGTATATTTCCCTCTCCTCTGTGGTGGGCTTAGCAACTCTATTTAAAATCCGTTCTTTTCTTAATTTTTTTAGCTTTGAAAGGGACTCTGAAACTAACTTATCTGGCGTACCATTCTGGAAACTTTCAATCTCATCATCCCCAATATAGCTGGATGGTGTCCAGTTATATAAATTTTGAAGCTTAATTATAGTCTGTTCGTTACCTTCAGTGCTCTCAGTATTCTTATAGGAAGTACTTACATCATCATCATCATCATCATCATCATCATCATCATCATCATTCCCATCAACAACCTCATTGTCATGTTTCTGTTCACTATTTTTGTCATCTTCATTCGCGTCCAACTGTTCCTCTTGTGTTGTCTTTTTTTCCGCTTGCTTCATACAAGTCCATGTAACCAATTCTTTCAAGCCAAATAAGTCCTCTTGTTGTTGAGTCCACAACTGTACCATTTTCATTGAAGGAAGGGGCCCAAGAATTGTAGTTCCCATACTTCAGCCAAACAGTCGTGGGTAAAGCATACCAATTAGGATGCAAAAACCTAGTCATCATCTCAGTCGGTGGTAGAGTTGGATCTGGAATATTACTAGTATTGGCCGCCACAAATCCTAATCTAGGGGCTTCATTTTCTATATCAGTTTGAGGGATAACATTGTTTATTTTAAAGTTTGTGTTGGGTAATTCATGGGGTCTTTTATCAAGGTTTGATTTAGAAATAATCGACGAGAAAAGATCCATATCTTTGGTCTTTATTTGAAATGTTTGAGAAATTGGCAGTGAATAGTTCATAGAGATCTTGATAAAATCATTGGATATAGTCTTGTCTAGTTCTGTAGCATCATCATCATCGTAATCATCAGCCTCGTTCCCACTGGAAATCTTCCCACTTCTTGACTTCGATTTATTTGTTTGTGTTAAGGCAATTCCTATTCTAAAGCATTCTCGCAATAAGAGTTCAGAGGAGAATTTGTAGAACTTGTCAACTAACTGGTAGTTCCTTGTACCTTGTGGGTAAAAGTGGATAAGCATTGTACAGACCAACTTGATATCGTGATACAGCTTGTAAAACCCACCTTGCACAGGCTCATACTCTCCATCTTCAAACCTCTTATTGATGGTGGTTAGAGCCAGTTTATCCTCATTACGTATGGAACCTTCTGAGTTGCTTCTGTTCCTAATGAACTTACAATACGATTCATATATTTTATCCGGATTTTTCTCAAAGAACTTGGCTGGGAAACTTTCATCTACTACGTGACATTTTACGGAAGCAGCAATCAAAATGGACTGCACGTTGACCAAAAGATCTCTGAAAGTTCTGTCATCTACGCTTTCTGTCATAATAAAAAACCTTAATCCCCGATTTCACGCCGTGCTTAACCTCGGACTGATAACTATTTTCTATTTTCTTCGTCTTCCTATTTTATCATAATACGTTCTGGCGCTGTTTTTTCTTTACTTTTTCCAAATGTTCTTTTTCCTAATTGCCAAAAAAAAAAGACAAAATGCGGGTAATAAAATCGAAAAACTAATAAGCACAACGTCAAGCAGTGAAACAAGATAGTCGATCTGTATAACGCTGGAAATAGTGTGTAAAGTCCTTATATATGAGTATGTAGAATGTTTACTCGAACAGCATTTGGATTTCCTCAATCCTTCTTTTCCTTCTTTCGTCCTCGTCGGCATCCATGGCCTCACCAATGGTTCTCTTCTTTTCTTGGATGCGCAGCATTTTCTCCTCTATGCTATTTTGAACAATAAATCTCATGACCTTGACACTGCTCGTCTGCCCAATTCTATGAAGTCGATCGATGGCTTGGTCTTCCATACTGGGTGACCACCATGGGTCCATCATGTAGGCATGAGATGCACAAGTCAAATTCAAACCCACACCACCGGCTTTCAATGACAGTAGTAAGATTTTCTGTCTGCTATAGTCCTTAACAGCAAAATCAGCTAATACACTAGTCCTTTCTTTTAGAGAAAGACGGCCATCAAATTTGTAGATCTTGGCAACGTTATTGGGGAAAGCGTGAGTAAGTTCCCTCTCCAGGATGTCCAAGTAGGTAGAGAATTGAGAAAATATAACAACTTGTTCACCTGCTGAACTATCTTGTAGCAGTTGAAGCTCCTTTAGTAAGGCAGTGATCTTACTTGACTTAGATGCAGAGGTATATGGTTTAAATTCCAAGTTTCCTGGACTGACTCGCCTCAAGGCTAGTAAGCGACCCCCATCTATTGGTTCACGACAGTTGGGGCACTTCAAAGAAAGCTGCTTACCGTTCTGAAACTCAATATATTCAAATAAACATTTTTCGCAAAAACTATGACCACATTCAGTGAATACGGCATTATCCAAGTCAATAGGTTCTGCTGTGCAAATAGAACATTCCAACGATTGAAGTGATTCATTGTCTGGATACTTAAATCTCAACTTTTCCATCACTGCTTCTAAATCCTCCTTGGTAAAAGAACTACCGAATCTTTCGGAGGTTACACGAACCAAAGTGTCGAGCTCCACGGTTTGTTCCGTAACCAATTTATTGTTCTTGGACAAATCCTCATCGTTCTCATCTTGGGTTCCAATAAGTTCTGGATGGCAACAGACCTGTCTTAATCTCAAGATATGAACAAGAATCGTAGAGTATTTTTTTAACAAATCGCCTCGTGCAATTCCCGATTTCACAGATGTTTCAGCTTTATCCAGTAGAAACTTGTATAACACATCTTGAGATTTACTGAACGGTAATTTCTTAATAACGACTTCCTTCGGAGGTAACTCTACCAACAGGTTACCATCTATGTCCTTCATCTGTTTTGTTCTTCTTAATAACACAGGTTCTAAGATTGCATTCACCACATCAAATGCTTGTTTATAGTTTTTATTTTCAAAGGGCGTCGATACAAAAGTCTTCCAATAGTTGATTTGGCGCCAGGGGTCTAATTTCAAAAACTTCACAAGACTGTACAAATCATCAAGTCTGTTAATGATCGGTGTGCCCGTTAAAACCCATTTACATTTGCCTTGTAAATCCATAATGGCCTTGGATGTGGCAGTTGTTCTGTTCCTTATATTATGGCCTTCATCAATAATTATACGATAAAAGTCAACAGAAAACAGCCCAGATGTTATAGTAACGTCCTCATCTGTCATCATTCCTTTAGAATGCTTGGTCCATTCATTTTGGACAATGCCATATGTAGTAAGGACTACGGTTGGCGGATTCTTGGTCTTGGTCAATAGTGTTTTCAAACTAGAAACATTCCCACCATAATACACTTCATGATACATATCGGGCGAATTGTTAGCTTTTGTGAACTCATTACCCCATTGAGTCAATAATGACATTGGAACTACAATTAAAGTTGTTTTAGAAGCATAAGGCTTTTTGTTATCCTGTGGGGATGATGTAAAGGAACTAGGAACATCATCTGCACCTTCTGTAGTCTTAGCATCAAAAAGTTTCTTGTCAACAGCATCGGTATCGTAAGGACAAGACAAAATCAATGAATATGCTGCAACAGTTTTACCTAACCCCATTTCATCCGATAGTATACCACCCTTTATCATGGTTTTCAATATAGGTTTTGCCAACGAAAATTCACCAGAATGCAAGTTAGCATAAAAAAATATGTCTTCTTCCAAATTGACATGATCATGTCTGGTCTTTTGAGCTGCCCACGACATATCCGTCGGCCATTTAAATTGCTTCCATAAAGGGTTTATCATATTGGCATCTGATTCTAAAATCTCCTTATCAGATGTGGCTTTGGCAAATTCTTGTTCTCTTCTTAACATCCAGGTAAGACCTTGCTTTTGATAGTTTCTTAAATCCAGTTTGAAAACATCACGAGAGGGCTCTGTTTCAGGTAAATTTTTCAACGAATCTGGAGACTGTGCAGCTTTGTAGAAAGTTTTCAGTTGATTTAGGTTCATTGTTTCTTCTTCATGTTGGGTATTCCGAAGGTCTTCATGAACTTCAGTTACTTGATCAGGGCTTATCTCGTCGTCATCTATATCAATAACTTCTGGGTCACTATTAAGCTCTATTTTATGTTTTTCTAATGCCTTCTGTTCATCCAAAATAGGCGTTAGTTTCAACCTATCAAATAGCTTTAGTAGAGCCAGTCTCTTTGAACGATTCTCCAACTCTTCATCAGTTTCGGTTAATGACCTACCAAAACTAGTATTATCTTTTTCTCTTTTATTGTCTCTTTCTGTACGTCTTTTTTTCATGAATGATAGATCATCGTTCGACGATGCCTCAAAAATTGTGGAGGTCAAAAAGCAATCCAATTGTAAGATGAAGCTGTCGCCTATACTCAAACGTTTGTTATCACAAAAGACCAATGTAGCTTCAAAACTTATTTCTGAAGAACTTAAAAGGGGGTATAATATTTGAGCGATGTCTTCGGGGACTCGGCCGATTTCTCTGTTATACTGTATATCATATATTCTTACTAGACTTGCCATAGAGGTTTTCTTCCTGCCACGTGAATCATAAACTTTAGTGGCGGAAATCTCTTCACTTGATCTTTTCAGCTTTAACTGAGAACCATATTTCAAAGGTCTGACGGTGGGTCTTGTAGCCATACCAGTGACTTGCAGAGCACCTATAAACCTTTTCCAAGTAACATTATCTTCTAATCGGGTTTGATTTCTGAAACCGTAATTTTTTCTTTTTCTGACATTAGATGGAGAGGGGGATAAGGCTGAAGAGGAGGTATCAGGACTTGTGTTTACCTGAGTTGGGGAAGACGGCATAGTAAAACCAAATTTTCCATTATAATGGTCGAAGTAGTGAGACAATGCTAAAGAGAGCCCTTCGCATTGGCCACTAAACTTTTCATTCAGTTCCACCGCAAGACTCATTGGCATCTCTGGGATAATCCTCTGAAGCTCTCCAATAAACTGATCTTGGTCATTTTCTCCAACTTCCTTTACTACCGATGAAAAGGGCTTTTCGCCTTCGTCTTCTGGAGTTTCACTGACCGATACGGATTCCTTATCATTATTGCTATTAGCAAATAAAAATGACTCTTTACTCTCGGATTTAAAATTCAATGACGCCTCCGAAGTATCAAGGTCATCATTGAAAAACCTTTTTCTTTCCTTCTGCTCAATCATGTTGCGGAGTATTCAAGGTGTTTCTGCACCCCCGAAAGCTATTGCTATACTGTATCTTTGTAAATGATGTATATGGGGCTCTTTAGTGAACAATGCACTTAGCAGAAGATATGATGTGCGGAAAAGTTAAGGGTTTATGACGCGTAAAATTTTCATCAGCCTAAATGACAGATGACGCGCCAGCAAATATATGTAAAGGATAGACAACTTTTTATTTATTGGTTACTTAGCTTTCTAATACAAGTGTTCTTCATCTCTAGGATGGAATTCAACCTATTGATCTTAGCCGAAAGATCTGAAATGAGGGGTTTCACCTCGTTTTGGTTCACGAAGTTTTGCTCTTCTGCGGTAAACCTTTTGGATTTCTCCTTGGTTATATCGGAAAGCAGTTGTACAATCACAGAAGTTTTTTGTCTTCTTTTATTTTCCATCATCAAGGAGAGCAGTTCAGTGTCAGTGCCGTGCGATTTCTCTCTTAATTTGGCCTCCAAGTCTTGCCTTCTTTTAATAGATTCTTCTACCTGAAAGCAGAGATTGCTTATCTTAGCTATTTGAAATCTTCCTTCTTTAATAGCGGCTGATTCGTCTCCCTGAGTTGGTTTGGGAACAGACTCAAATTTGGACTCAAAAACGTTTTCAAGAGACTGCAAAGCATTCCATTTGTCCCTAAGAGGATCATCACGCTTTTCAAATTCAGCATCTTCTGGACCGATAATGACCCCGCCACCAAGAGAGTTACGTCTATGAAGAGAGGAAAAGGTTCCTTCAGTTTGAGATGGAGTATCAGAAGGCGTTGAGCATGGCGCGCTTGTCAATGTGGAGTTATCTTTTTGGGACGATTTTTCTTCACATTTGTTTTTAATAACATAGGGCTCACCCTTCTTGTGATTGTTTAGTAAATTCTCAAGGTGTATAATTTCAATGATTAGCTTGTTTTGTTCTATTTGAAGAATTCTTTTTTGGTCCTTCATCGAGGTTACATTTAAATTTTCTGTTGCTAAATCATTCCTTTGCTCACCAGGTCGTAAGTTTTGTCTTTCAATCGGTTTCCTGAACGACGCAGGCTCTAAAGTAGCAAACTTGGCTTCACTTGACTCTGAAGGGGCAAACTTGGCTTCACCTGGCTCTAAAGAGACAAAACTGCCATATGACGATTTGGTTCTTCCAGGAGATGTTGTATCCGACGTTAGATCCTTGGCATTCGAATATTCCTGCGTCGGAGCTTCCACGGGAGGTGTCTCTTCAAAAGAAAACAGACCGTGCCTTTTGGTATTCTCCTCTTGTTTCTTAGGCAAATTCCTTAGAGCAGGTTGTGCTTGTGGCGTATCAACTTTACTTTCATGCTGTTTTTCAATCTGAATTTCATCATCTGGCTTTACACCGCCAGTTGATTTAATACTATTTTTTCGCGATGACGACTTCTTCTTGAAGAAAGTGTTTACTCTTTTAATCAACCCAATAGAGTTTTGACGTTGCTCATTTTGATGCTCCTCAAAACTTAATCTTTGTTCGTTCGTCCTTCCTGAGTATTTTTGAGTTGAATACTCTTTACTTTGCCAAGAGTCGTGGATGACCGGGTGTTGGGACGAATCCAAGTCCTGTAGAGTATTAGCTGCTATCACAGTTTCGACACGAGGGCTAGGCTTCGCGATGGTTTGTCTTGGAACCGAATATTGAATGACCCTTCTAGGAATAATAGGCGTCTCTTGAACATACTCCATAATCTGTTCACGTTCCAACATTCTTGCGTCACATATAAATCACGTACACACACACACACACACACACACACACACACACACACACACACAGACAATCACTACATAAATATATACATCGAAGAATTTTTTTATAATATGTATTTTGAGGCTCGGATAAATACGGTGCATAATTTCCCTTGTACCTTTTCAGAGTGCATAAAAAAGGGGAAGGGTCTTTTTTTCAGTGATTTGGTAATAAATAATACAGATAGCTTTTGCCGCCCACCTTTAGCAAGCTGATTTTGTTGCCATTGACCAAGAACAAAGCAACGCTTGTCCTATATGCGCCTTGAATCATAGGGAACATAACATCAAGGCTTTTAAAAGCTGCTCCACGTGGCCAGTTACCATTAAGTTTTCTCCCAATGGCATACTGCAGGGCTTCAGCGTTTTTCCGCTGATGCACATTAAAACATGTTTTTCATGGTACTTTCGTTTGACATGATACTCCCTTCCTTTCAAAATGCACGGATGCCACAAGCAGTCTTTTATTTTCATTTGATTTTTTTAAAACTGTTTTTCAAATTATGAAAAGCCGACGCAGAATCTTGCCTGAGAGCTAATGAAATTTTTCAAGACGTCTGTCTTGTGCTTGATGATAAGAATGTCAATTTATGGTTGGTGATAAATTTATCTCTATATTACGCACGCTTGGTTTTCTTTGGTTTTCATCTTCCTTCTTTAATTTAAGACCACCACGATCAAACAAATAAATCAGCAATGGGTGCCTACAAATATTTGGAAGAATTGCAAAGAAAGAAGCAATCTGATGTTTTGAGATTCTTGCAAAGAGTCAGAGTCTGGGAATACAGACAAAAGAACGTCATTCACAGAGCCGCTAGACCAACTAGACCAGACAAGGCTAGAAGATTAGGTTACAAGGCCAAGCAAGGTTTCGTTATCTACCGTGTCAGAGTTAGACGTGGTAACAGAAAGAGACCTGTTCCAAAGGGTGCCACTTACGGTAAGCCAACTAACCAAGGTGTCAATGAATTGAAATACCAAAGATCCTTGAGAGCTACCGCTGAAGAAAGAGTTGGTCGTCGTGCCGCTAACTTGAGAGTCTTGAACTCTTACTGGGTTAACCAAGATTCTACTTACAAGTACTTCGAAGTTATCTTAGTCGACCCTCAACACAAGGCTATCAGAAGAGATGCTCGTTACAACTGGATCTGTAACCCAGTTCACAAGCACCGTGAAGCTAGAGGTTTGACTGCCACTGGTAAGAAATCCAGAGGTATCAACAAGGGTCACAGATTCAACAACACCAAGGCCGGTAGAAGAAAGACCTGGAAGAAGCACAACACTTTGTCTCTATGGAGATACAGAAAATAAGCTGGCTGATGAAAAATATAGTTCTGTTGGGCAAGCATTTGTTTACCTAGCATCTCTTTTATACTATTATTATCTTTATATTTGATGATTTTATATACAAGTTGTATACCTTTTCTTTAACCAATTTTTTTTTTTCTAATGGTGCACCTAGAAGTACATTTTTTCTCACCAATAGATAGTCAAGATACTCCCAGCCTCTATGGCGTTACCACGGAGCCGACAAGGGAAAGCTGCTTATCTTACATATGCAGATGCCAAGGCCCGTTACAGGCCGCCTTATTGATGTTTAGAAATAGCTTCCTTGCACTCAATTCGGTCTTCTCACGGACATGTTTGACACCATGTCTTTTTTTGGCCGTACCTTGTTTTCTTGTTTTATTTTTTCTTTCCTTTTCCTCCCGTTTCTTTCCTTATTAGAACCGTCAAATAAACCAAAAAAAAAAAAAAAAAAAAAAAGAGAGCTATTTCCGTATTGAGAATAGGCGTTAATAATTGACAGATATACTGTTTTTCCTTCTGGGTTTTTAGTGTTTGTCATTTTCACTGTTATATATTGTGACTATATAGCATACAAGATCTGTTCAAGTGTTTGATTTCGAATAAAGAAGCGAGGTTTATCATAAATAGGGGCAGAAGAAAAGAACTGAAATGGGCAAGTATACCAAGACCGCGATCCTGTCAGTTTATGATAAGACAGGTTTGTTAGACTTAGCTAAGGGATTAGTGGAGAACAATGTTCATATCCTAGCATCCGGTGGGACAGCCAACATGGTCAGAGAGGCCGGTTTCCCAGTGGACGATGTTTCTTCAATCACACATGCACCTGAGATGCTAGGGGGCAGGGTGAAAACTTTGCATCCTGCAGTGCATGCGGGGATCCTTGCCAGGAATTTAGAGAGCGATGAAAAAGATTTGAAGGAACAACACATTGACAAGGTGGATTTTGTTGTCTGCAATTTGTACCCCTTCAAAGAAACTGTGGCCAAGATCGGTGTTACGGTACAAGAAGCGGTGGAAGAAATTGACATTGGCGGAGTAACTTTATTGAGAGCCGCTGCGAAGAACCATTCCAGAGTCACTATCTTGTCAGATCCTAACGATTACTCTAGTTTCCTACAAGATTTGTCCAAAGATGGCGAAATATCTCAAGATCTAAGGAATAGATTCGCCTTAAAGGCATTCGAACACACAGCGGATTATGATGCAGCAATTTCTGATTTCTTCAGGAAACAATACTTTGAGGGGAAAGCTCAATTACCACTGAGATACGGTTGTAATCCTCACCAAAGACCCGCACAAGCTTACATCACCCAACAAGAAGAGTTGCCCTTCAAGGTCCTTTGCGGTACGCCAGGGTATATAAATCTTTTGGATGCCTTGAACTCATGGCCCTTGGTGAAAGAGTTATCGGCGTCATTAAACCTACCAGCTGCAGCATCGTTCAAGCACGTCTCTCCCGCTGGTGCTGCAGTGGGGCTTCCATTGTCCGATGTGGAAAGACAAGTTTATTTTGTAAACGATGTGGATGATCTGTCGCCATTGGCATGCGCATACGCAAGAGCCCGTGGTGCGGATAGGATGTCATCGTTTGGCGATTTCATTGCACTATCCAACATCGTGGACGTCGCGACGGCAAAGATCATCTCCAAGGAGGTTTCTGATGGTGTCATTGCGCCCGGATATGAACCGGAAGCATTGAAGATATTATCCAAGAAAAAGAACGGGAAATACTGTATCCTACAAATCGATCCGAACTTTGTGCCTGGACAATTGGAATCCCGAGATGTTTACGGCGTAACACTACAACAAAAGAGGAACGATGCGATTATAAACCAGTCCACCTTCAAGGAGATCGTGTCCAAGAACAAGGGGCTGACTGAGCAGGCCGTAATTGATTTAACCGTTGCCACATTAGTTTTGAAGTACACGCAGTCGAATTCCGTTTGCTATGCCAAGAACGGTATGGTTGTTGGGCTGGGAGCTGGCCAACAATCGCGCATACACTGCACTAGATTGGCCGGGGACAAGACGGACAACTGGTGGCTAAGACAACACCCAAAGGTGCTGAACATGAAGTGGGCCAAGGGAATCAAGAGGGCAGACAAGTCCAACGCGATCGATCTCTTTGTTACAGGACAAAGGATAGAAGGTCCAGAGAAGACGGACTATGAAAGCAAATTCGAAGAGGTTCCTGAACCGTTCACCAAGGAGGAGAGACTGGAATGGCTGGGCAAACTGACCAACGTGTCGCTATCGTCCGACGCGTTTTTCCCCTTCCCAGATAACGTTTATAGAGCCGTGCAGTCCGGTGTGAAGTTCATCGCTGCCCCATCAGGGTCCGTCATGGACAAAGTTGTGTTCCAAGCGGCGGATTCATTCGATGTTGTCTACGTGGAAAACCCGATCCGTCTATTCCACCATTAGATGCGGCGGCGCGTCTTACCAGAAGAGAGAAACTAACCCAAAAAATGAAAAAAACATAAACATATATAGCTGAGTGGAAGTGAATATATACGTATAAGTATACTACTTTTTTAATTTCTACGTTATATTTTTTTTTTTTCCTTTTTAAGGTTGGAGGAAGGTAACAAAGCAAGAGAAAATTTAGTGTGTTTTCTATATAGAGATGTCTGCAGTATGGTTTTACCCAAATGATCATTGACCAAACTAGGGCCGTTTCATAGTGTTTAGGAATATACTGCAGTAGGATGACAACAAAGATGACCGAACTCAGATTTTCCCACTCGCCCTCGCGCCTTGCTCTCTCTTCGTAATAAGGAGAAAGCCCGGTGTGGGAGAAAGTATAGGAAAAGAGCTCAAGATCATGCATCCTACTTGATCTAAGTTGACTCGTCAACGGGGCTACTTCTGTCTCATCCATATAAATCATGGCAACAGCCCCCGAACCCCTCGCACACATCGTTAAAGGCAACAACACCCAAGACAACGACTAAGGGAAACGGCCCGTGATCCAACGACTCAAAACCCCGGCCGCGAAGGCCGGAGGAGAAGTTGGAAGCCGAATCCCCTATATAGTGCCACTGTCCGAAGTGCCATCTAGATGGATGCATGGGGCCCACTGGGGGCTCCTTGAGACTCTGCCTCTCGAGCGTTGAGAAACGCTAGCCCAGTGTTTTAGGAAAGCTAAGCAACAATAGCAAGAAGCGCACACACACGTATGTGCGTGTCTTCCCTTTCCTGTATGGTACCGAACTAGCACGAGACTATGGTTACTTTTTTTTATATACAAACAAGAAAAGAAAAGAGAGACTAAGAAGAACTTGAGAAGCCCTTGTAACTATTGATGAGCAATAACTGAGAGATGCTAAGCGGTTTATATAGGTGAGAGAAGATGAAAAAAAAAAAAGCGAAAAGCGAAAAAGTGAAAAAAAAGCAAGAGGCAACGGCAGATTCCGGGTGACCTGGATGCGAATAGCCGCTGAAGGTTAGGGTTCAGAAGCAGAGGGTAACAACAGCGGTTTTCCAAAAAACATTGAGGGTGGCCTCTCCCCAGTGAATGATTCTCGACTAGCCTGCAACAAAAGTAACCTGGCACTGTATAACACACAGCTGTTGGAGTTATATAAGTATATAACGCGCAATAGCTAGCGAAAAGGGCAAGCAGATAAGCGGTCGGCTAAGTAGTGCTGGAGCGCGCACCCCTGCAGGCAGTGCGGAATCTAGTGCGGTGTCCGTTATACTACAAAAACCGTCCCACCCCTAGCCTCAACTCTATATATAGCTTTAAAAGAGTAAATACCATATACGGTGTATGTTAGTTACGACAACCGTCTGCAGACAACTTTGATTTTGTCATGACGGCTTGTTGTAGTAAGTGATATACTGCAGTGCTGTGTCGGGTATTCAGAACGATCATTGTCTCCAAGGCAGCAAGCGAGTCTTGTTGCTCTAGAGGTTTCTTGCTGTTGTTGTAC
This sequence comes from Saccharomyces x bayanus, assembly GCA_019431265.1. Lineage (NCBI taxonomy): Eukaryota > Fungi > Ascomycota > Saccharomycetes > Saccharomycetales > Saccharomycetaceae > Saccharomyces > Saccharomyces x bayanus. The sequence goes on along the minus strand of CP080215.1, from coordinate 209,868 downwards.
TGCCTTTATTGGCTGCTCGGCTTATCGCTGCCGCATGGCTTCCTTATCGCCGTGCGCAGCGATCTGCGAGACTCGGTCTGAATGAGTCAGCGTGGTCGGCGCCATTTACCCTGCCGCTGGCACGCATGTATATAATACGCATATCTAGGTTTAAGAGCACTTGATAAGAAACACAAATAAGTCAAGAACGCAAGCAAGTAATAACGCAATGTCCGCCTCCCTATTCAACAACATCGAACTGCTCCCCCCTGATGCCCTTTTCGGCATCAAGCAAAGATACGGCCAAGACCAACGCACGACCAAGGTCGATTTGGGTATCGGTGCCTACAGAGACGATAAGGGCAAGCCATGGGTCCTGCCAAGTGTCAAGGCCGCGGAAAAGCTTATCCATAGCGACGACTCCTACAACCACGAGTACCTCGGTATCACCGGGCTGCCCTCTTTGACGTCCAACGCCGCTAAGATCATCTTCGGCACGCAATCCGCCGCCTTGCAGGAGGACAGAGTGATCTCGGTGCAGTCGCTGTCCGGTACGGGGGCTCTTCACATTGCCGCCAAGTTCTTCTCCAAGTTCTTCCCGGACAAACTGGTCTATCTGTCCAAGCCCACCTGGGCCAACCACATGGCCATTTTCGAAAACCAAGGCTTGAAAACCACCACCTACCCTTACTGGGCCAATGAGACCAAGTCCTTGGATCTGGACGGCTTCCTACGCGCCATCCAAAGCGCCCCAGAGGGTTCCGTCTTTGTTCTTCACTCTTGTGCCCACAACCCTACCGGTCTAGACCCCACTAACGACCAATGGGCCCAGATTGTCGACGCCATCTCCGCCAAGAACCATGTTGCCCTATTTGACACCGCGTACCAAGGGTTCGCTACCGGTGACTTGGACAAAGACGCCTATGCCGTGCGTCTGGGTGTGGAAAAACTGTCCACAGTCTCTCCCGTCTTTGTCTGCCAATCGTTTGCCAAGAACGCCGGCATGTACGGTGAGCGTGTGGGTTGCTTCCATCTAGCGCTCACAAAGCAAGCGCAGAACAAGACCATCAAGCCAGCTGTCACCTCCCAGCTGGCCAAGATCATACGTAGTGAAGTGTCCAATCCACCCGCCTACGGTGCCAAGATCGTCGCCAAGCTGCTGGAAACACCGGAATTGACCGAGCAGTGGCACAAGGATATGGTTACCATGTCATCCAGAATCACCAGCATGAGACATGCACTAAGAGACCACCTGGTTAAGCTGGGCACTCCGGGCAACTGGGACCATATAGTAAACCAGTGTGGGATGTTCTCCTTCACCGGTTTGACTGCCCACATGGTCAAGAGACTGGAAGAAACCCACGCCGTATACTTAGTCGCCTCGGGCAGAGCCTCCATTGCCGGGTTGAACCAAGGTAACGTGGAGTACGTCGCCAAGGCCTTTGACGAAGTCGTCCGCTTCTACGCTACCGAAGCTAAATTGTAATGACTAAAATAAACACTTACCTATTTCACTCTTTATAGTTTAATAAACAAACATTCCTCTCTTGACCTTTGCTAGTACGCGTACCGCGTAAGTGTATTCTTTTCTATCATTATCGGCGTGACATCCGGGTAGGGAATTATCGATCAAGGCGAGGCGAGGCACATTCGAAATAAATCATAATAACAATAATAATGGTGTATAGGCAATATATGGGAAAAAAACCTTCCATCGCCACATCGACGTCTCTGCTAGGTCCTCTTTGAACAAAAGCCACACACGCACGCTCCCTACTGTATATATTTTGTTACACCTCCCCCCCATTCCACCGTACCACACAGCCCCCATGAATATAAAAGATAGAACTTCAGAATTTCAACAAAGCGTGTTGAGTTACAAGAAAAGAAACAAAAACTTCAAACAGCAGCAAAGAGAGCGTCTCCAAGAACAGGAAAACGGCAACTCTGCTGATAGCACAACCAAGAATGGGAAACCCGTCTCTGAGTTTCAAAAAAAGGCCTCTGGTATAGCCCATGAAATTTCCTCTACCGCCCAATTACTATCCAAATTAGCCGTACTGGCAAAGAGGAAACCAATGTTCAACGACAACCCCATCGAGATTGCAGAGCTGTCGTTCTTAATAAAGAGGAAGATCTACGCCATCGAACAGAGCCTAGTACAGTTGAGTCAGCTCAAGAAGAATGACGCGAATGGCAACGCATCAAACCAATCTTCCAACCAACCAAACGCCATACAGCACTCCAAAAACGTCGTAAACCTTCTAAACACCCAAATGAAAAACATATCGGGGAATTTCAAAGATGTGTTGGAGGAAAGACAACGATTGGAAATGGCAAACAAAGACAGATGGCAAAAACTCTCCACCGACACCGAACATGCCCAAACGGACGACCATACACAGAGCAACAATGCAGTGGATATGACCACCTACAACAACTCTAACCCGTTCATGACTTCGTTACTCGATGAGTCTGCAGAGAAAAACAAAAACTCATCCAACCAAGGTGAACTATCTTTCCCTCAAAACGATTCTCAATTGATGCTAATGGAGGAGGGCCAGCTATCCAATAACGTCTACCTACAGGAGAGAAACAGAGCTGTGGAGACAATAGAATCTACCATCCAAGAAGTGGGGAACCTTTTCCAACAGCTGGCCTCCATGGTCCAAGAACAAGGTGAGGTCATCCAAAGAATCGATGCTAACGTGGACGACATCGACTTGAACATTAGCGGTGCTCAAAGAGAACTGTTGAAGTACTTCGACAAGATAAAAAGTAATAGATGGTTAGCCGCGAAGGTTTTCTTTGTCATCTTTGTATTCTTCCTAATTTGGGTCTTTGTCAATTAGAAGAGCAGAAGGAAGCGAAAAAGCACACATATGTATTTATTTACTTTTTTCCCCTTTTTTCTGTACAATAATAATATAATCATACTATAAAACCTCTGATAAAAAAAAAAAAATGAACACGAATTCTCCCCTATTCGTTAAACGCAAAAAAATATATATTATTAGTATGACTTAACTTTAAGAACTTCAAGTGTATAAAGTTGTATATATATAGAACGAGAAAAAGTAATAACACCTATTTTGTTCTTCTAGATTACACAGGGTCTGTTCAAAGCCCCATTTCCGCTTGTAGTTCCCTTAATGCTCTTTCGTCCTCGTCCTCTTCGTCCTCGTCCTCTTGGCCTTCCTTTAGAGAAGCTTCACTTTGTTTAATTTTATTACTTGGAACATTGGGCAACGAGACCTTATTCTCTGCTGCCGGTGCCGCATTGACGTTATTATTGACAATCTTGGACGTTTCTTGGTTGGCGTTTTCTTGAGCCAGCATGTCTAATTCTTCATCCAGTTCGTCTTCATCAACCTCATTTGCCCCAGTGTTTAATGGTCTAGATATAGCATCGCTTATTTCGTCTCCTAATTCTACTTGCTCCCTTATCTCATCCATCGTTTCATCAACTTTATCTATATCTAGACCGTTGTGAATGGATTTCATTGCCTTGGCACCCTGTTGCATGGCCCTCATCGTCTCTAGGTTTAGGTTGGCGCTCTCTATGGAGAATAGCTGCTGTTCCAGAGATTCCATCGTTCCTTCCAACTTGCTTAAGTTTTGCTCGTATATCTTCTTCTTCTTCAGCGAGTTCTTGGCCATTACCTTATTGCCCTTTGTCAAAAAGATCCTAGCCTCATTCTCTTGGTTTGTGATTTGGGTATGCAGATGTGATTGCTTTTTGGAAAGAAGGTTGATATGCTCCCTCAGTTCCACTATAGCCTTTTTAGGCAACTCTTTGTTCTTCGCACTACCAGATGATCCACCAAAAAAATACGACCACATGCCCTGTTGTATTAATAATATTCTGTTTCTGTTACTCCTGTCCAAAACACAATGTCCTATTGTGTAGCAAGCCTATATCTCCCCTGCCAGGTGAACTATCCAAGATGTGAAATCACCCACTTCTTTAAAAATCCCATCATTATCGAAAGGGTCGAACTAAAATACGTAGGAAATGATGTTCGACATACAATGTATAATAATACCAATATGTTGCTATTCATTCACCGTTCAACGCATCGAATAGGTAGGATGCTGGCGCAGCATCGCCGTTTGCTTATATTCATTCTTTTTTACATTTACAAGCATATATCGGGTAGCAGGATAAGGCTGCTCTTGCGTTATCATCAAAGACTGGATACAAAACAAGAACGAAAAAACAGAATACAAGCTGCACATAACTTTAAAAACGCATCCTTGCTTCTGCTTAGAGCACTATCATAACAGGTCACAATGTTGGCTTTATAAGAGATAGCCAAGGCTGCCACCGAAGTTTATGCACCATTTGGCAAGGCGCTGACAAAAGATTCACTTGGTAGAATCAGCTACAACATACAATGGCACACCGTCTACTGCCACCGAGTTTCATGTTATGGAGTACTCGTCAAGCATATAATCCCACACATCGGAGCGAAATAACCCTAGTGAGATGCTGAGTTGACTCGCTAACTAAATACGCAAACGCAGTGTATAGCCACCGCGTAACCACGTACTCCCACTCCTTGCAGAACTTGATATCAGCCAATGCATCAATTGCAGGGTCTTTACTCTCGCCTTTTCAGGATAACTGTGAGTGGCAAAGATCTTGATAGTGCTTGTTGTTTAAACAAAAGTAATACCAGTCCGGCCGTCACTTACCACGTTGCGACGGTGACGGCGGCAATTTCCAGTGGCGTCTGTTGAAGTTGTATGCGGTATCAATCAGAGCATCGCCGATATACAGTTACAGGAAGAAGCCTAACTAGCTTAGTACTTTCGTTTTCAGTTCCTTGGCCTATCATCACCAGATCGCTAAAATAAGTGGGCTTAAGCTTTTTAGAAGAAAGAGCGAACCTTTTTTTTTATTATCAGTATTTATTTACTCGTTTTTGGTAATATAGGGAATATTTGGCAAACAAACTAGCAGCCACCCAACAAGCACGCATGGAAGATTCTAACTTGGCTATAAGTAATATCAGGGACTTCCTCACCCAGCTCCCGAAACTCGCCAAATGCGAATACAACGAAACCACTAGTTACCTGCTATGGAAAACTTTGAATCTACGCCTTAAGAATAGCGACACCCATGTCGATTGGCCCTCTCTCGTTTCCATTCTCAATTCCGAGGCTTGGACAAGTGAAACGTATAGAGATATACTAAATGGCAAACAGTGGAAAACAATAGAGTTCGAGAGTGACCATCGCCCATTGAATAACATACACACAGGAACAGCATGCACACGTATATGCTTCCCCTCAGAGACAGTCTACTACTGTTTTACGTGCTCTACGAATCCACTATATGAAATCTGTGAGCTTTGTTTCGATAAAGGAAAACACATGAATCATTCCTATGTGGCGAAAGTGGTTATGCGCCCGGAAGGCAGAATATGTCATTGCGGTGATCCCTTTGCCTTCAATGACCCAAGTCTAGCATTCAAATGCATGAACGAACTGAATAATATTCCTGTTTTTAATGAAACTAGTGGCAATATCGATGACGAAAACGTAGTTTCCTTATTGAATTATGTACTGGATTTTTTAATTGATGTAACGGTTTGCTACAAGGAGGAGGCAGAAACCAACTCTGGTGAGACAAAAGCATCTCCTCCCAAGCATCCTGCCAATGATGATACAACGGATAACCAAGAATACGAATCGTTGGCCAACGATGACAATTCTGCATTTTTTGACAGCAATTGGTCCAATACAAAGAAAGAGCCTCGTGAGGAATGGGCTATTCAAATCGAAGACGAAGAGTGTAACGTGCACTATATGGACCTAGCATCTATAATAACCAAAACATTGAACGTGCCGGTTGAATATGCAATTTCTATAACCGGGGCTCTAGAAGACTCCCATGATGTAGTAACTGTGCTCCAAGGTGAAAACTTTTTCGAAATGAATAGAATAGCTCAAGAGTTCCAGAAGGAAAACATAAAAGTTTACGTACGGAAAGTGAGTGATATATTTAATAGAAAACTAACAGACGATTTAACGAACTGGCTGTACTCTATGTGCTTCAAGTCCACCGAATCATTGCAAATTAAATATTTTCTTCGGATTTCCATGCTCGATGTTTGGTATTCGCACTTTTCTAAAATGAGAGCTAGTCCTTCAAATTCAAATCCAGATTTCTCTAAAATAAACTTATTGGGTGGTTTTCTACTATCGGATGAAGATAGCAATGGCTCCTGGTTTAAACCTTGGTCACTTGAACACATAAAAGATGAAAAAATCTCGAAAATATTGACGAAATACAATGACAGATTAACCAATGCACATTCGCCGAACACGGTCAGTCATTTTTACAGTTTTTATGGGTCAAGATTCCAATATATCATTATCAATTCTATTAATATCCTGTCGAAAAAGTCTAAGTTCAAAATGCTAAAGATCATAACATCATTATTTTCCTTAAGAGATGAGAGTAGAAAATTTCTTGCTGCTCAGTATATCGATATTTATCTCTCCGTTCTCTATGATGCTGTGGCCTCAGATGCTAAAGAATGCCAGGTAACTTTGATGAGTCTCTTGGGACAATATACCTTCCAAGACCCCAGCATAGCAAATATGACTGTAAGCTCTGGATTTATTGAAAGAACCATCAGGTTCGCCTTTACTCTCATGGCGTTCAACCCAGAAGACTTGATGTCATACTTGCCTATCTCTTTATACAATGGATTCAAACTGCCTACTGAAACCATACGAAATAGGAGAACAATAATCTGTTTCAAAGATCTTTGTACAATTATGTCAGCAAACACAGTTCCGGAAGAGCTTTTATCGAATGACGCGATTTTCAATGCAATAATTGAATCCTTCTCTGAATTCAACAACGTGCTTCCTTTAAAAAGGGAAACTAAAGAACACGTAGAAGTTGAAAATTTTGATTTCTCTGCGTTCTATTTCTTTTTTTCGTCGATTTTAATTATGACAGATGGCTACGTACGTAGTATATCGCTGGTAAAAGACGCGACCTTCCGTAAGCATATTGTCCTTAAGCTACTAGATGTTGCTCAGAATAGGGAATTTGAGTCGTTAACTCACTCAAGAAAGGCTATAGCATCTGATAACATATCAACTAACGAAACCGACGCCAACAAAGCAAGTTTGTCCACCGTTAGAGAAACTATATGTAACTACGTCGCAGAAACAATCAATTACCAAGTGGGAGTGAACACACAATATTTTTTCAATCCAATGTCGTATTTATTCAAGTTTGTTATCCAATGGAGCCAATGTGGTAGATATGAGCCTCTTCCTACTCATTTAACAAACTACATTGATTTGTATGAGGTTTTCAAAGATAAGCAGGAAGCTTTGCACATCTCCGAATCGGCTTTATCTACCCTGGTTCTAATCGGGCAAATCAATGTCGGGTTTTGGGTAAGAAATGGTACTCCAATCACTCACCAGGCCAGGATGTATACCAAATACAGCATGAGAGAGTTCACTTACATCAGCGACATTTTTAATGTCCAATTCAGCATGGCAATGTGTAATCCTGATGAACTAATGGTTACATATCTTTCAAGATGGGGATTGAAACATTGGGCAAATGGTGTACCAATGTATGATTATCCTGACGCAGAAACTACCATAGCTGTTGTTAATGAATGCATTTTATTATTGATTCAATTGCTTACAGAAGTGAGGTCATTGGTCATGAAATCTTCTAAAGAGGGGTTTGAAAGAACGTTTAAGTCAGAGATTATTCACGCCCTTTGCTTTGACACATGCTCTTACGCACAAGTTAATAATTGCATTCCAGAGCATATTACCAAGCACCCTTCATTTGATATCTATCTTGAAAAATATGCCAACTATACTCCTCCAATAAGTTTAACTGACAATGGGACTTTCTCATTGAAAGAAAAGTACAAACATGAGATCGATCCTTATTATATAGGGCTCTCTTCTAGTAGAAGGTATGATGTAGAGAAAAATATTAGGCTGAACATGGCCAATTTGAAGAAAATGAAATATGAAGACACTTTTGTACCAGCGAAGAAAGTAAAGGATTTATTAAAGAGCACTTTTTATTCTGGACTTTATTCAATATCGTCAGTGAACACTTTTGGCTTATTTTTGAAAAATACACTTGATCATATCATAAAATATGATTACGATCACTTACTACCAAGAGTTGTCCATTTGATACATTTATGCGTGGTTAATAACCTAAATGAATTCATGGGAATATTGTGGCATGAATATGCAATTGTAGATACAGAGTTTTGCCATTACCACAGCATTGGTTCTATACTGTATTACTGTCTGTTAAAGGACACTTTTTCAGACTCGCATGGCAAAATCAGGGAAATTTTTAGATACCTAATGGAAACAGCGCCTCATGTCAATGTAGGCAGTTATTTAAAGGAGCAAACTACATCTTATACGCCGGGTATACTATGGCCGACGAAGGAAGATAAGAGTCACAAGGATAAAGAATTCGAAAGAAAGAAGCATCTTGCTAGGCTAAGAAGAAAAAAATTAATGAAGAAGCTAGCTCAACAGCAATTGAAATTTATGGAAAACAATAGCGTGGATACTTCTGAAATTAGCACACCCAGAACTATGTCACCTAGTTTATCGCCAACTAGGATAGATACAGATAATACAAACAAGTCAACCACTAGTTGCTGCGACGATGACTGTGCATTTTGCAAGATGTCCAAGGACGATGATGTTTTTGTTTACTTTTCTTATCAAGAGCGAAACATATGTGATCATGGTATTGATTTCACAAATCCGCTGGATATTAACAGAATAAGTTCCCAGCTTAGCGGTAAGCACTCAAGAAACAGTATACTTCAGGAAGACACGCATGAAGATGATGGATCGAGATTAAAACTAACCAGGTGTGAACCGGTATTAAGAGCATGTGGACACGGATCTCATATCAAATGTTTAAGTGGCCATATGAAGTCTATTCGTGGCATACAAAACCAAACTACAAAAAACATTCCATTATCGTATGGTTCAGGGCTAATATATTGTCCCGTTTGCAATTCCTTAAGTAATTTGTTTCTACCGAAACTAAATGACCTTCACAAGAAAGCAGCCAATACGTTTTTCGAGTGTACCAAGAATTATGAAGATAATATAGAGGAGGATTTTGAACTATTGAGCTCTATTTGTATTAAAGCAGCAATGATCCTTGGTGATCTACAAGGAGTAAACGTCACTACTATCAATGATGCATATAAAGTTGTTAATAGTGTCTTAATCAATACCGTAGCAAATACAGAGCTGCGACTAAGGTCTCATATGGGATATGGGAAAATAGTGGATATGAACAAGATATCCAGTCAATGCGCTTTGACCTTGCGATTACTTTGTAAACTGAAATCGTTCCTTCATAAGCAATGCGTGGACTCAAAAACATTCATCGACGAAATCCCTGGTAAAATATGGAATTGGAATGAATTCTTAATAGAAGGCAATAATATGGATTTGCTCTTGTACATGAGCCAAAACTTCGATAATATTGATCGAGGGAGGGTCGCTCAACCACCCACCCTTTGCATTTATGAAATGTTTAAGAGAAGGTTTCACCAACTTTTACTTTTACTTGCAAGAGATATGATGAGAGTAAATTTTTATAAGGACTGCCAAAATAAAATCAAGCTAGCATCAAATCGATCCGGCGAGCCACTCACAAGCATTTTGTATTTATTTGAGACTTTCAAAAAGTACGTTGATCTTTTCAAACCAGACGACATTGAGTTTGATGTTACGAGCTTAGAAAAGAGTAAGAACTTTGTATGCTCGTTGTTACTAGAGTCGTTGACCATTTTTTGTAGGAAGACATACCTGTTATTTCGTCTCCAGTATGACGATAATGACAACGACGGTGATAGCACAACTAAACAAGATGAGATAGAGCAAATCTTCCACTATTTCAAATTGCCCAATTTGACTCATTTCCTGAAGGATTTTTTTCTACAACGAATTAACGCAAAACATCGAAAGATACAACGATGGTAACGATAATTTAAGAATTCAAAAAGTCATATATGACATGGTGCAGAATATAAACACAAGATCATACCCATCCCCAGAAAAAAATTCAACTGATCAAACTCCCGGTAAATCTTTCCAAGTTTTCCCTGGACAATGATGAAATATCGAACAAATGTGATAAATACGAAACCGGAGTGTGTTTATTGTGTGGCCAAAGATGCCATATCCAGAAAAGCATAGCACTACAAGGTTACTTACAGGGAGAATGTACTGACCATATGAAAAATGGATGCGAAATCACGTCTTCCTACGGGGTTTTCTTAATGACCAGGACAAACGCTATATACCTGTCATACGGGAAAAGAGGTACATTTTATGCAGCACCCTATCTGAGCAAGTACGGAGAGACCAACGAAGACTACAAATTCAGTACCCCTGTCTATTTGAATCAGGCCAGGTACGAGTATCTGGCCAATGAGATCGTTTTCGGCAACATGATCCCGCACATAGTGTTCCGACTAACAGACGGTAATGCAGATCTCGGTGGGTGGGAGACCATGTAGCTAACCAATCGCCCAATCTAGTCATTCGAGTTGCCATGAAACATGCGTATCGGGATAACCAGAAATTACTTTTTTTTTGGCTCAGATAGCGTGGGGAAGTGCAGGATCACCCACGCCCCTCGTGGAAAGAGACAGGCACACTGGGCCGAAAAAAAAGAAATGTCGCAGAAAAAGAAACGTTCAGGTGTGGGGTATGGGCGGAGACTCGTACACTGCAGGGTCGCCTCACTTTTCTTTTTCCTCTGCGGGAAAACAGAGAAAGTGTTGATGAATAAAGTATATAGTCACAACGTGAGACAGAGTGGGCGTACATCTGAAAGCTTGGCAAGTTGTGCGGAATAGCGTTTTCCGCCTTTTATAACAGATTGTTCGGTTGTTGTTTTAGAACACAGGTTTATCCGATTTTTATATTTTAGTGTATCTATATTGTTGTCTCTGTAGAAGTTCAACAAAGAAGCAGCAAAGCAAGCTAGCAAGCAAGCCGAAAAAACAATTCAGGTTCCATTACATTTCCGAATTCCAGTATAAGGATGGACTCTTCAAGCAGAAACCTAACGCAATATTTACCGTCACCCATGGAGTCTTTATCGAGGTTAAAGCGTAAGGGTGTAGATAATTTCCACAAAGTGAAGAAATCCGGTAAATCCATCTACAATTATAACTATTCGAAGTTTGTTCCTCATCCGTTTTCTACCATTGATGAAACCATCAAGCATTCAGAAAGTGATCACGATGACCATTTGGAGAGTATAGACGCTCCAAAGAGGAGTAAAGCTGAAAGTGTTATTTATAAGAGAACTGTTGGTAAGTCACTACGTGCAGAGTCTCAGCTCTCTCTTGGTGATTCGGATGCTCTGACTCTGGTGAATTCGACATCTACTTTCAAACTAAACAGTGCGTCCACTTCGACTTCCTTGGTGTCTTCATCATCGACCATCTGTTCTAAAACAAGGACATCATCGCGTTCCTCAACAAGCTTCCCCAACCAACCGAAGATCAGAGAAGAGCGTGGCCATTTTTCTAATGTGAAAGAATATTGTGGCCCAATGAAAAAGAGCATGAGACAAACAAAAATTCTCATTGAAGAACCTTTGAATCCAACCACTGATATCAAATCCTACATCAGCTCTTACAACCATTCCAAAGCACATAGCCTCGGTGAGAACCAGCATTTACACTATTACCAACTGCCATTTCCATGGAGAGAAAACAGATACATCATCCACGGCTATAGGTTTTATAATACCCACTATAAGTCCCTGTTATCAGTCATCAATTGGTACGGCTGGCATAACGAAACTTCCAACATTTGGACTCATTTGTTGGGAGCCATGTATATAGTCTATCTGGCAGTGTACGATTTCCCTCATTCCGAAGTGTGGCAGAATCCTGAGGTTCCACAACAAGCAAGATGGATCGTTTTCGCGTTCTTAGCAGCCGCGTTGAAATGCATGTTGAGCTCTGTCTTCTGGCATACTTTTAACGGCACGTCTTTCCTAGGACTACGTTCCAAATTTGCGTGTGTCGATTATAGTGGTATTACAATCTTGATCACAGCCTCGATTTTAACCACTGAATTTGTCACTATGTATTCATGCTACTGGGCAATGTGTACTTACATGACCATTTCTTTAGCGCTCGGTGTATTCGGTGTGTTTATGAATTGGTCTCCTCGCTTTGATAGACCTGAGGCAAGACCACTAAGAATTAGATTTTTCATCCTATTGGCTACCATGGGTGTCTTATCATTCCTACATTTGATTTTTTTAACTGACTTACATTATGCTATATGGTTGTTTAGCCCTGTCACAAACAAATCGGTTGTTTGGTATTTGGTTGGTGTGGTCTTCTATGGTTCGTTCATCCCTGAAAGATTTAGGTCCGATGTTCAAGTTGACATGACTATTCCAACTGACTACGAACTATCCACTGATTTAGAAATTATCACAAAGCAGAAAGAGATCCATTTCAGAAAGGCTCCAACCACACATTCCAAGTGCAAAGCCTGTCCATCCCACGCCAAGTCATTCAAATCCCTATGGTGGGTTGACTACGTAGGTTGTTCGCACACTTTCTGGCATTTCTTTGTCGTTTTGGGTGTGATCGGTCACTACAAAGCCATTTTGGATATGTTTACCAAGAGATGGGCACTATAATGATGGTGTGACTATTTTAACTTCCAGCATTTTGCATTTTTTTTCCTTCCTTTATAAAACAAAGGACTCAAAGAGAAAGAAACAGTTTATTCTTATTCTGGTGGAATTACGTAAGATCTTTTGAAGTATGATCACTTGCGTACAAAGAAACGCCCGTTTCATCTGAACCTGATATTGATTGTCTTCCCATTTTTCCTCTTCTATTATCGTTAATTGATGTTATTCTTGGGTGTTTCTTCATGAGACTTTAGATTTCAAGAAATAAAATAAAATAAAATAAAAATAAAAGCAAAAAAAAAAGTATATTGTAGTAGCTTATATCACAAAAGCAAGAAAAGTGTGTATTTTTAGCTCTGTATTTATGTATTGATCATTTTTAACTTATTATGACTTTATGAAAAAAAAAAAAATTTTTTTAGTATAATTGTATTGTTCTTTTGTGTAGATTATATCATATAACAATGTAAATGAAAAAAATTTTCAACCCGAATTTTTAAGTATTTTTCAATTAGTAGTCAGAATTTTCACGAGATTAGCTGAAAAGTACCTGAAAAAAGAAGGTAGTAATATCCGATGCCTATCAACCAACCATCCGGACAGATCAAATTAACTAATGTTTCATTAGTAAAATTGAAAAAAGGCCCGTAAGAGATTCGAAGTTGCATGCTACCAAAATAAAGTCCAAGACTATCGCAAAGGAATTGAAAAAGATCTAGATGAAGTGCTTCAAATACACCAAGTTTTTATGAACGTTTCCAAAGGTTTGGTTGCTAACAAGGAAGACCTACAAAAATGTTTTGGGACTACGAACCTTGATGATGTTATCAAAGAAATTATGCATAAGGGAGAAATCCAACTGTCAGAAAAGGAAAGGCAATTAATGCTCAATAAAGTAAACAATGAATTGCTAACAATAGTCAGTGCCAAATGTATTAATCCTGCCTCAAAGAAAAGATATCCGCCTACAATGATTCATAAGGCTTTACAAGAACTGAAGTTTAGCCCTGTAATCAACAAGCCTGCCAAATTGCAAGCTTTAGAAGCTATCAGATTATTAGTCTCTAAACAGATAATCCCGATTGTTAGAGCCAAGATGAAGGTCAAGGTCGCCATAGGCGAGCCATCGAAGCAACCTGAACTTATCGAAAAAATCAATAAATTGATAACTACATCACCACAAGAACCAACGGATCCGGAATCAAATCCATGGACGTGTATAGGTCTTATTGATCCTGTCAATTATAGAGACTTGATGACCCTGTGTGATAAAAAGGGAGCTGTACAAGTCTTGGATATGGCAGTGATAGATAATACAACGCATAACTAATTTAGATATAATCATTTTACATACATATCTTTGATACACTTCAGTAAAAACACTAATTTACCAAAATCATTATCATCATCATTCTGTCCCTTTGCGGCCCTCCATATCTTACTGCTCATAGATATCAACAGGCTGAATTCCATATTGCCTTGAGCCATCGCGCCGTTTACTTCTGGTATCACAACCCTCCTGTATAACTCAGCAATTTGAACGCATATCACAGGTACTTTTGGGTCGCTGCTATCTCCCAATTTGGTAACTACTTGGTAATCAGATAAATGGTCTCTTACAAATTCATCCTGCTCATCGTCATAATCGCCGTCCGTGTTTTCTAAGCTGCCTGCTAATGGCACTGGGTCGATATCAAGAAGCGGGTTCAGTCCTTTTAACGACACCTCATAAGTGGAATCCATTTCTCCATTTAGTCTAACTTGTAATAAGATTGTATTGTTGAAATGAGTAGCTTGCAAATATAACTCATTGGCTTCAGGTGATGCACTTGAAAGAATATTCGTTTCTTTCGGTATGCTGGTCTTGAATTCGTATGATGTCATGCTCGCAGTGGTACTTCGTGGGGAAATTGCCCATTTTTTGCCATTGCGAAGATTTGGCCATTGGTATTATTATTCTTTATAATTCGCGCAATAATTTTTCACTTTTTTCAAAACAATAATACGTAAATATGGCTAACCAAAAATAAAAACATATTGGTTGAGTTAATATCGGCTTAAAACACCATATATCTTTAAAATCCGTATAGCACCTGAACTGTAAACGAATGAAGAACAAGTTGCTTGATGAGGTTCAGCGGTTGTCAAGCGGAATAATCCTTTTTCGTTTATGACGGGATTATTCATATTGTCATTGTGGCATAATTATGTGACTGTTCATTTCCAACACAAGCACGATCCAAGAGATACCAGAGGTTCAAGGACCAGCATTGACTCGAGCGATAAGAAGAAGACACGTCCAGCTCGTCACTCTAGACCCCTCTCGATATCGTCTGCTACTCCCATAGATTTAGAACGGGATCAAGAAAATAATATTGAATATGACCGTACCGTAACTAGCAGGCTCTCCATGGACAGTAATGCCTGTGTATCGGGAGAAGGTGATGGGGACAATAATATTAAGATGGGAAATAATGTGAGCCAGGCTCCATATGCTGCAGAGAATCCCTTTCAAAATCTTGCTCTTGCCGAGGATACGAGGCTGGTAGCTGACTTGAAATACTACTACAAGCAATACGGTATTGATATTGAGGAATTTGAAGTTGAGACAGACGACGGATTTATTATTGATTTATGGCATTTCAAGCCCAAAGCAGAGGATGGCGTAGATGAGGCGAAACGTGAACCTATTCTGTTATTGCATGGACTTTTACAAAGTTGTGGGGCTTTTGCCTCTTCAGGGAGAAAATCCCTGGCATATTTTCTTTACGAATCGGGATTTGACATTTGGTTAGGTAATAACAGATGTGGCTTACATGCCAAGTGGAACATGAAAAAAATTAGGCAATGATCATTCCAAAAAATGGGATTGGGATATGAACCAGATGGTCCAGTATGATTTAAAGGCCCTTGTATGCCACGTACTGGATAGTACAGGATTTGCTAAACTATCGCTAGTGGCGCACTCACAAGGTACCACACAAGGATTTATGGGGCTTGTTAATGGTGAGAAACTGTACGCAAGTGATTTCAAATTAGTGGATAAATTAGAAAATTTTGTTGCTTTAGCTCCTGCAGTTTACCCTGGACCTTTACTGGACGAAAAATCCTTTGTACGACTAATGGCAAATGGTATTGATTCCCCATGGTACTTTGGTAGAAGATCATTTGTACCTTTAATGATGGCAATGAGAAGTTTGTTGGTTGGTACTAAGATTTTTTCGTTTCTTTCATATGTCATGTTTAATTATTTATTTGACTGGAATGATGCGTTGTGGGATAGAGTCTTAAGAGACCGTAATTTTTTATTTTCGCCGGTTCACATTTCAGTTAAATTGATGCAATGGTGGTTGTCGTCTGATGAAAACAAATTAAGTTTTAAAAATGGTTCAGAGAAAATTTTTCCTGACAAGAAAACATGGTTCCCCGTTGCCAAGAATGATGACGATAGTGGTAATAGTTTAAGTAGCGACAACCTACATCTAAATCCGAAAAGACAAAATAGTGATGATTTCCCACATATTATAATGTTCATTCCAAAGCAAGATCGACTAGTGGACGGTGAACGATTAATTAACCATTTTATCAATCATGAAGCTAATTCGGTGTACAAAATCTGGTATATTGATGAGTATTCTCATCTGGACGTTTTATGGGCGCATGATGTTATTGACAGGATTGGTAAGCCAATGATAGAAAATATGAGATTCCGCAATGCAGAGTAGTTGTAATTTACAAAGTTATATTTTTTTTTAAAAAATTTCTGTATAGAAGATAATACGGCACATAGACAATACGGGCAAAAGAACATAGTGTAGTTATATATGTATGCTAATTTGATAGTGTATACGTATATATGTATCTATAGATGTTACACGTAAAGTACAATCGATACATGTAATAATAACCAATATTAGTTCGTTAGTTTATAAATATCCGGTGAGATTTCTGTATAAAAATGAAAATCGTGGGTTCGATCAAACACATAATGGGGAGAAAAAAAAATAAAAAGAGCCTGCTTTTTATGTTGCTGCACATCTTATATCGTTACATCTAAAACACTGCCCACGTCCAACACATTTCCTGCTGAAAGGTCTTCTAAAAGGGGGATGATATCCAGCAGCTCGTTATCGTGGGTGTCTGAAAACCAAGAAGATATTGGAACAGCATGTTGTGGGTGGAAGATATAGGAAGCCGGTGAGTTGTCTAGGATGATTGTTTCCGACAACGGTCTTCCGATCTGTGATAAGTTCTTGATGTAGTTACCTTCGTAGTTGTAACAGGCCTCTCTAAAAAGCCGGTGATGGATGGTTCTGTTGGGATCCAGTGTATCTAAAAGAGGATTCGCGTACCTCGAGACACTAGCCGTGAAGACGACAACCTCGTACAGTTGACTCACTCTGTGCAAGAACTCATCCACGCCCGGTCTCTTGATGACATAGACGTTATGGACCTGGTCGTCGATCTCCACGGGCAAAACAAAGTCGGCGGTGTGCAGGTATTTGAAAGAAGAATGCACCAAAGTTTCGTCCAGGTCCAAGATCAGGCACTTCTTCTGTTGGAATGGCAGCAGCTTGGGTGGCAACAGAGTGTCGTAGCCGGGAGCATGGTACTGCTCTGGTTGCAATTGCATCAAGTCGGGAAAGTCCTCCTCTGTGGTTTGCGTCAAGTTCAAATTGACATCGGGGCTGCCGGCCAGATACTGCGGGTCTATAGTTTCCTGTTCAACCTGGTACTGGCTCTGTGGTGGCGCTTCGTCGACAAGGCTCGAGTTTCTGTCCGCGTCGACGTTATATTCGTGCACAACGTGGTCTTCTTTCTCTTTTGCCTCATCTTGACCGGCGTTGTTGACGTCTGTCATCTCCACGTCTCCCTCGTTGCAATCTTCGTATTCTTTCTCCTCGTCGTACGAGTCGTGGGTATCGTGGGTGCCGTTTCTCGATAAGAGCCCCAGTCTTCTGGTTGCGTTGTCGTGGTTCGCCTTGGCATCTACGTTACTTCCTGAATCAGAACTGGGTATCAGGATCTCCGGTGTGGAATATTGCATTTTATCACCGTCTGGAGTAACCTTTTGCTTTCGGCTTTGTTTCTGGCGGTGGGCGTGGTTGTGATTAAGGTTAATTTCTGGCTTCTGGTGTTGACGGCGAGTCCTGGAGGTTTCTGAAGAGCAGCACAATATATTCGCTATAAATCCCATCTGATGATGATCCGGAAAACGCTCCCTAAACTCTCAGATAGAGGGAAAAAGCAGTAGTTCACTTGGTTCTTGTCCTCTCACGCCGGAGAATCAAACGAAAGAACTGAAAAATGCGACACTTCGCTCGAAGACAAATCTATTCTAGTCGAAGTTCTCTTTAAAAGGGGAGAACGAAGAAAAGACGCAATTTAAGCGATGCTTCGTGGGTCTACTTGGCTACTGCAAAATAGAAGATGTTAAACCTTTGAGAACAAAAAAGATGAAACTAGGTTGATAACCCCCCACAAGTAAAGAATCAATCTAAACGATGTGCCACTGTCCGCTCCTTCAAGAGGCCTACTTTTATCAGTTCCTTAACCTTGAATGTTAAAGTTGTCTTAAAAAAATCCAAAAAAAAGAAAAGAGGGACCTACCCTTTTTATGAGGGTTTGTATTGTTTTCAAGTTAGGTTTGAGACTCCAAATGTTTTTCAAAATTATTAGGGTTGTTCTACTTCATTAGGGCAAAAGAGGGCAAAAACAGAAAAGAAAGAAGGAAAAAAAGAAATTCAATAGTAATAACAGTAATGAAAAAGGCTATAGTGGATAAAAGGGCTTGGTGTTACACTAGGCTTGGTATTACACAGTGTCAGCACAATAGAAGCAGCAAAGTGTTATGAGAAGACAAGCGGGCCAATTGGCCCTGGACAACAACGGCGTGTCGGAGTTGCTACAAGACACAGAGCACACGAAACCCTCATCGCAAACGCAAAGTACCACGCCAGTGTTTAAGTTGGGCAACTTCGAAAGCCCCGTGCTGAAAGAGCTGTCCCGGCGAACGGTCAATAAGGAGCTGGAGACGCAGAGGATCATCGCGAATGCAATTGCGTTTGCGCTTTGGAACCTGCTTGTGAAGTTCATCAGATTCTTTCGGGACAACACTCATATGGGTGCGCAGTTTTGCAACAGGTTGTCCCGGTTTCATCTATACCTGCTCACGTTCCATGCGGTGAAGCAGGCCAACACCGTGTACTACTCGACGTTCAGTCGGTTGACGGCGGAACTTGTCGACTACCTGTGCCAGCTAGTGATCTCGCTGAACATTCTATTCTCGCTGTGGAAGCTTTTGTCCACCGTTAAAGTCGCCGATTTGAGCCTGACCAAGAGGCAAAGGAAGCTCCTGGGCGTGGACACGCCGTCCTCTGACGACAACGAGTTGCCACACCGAGCACAGCAGCAGCCTCATTACGTGCCCACAGCCAAGGCCCAAACAGCAACACAAGACAAAACGCATATTCCTCAAACTAGCCCTAATCATCCAGCATATCTCTTCAAGGGCCTAGAGACGCCTCTCAAGACGAGACAAAGGGAAACAGCGGACCAGGCAAAATCACAACCCCATTCCTTACTAACAAACAACGTCTTTGGCAGTCTACAAAGAGGCCAAGCTACCAGCAGCACCCTATTGAGAACTGTTAACAACAGCACCAGCGACTCGCCGCACACTCCTGTAATCAGAAAGGGCTACATTCCAAGTAGTAAATACGCATACATGATGAACTCACAAACCCCAAGGAAAAAAATATAAAAAAAAATAAAACTTCTATAGCTATCTATTTGTTTCCCTTTGTATTCTACATATGTTTGGTGCTATCTACCAATAATCAGGAAATAAATATCTCAATTTCTCTAGGGTCTCTGTGGACATGGCTTCCGGTTTAGTGGAGATGGACTTCTTGATGGAACCGCGCAGCCCATCACCGCTGTGCATGAACTCTGGTATTTCCTTGGCCATGGATACAATGATCTTGGAGGCCAAGAGGTTCGCATTACGCCCGTTATTAGTCAAGTTACCAATAACGGTCTCCACAGTGACGGGCTCTGCCTCGTCTCTCCAGGCGTCATAGTCGGTGGACATGCAAATCATTTGGTAAGGCAGCTCACACTCACGGGCTAATTTTGCCTCGGGAATGACACTCATGTTGATGACATGACCACCAAACATCCTGTACATCTTGGACTCAGCACGCGTGGAAAATTGTGGGCCCTCCATACAGACTACGGTCATGTCTTTGTCGTAGTGCAAATGGCATGGCTCCTCAGATTCGGGGTTTGTTATCGAATCCTTGAACTGGTAGATGTACTCGGCAAACTTCTCAGAAAATGGCTGTCCGAACCCAACATGGCCTACCAGGCCTTCGTCGTTGAGGTACGATGATTGTCTTATGCCCTTAGTTCTGTCGATTATTTGCTGCGGCAAAACAAAATCTCTGGGCTTGATGTGGGCCTGCAATGACCCCACAGCACTGAATGAAAGCACGGCTTTACAGTTTAGGTTCTTCAACGCAGCCATGTTGGCCCTGAATGGAACTCTAGTGGGAGGATACTCGTGGTTGACACCATGTCTGGCGATAAAGGCAACGTGGAAATGGCTGTTGGTACCGACAAACTGTGAAATCGTGACCGGAGACGATGTAATACCCCAGGGTGTCACCATGGGTGGCAACAATGCGATGGGCTCTAGACAGTCCAGGTTATATAGACCTGTACCACCGATAATCCCCAGATCAACGGTGCCATTGAAAATGCTTGGTAATTCTGATTTGGTCATAATGCTGCTTAGTTTCAACTTCTTAGCGACAGCGATTGTGTTCTTGATCCGGTTCATTTTGTCTCATCTCATCTCGAAATAGTTTTTTTTTTTTTTTTGTTGATGCTGATCTTTTTTTCTCTTTTTTTCTTTTTTGTCTTCTTTTCACATGGCTAGCAATAAGGGCTTGCTACAATCATGCCTACAATGTGATGGATAATGGCCGCTATAAGCTCGATCCAATGGCAGAAATCTGGTATTTGACTCGAATTTGCGCATAGACATGTTCCACAGACGCAAGAGGCCCTTGGATAGCAGGTACCATGCTCATGATAGCAAAAAATTTAAGCCGAAGTACGTTGATATATTGCCTGATTTCAGACCTTCGGGTCTGTTAGAATTGGAGTCCAACAGTAAAGAGGGCATAGCCCTAAAGCACGTGGAGCCACAGGATGCTATCTCTCCAGATAAATATATGGACAAGCTGGGCTTAGAGCCGCGAGATAGGACAATCTACGAACTTTTGGTGTACAAGAAGAATGACAAGGATAAAGCCGTATGGAAAAGATATGAATTGAACGACAGGAGCTGTTATTTGGTTGGCCGTGAGTTGGGTCGCAGTTTGGATGCAGCTTCGGACGATAGAAAGGAGACGGTAGTCGCGGATATAGGTATACCCGAAGAAACATCTTCGAAGCAACACTGCGTTATCCAGTTTAGGAGCGTCCATGATATTTTGAAATGCTATGTCATGGATTTGGACTCCTCTAACGGTACCTGTTTGAACAACGTCGTGGTGCCCAGAGCCAGATATATAGAATTACGAAGTGGTGATGTCCTGACACTTTCGGAATTTGAAGAAGATACAGATTATGAACTTGTCTTTATGAATGTATAACTTTATGTAAAATACGTATTTTCGATATTCTCTTTTTTCCCTGCTCTGTGATGGTTTATCTAATTGAAGCAGCCTGCTCCAATTCGTCAATTATGTCCCAAACCACGTCTTCGGCTATTTGTTCTCTATATAGTGTATCCAATGTGTTTACTTGTAGATTCTTTCCAGCGCAATAGTCAGATTGGATTTGACCCAAATACTCCAATTTATCTGCTTCGGTGATTATCCTGGCTGTTCCGCCATTGAAGCAACTGATTGTCGGATAGTATCCCAATTTGTTGTTATGTACGTACTTGTTTCTGAGGATTAAACCTTTCTTCTTTTGCTGCCTTCTTTTTTTCGCACTAGGTATGCCCTTTTCATTCGTCTCTTCATGAGCTTCACCATGTTGCCAATATCCAAGATAAAATTTTTCATTGTATTGAAGTTCACTAAATGGTGGTAAGAACGGTTTCAGGTTTTCAAATGCCTTGCCGATGTACTTACCGTTTTGGAATATTGCCAAGAAGGACCCCTCTAGCTGGTAGTAGTCCTGTCTTTCTCTTTTATCAGAGGAATAGTATTCCGGTTTCGTAGTTTTAACGTAATCAGTGGCCTCGAAGAATAACTGATTTTTGTATCTGATGGCGATCTGGTCGCGAATAACGTCGTCATATTTAATGTCTTCCAGTAATGCCCTTTGGAATTCCTTATTTGTTGTCTCCAATTTCAATTTTTTCCTCGAAGGTCCGTTCTCAGTATCTTCCTTCCACGGTTCATGCATAGAGTCCATATGTGAATTTAAGGCAAGAATTCTTCTCTTAGTAAATTCTTTAGCTTGTTCGATTTGCGTTTGAACGCTGGGGAGCTTCAGCAGAAACCCGATTTTATCACCTTCCTTTAACGGCAACCCATTTTTCAAGACGCAGTTCAGTTTCCCCTCGTGAATGGATTCCAACGAAATATCCCTAACACCATATCCGTACTCATCGAATCCAACGGGAGCCTCTAAACTGGCCTCCCTTCTGCAAACTCCCAACCGTAGATGGGGGGTTTCATTAACTTGCTTACGTCTCTTTTCATATGAACCACTTTGCACTTCACTTGCTGAACCATCAACTCCTGGTGTGGGCTTCTCGTTACCTCCATGAATCACCTCCACTTCCCAATATGTCGTCCCTTCTTTGATACAAACATCGCTTCTTGCAGAGCGCCAGCCGTATTGGTCCTGGACACTAACCAAGTCATTTCTATCTCGAGCCATTGATAACCCCTCTGATCTATCCATCACGCTTATTCCAGAATGGTCAAATGGGTATTCTGTACAGCCATACCCCAAAGTGGTGAAATACGGATTTGCAGAACAGGGCCTATACACGAAGTGCCTTCGATTTAATGGGATGTCCTCTGTGCGTACAAATTCAATATTTGTTTTTTGGACTGATGATTCGACTTGGTGCGTTGCGTCCAATTGTGGTAAATTAGGTCTCTTTTGTCCTTGCTGATCTTGAGAAGCACTTTTGTATACAATATCAGTACTCTCCTGATACGGAATAATACCCAATTTCATATTTTCGCAATCAATTGTTCCCTTTCTTTAAGTTTGAGCCTCTGTTTTGCTGTGTATCCTTTGTTTTCACATTTCAAAGTTGACATTTATTAATTCTTATTTTTTTTTACCGCGATGAGCTTGAATATTCACAATAGCCAAAAGTGAAAAATTTTAGCTATTAAAAAAGGCTAATTGGCTTGTTTAACATTCTAAAGACTATGTAGAATATATAATACATATAGGATGAGAATTTAGTCATGAAACAGAAAAAAGCCACAAACAAAAAAAAATAGTATAACTCATTTGCCAAAAAAAGGTGATTCTCCCAATATAGGAATTTCTAAATCAAGAACTGCATGTAAACGATGTCGGCAAAAAAAAGATCAAGTGTGATCAGGAGTTCCCCAGCTGCAAAAGGTGTGCAAAGTTAAAGGTACCGTGTGTTTCCTTAGACCCAGCCACAGGAAAGGATGTGCCCAGATCTTATGTTTTTTTTTCTAGAGGATAGATTGACTACTATGATGCGTATGTTGAAAGAGTGTGGTGTGGATCCTATGCAAGTACGGGGAAACATCCCTGCGACAAGTGAAGATGAACCTTGTGACCCGAAAAAATATGATGCAGTCGCATCTTTAAGCCAAGTGGGGCTGTTACCATATGATGGTTTATTGGCAGACTATTTAGTTCAAAAGGGCACTCAATGAAACCTTCAGTTTCAAATGTCAAAAGTTTAAAAACCCCACCAGAAGTGCATGTAGAGCATAAGAAGTTTCCAATAAACCCTAGCAACGAAGACAACAATGCTTTATTACCAGAAACCGGTAGTCCGATGACTTCCAGTGCGAGAGCTGAAGAACTGCACCAGTCTAATAAAGAGATCAGCGCATTAGCTGCGATGAAAGAAAGTAGCTTCAACTCTTTTTTGGGAGATTCCTCTGGTATCTCATTTGCAAGGCTGGTATTCACTGCCACTAATTTTCGACAAGATTCTGGAGATGACATACTTGATGAAGATATTAAGCAAAGGGAGCAGAAGTATAAAGAATACGGGGAGGCGGAGAAGAATCCTCAGTTCGACCCATTAGAACTGCCCCCTCGTCATATTGCTGAAAATATGATATCCAGATTTTTCATAGACACTAATTCACAACTACCCTTACTGCATAGAGAGCTGTTTTTGAAAAAGTACTTTGAACCAATTTACGGGCCCTGGAATTCCGATATTACTTTGGCTTCCGACAAAACGAGTATCAATACAGATTTTGAGATTCCAATCACGAGCACCTTTGCTGCACGTACTGATGCAAAGCTCGAAAACGATGACGACAAAATTGAAATATATTCTTCTGAGGATGTACCGTGGTATGAAACTTGGAAGTTTTTACAAAAAGACAACATGAGTTCAGTGATCGAACTGCCAACAAAGCTCCATATACCTTATTTTTTTTTAAATATAATTTTTGCTATTGGTCATGCTACGCAAGTACTTAAGTCAGATATCACTACTGTGGCCACATATAAAAGACGTGCTACCAAATATACTACTTCTTTGTTCTCATCTTCAGACAGACTGGAAGCATTGGCAGGTACTATGTTGATAGTAATCTACTCGATAATGAGACCAAATATTCCAGGTGTTTGGTATACTATGGGTTCTGTACTGAGATTGACTGTTGATCTAGGATTACACTCAGAAAAAATCAACAAAAACTATGATGCATTTACGAGAGAGATTCGCAGGCGACTTTTTTGGTGTGTTTATTCCTTGGATCGACAAATTTGTTCTTACTTCGGTAGACCTTTCGGTATTCCTGAAGAAAGCATTACTACCAGATACCCTAGTCTTTTGGATGATTCATTTATCACGCTAACAAATCTAGATGTTGATGATTATTCGGATCTGCCTAACCCGAATCCGTCCTCTAAGGTTATTGCATTGGCCATGTATAAAATCAGAAGGATTCAAGCCAATATCGTGAGGATACTTTACGCACCCGGTGCAGAATTGCCAAGGAAATTTACCGACCTCGAGAGTTGGCGGATTGAGACCTATAATGAACTGGAGCATTGGTTTCAAGTGGATGTTCCTAAAAATTTCGATATAATGAATTGTAAATTCAATAGCATCTGGTTTGATTTGAACTATCATTACTCGAAGAGCATTCTCTATGGACTTTCTCCTAAGTGTCCTACATTAAATGAGACGGCCTTCCAAATTGTTCTCAAGAGTACAAAGGGCACCATAGATGTGTTTTACACCCTCTGTGTCAATAAAAAAATTGGTTATACTTGGGTGGCCGTTCATAATATGTTTATGACAGGTATGACTTACCTTTATGTAAACTTCTATTCAAAAAACAACATAAATGATACTCATGAAAAAGTGACCGAGTACACTGAGAAAGTGTTGACAGTTTTAAAGAATTTAATAGGCTTCTGCGAATCTGCAAAAAATTGTTATACTAGTTACAAAATTTTATCATCAGTTGTGATGAAGCTAAAATTTATGCAATTTGGTGAAGACAATGGAACTTCCTCCGACGCAAATACCCTAACTACACAAACAAAGGGCACTTCCAATCATATTTCTAACATAAAAAAAGCAAAAACTCTTGATTTTTATGGCGGCACTCTCGATCATAAGGAATTAGAAAAGAGTGCGATTGAAGACAAACCGTCATTAGATATACCTTTAGAAGAATTTTTCACTGAATTAGAAAAATACAACATTTCCCAAACAGATGCGCCAGATGTAAATGAAAATAATCCAACCATGAATGACGGCAATCCTTTAAATATACCTTCCGCCGTGAATAACCAATTGAATAGCAATAACCAAGACATTATGGACATCCTTTTCCAGGTAACTTCAGGGTCTGTATGGGACGAATTCTTTGTCAAATCCGGTAACGCGAATGAAGATGAGTCCTATTATGATTTCAACAAGGGAAGTAATGCTGGATCTAATGGTCTATTTTGAATAAGAGTGGAACGGGATCATAGAGGAGGAGGGGGGGGTTGTTGAGAAAGGACTATTCCGCTTCAGTGTGTACTTTTTATAATACAAATCCTAGATGGTTTTAGTTTAATATATGTAGGGAAAGGCATTACGCAGAAATATATACATATTTCATCATGGTAAATTATCAAATAAATATATGGGATACCGTGGTTCAGGGGCACGAAAATCATTGAAAAATTAACTATTATATATATACCATTCGATGAGGTAGTATATCAGTAAGATTTGGGGTATGTTTTCTTCTTCTGACAAAATGAGGTTTGACAAACCAATCGTTAACATGAGACTTGTTTTGTAGGACAGTGACTGTTGTTCGTTATTTATTATTTTTCAGTAGTCGAACGTTACTTATTTAGAATAAACGAATATATAAGGACTTAAACGTAGGGGAATTATATAATAATTGGAGGGGAAATAAATGTTCTCAGTGCGTTCTCATGACTCCATAGAGGCTCCTAGGAACCTTTCGTTTTACGCTGGCACCTTTTATCTCATCGAAGTAGCGTTTTGCCAAACTCTTGCCAAAGACTAAAAACACTTTCCTATAGAATAGACCGCAGGCATTGCATAATGTCACCTCTCCATTGGGACCTTCCCTCCATTGTGGAGAGGTTTTTATTACATCGCACTGCGGACATTTTCTGGTGATCCCTCTTCTCTTTTGTACGTCCTGTTGAGCTGCACCGCCATTTTTTGTATTTGTGTGTGAGGGGCCAGGAGTCGCTTTACTACCAGAATTTACATGAGAGTGAGAGTGGAGACTTTCACTGGTTACCGCCCCTTCAAGCGGATTTAGCAATGATTGGATCGAAATTCTTTTGTATTCGTGGTGGCACAAAGTTTTAATATTCATAGCAATTTCTTTGTTTTTACTGCTCTATCTTTCTGTTAGCAAACAAACTGTATTACTGTTACGGAAAAGGAGGGAGTCGAGTAAAGTGTAATCCAAATTCATCCTAAAATTCATCCCGGTTTTATAACGTCTTTTAGAATAGCGGTGCACAACGACCAGAGCCCAGGTGCTCGATCGTGCATTCTCGTCCAAATTTTGGACCCTATACCCTTAAAATACAGGCATGAATGGCGACAAGGTTTCGAGGCTCACTTTTTTATAGGCATGAATAATAACTATATGAGAGAAGCGGCTAAATGGGCCATCGCGTACTGTTGTCCGCGTTTTCTCTGGGAAATTTGCCAAGAAAAAGGGTCTTCCACACAAAATGTATATTGGCGTAGCATATTACCTTTGTGCATTTGAACAGGAAAGAGTACGGGTGTAAAGGGTTTCTTTGTACGCATTCTTTCGGTGATAATGTTTGAAAAGAGGGTTAACCCCGTGAGGTTTTCTGGGCGTTGGTTGCAGTCACTGCGAAGGTTGGTAAATACTGGCACTGGGTAAACTGTATGATTGTCCTTCAAGAGAAAGGAATTTCAGCTAATATGTTTGCACCTCGATGCGCTTTGATGTGCTGTGAACGCCTTTTTTTTTTATCATTGACTACCTAAGTAGAGTGAGAGTAGCGTTGGTGAATCCTCTGCACTAAACTGCTTCGAATAACTTGTTGAATATACTGAAAAGAGGTTGAAGCGCCAAGTGTGTGTATCGAATAAAATGACCTTCCCCTAATTCCATTGTGTGGCGCTATTCATTTGCAGGGACCCTTTTTTTCCTGCCTGCCACTTGGCAAAATATGCCTAATAGGAATGAAAAAAAGGGCAAATAAATCGTTGATGTCAACTCGAAGCGGGATGAAGGTTATGCTTTGAAATAAAACTATAAAAATGAGCTCTTGGAAAAGTGATCACAGGATTTTCCTGTTGAATCATTTACTCTACTCTTAGGGCTGACAGAAAAGCGTTAAGCCTCCAAGACATATTTAAATGAAGACGGTTCATTACAAAGAAATCACCTACCAACAATACCTCCAATTGCAACCCGATCAACAGGAAAAATACCTGGCCCTCTGTCAAAAAGACTTCGAACGAGAGACTGAAAGGATTGCATTTGAACGTCAAGGAGGTGTGCCTGGTATTGCAAGGAAAGTAGCACAAGAGGAAGTCGCTTGGTTCGATCGTGTCACAACGTGGTCTTATATGAATGCATATATTCCAAAATATAGGAGGAGAAGAAATCTTTTCAAAATTAATATGATGAGAATACCTAACGTAGAAGAATATTAAAGAATTGCTTCAAACGTCGGGTCGGATTTCAGATCATGCTATATCATTTTTTTTTTTTTTTCATGTAATATGTACCTTACCATTAAATACCTCTATCTATAAATCTAAAAGAAAAAAAACCTTCTAACTTTACAGGAACTTGTTTACTTGTGGCTGACTAACAGTGCATAATAAACAATGTGTCAAACATTGGAAAACTGCAACAACTACTGGCATTGAGAGACTTCAAACTCAGTAGGGTCTAAATCACAACAACAGATAAACTTGCTTGCTTGGTCTTCTCCCTTTGGCCCGAAAACCAAACTCTACTGTCTACTCTTTGCACTTTTAACGCAAGAAGCCACTAGCTGCAAAATCTCTTCATTGTGTGCATTAAACCCGGTGACTGCTCCCTCAGGTAGTGGTATGACACCTACTGGGATATTCATAGTGACT
This sequence comes from Saccharomyces x bayanus, assembly GCA_019431265.1. Lineage (NCBI taxonomy): Eukaryota > Fungi > Ascomycota > Saccharomycetes > Saccharomycetales > Saccharomycetaceae > Saccharomyces > Saccharomyces x bayanus. The sequence continues at coordinate 181,333 of CP080215.1, read as the reverse complement.
CCACCTACAACATTCATCTTTAAACCCTGTAGTACCTCTTGCAATTGACGATTACACTTATCGCCGCCGTGGCCACCGTAGCTTACCACTATGGCGCTTTTACCACGCCACTCATGGTAAACACGATCGATGGCATTTTTCAAGGCAGCTGGATAGCCCCAGTTGTACTGGGGTGTAACAAAGATAAAGATGTCCAACGTGCTAACTACGCGGCTCCACGAGCGGGTCCTGCTGTCCGTGTACCCATCCACATTTTTTATTTGGGCCGGTATCAAGTCATCATCGTCTTCATATAACGGTAGCGCAACCTGGCGTAAATCTATTGTTTGCAGTTCCACATTTTCACTGCATAAGCTTTGATCGTTTTCAATTGTACGTTTCACATAGGCTGCAATTTCGGGACATATCCTCTTAGTCCTGACGGACCCCATTATAATTCCCACTTGCATCTCCGGCGCGGTCGTGTTTAAGTAGTCAGCAACTGCTTCCTCTACACACGTTTGACAGGTTAGTAAACTCGTTTGTTTTTGCCTTCCCGTTTATTGGATTTTTAAAGCATGCTTAAGGCACCTTCCTACGGAATAAACAAATAGGTAGGTAGTAGTGGGATAAGCATACACCGAAAAAAAGCCAGTTGGTGAGAAGAAGGAGATGTATACTCGACCATAGACTGATGGCTGAGCAGCTTATGTATCTATTACTTTATGCGTGTAGAGTATTTGCCTTGTCATGTATATTTCTATTGCAAGCCGAGGGCTACTGAACTGCTGAAGATACATACAGTACAGTAGCCTCAAGTGATATTTAGCTGAGTACAACCTAATAACTGAACGGATAGTTTGCAGGTTACCTTGGAAAGGTGAAGCTAGTTTCATGTTATCATCAAATTCCGTCCTTAAAAAACGAGTATATACACATACCCCGGTAGCAGCAATTCTAAAAAAAGTATATAGTGACGGCGCAAACATAATGGCACATGACTGCCTACTAGGGCACAGAAGTTTGTGGAAAGGTAAGAAAGCGCATCATTAGTTTCTTTACTTTCCCCCACTTGTTATAGAGCTACTCTATTTACAGTTCGTACAAACTCTCTCAGGCATTAATAAGTTCAACGAAAACCTAAACTCCGCTGACAAAAAGCGTTGTTTCTGTGCAATACGTAAATGTATCTTATCTACAAGATACTTGTGTCGCCAAGAATGGTTCGTCCTGGGCGGCTAATTGTAATAATTTCTGTATATGAGCTTTTCGGATTCTCGTACGCGATGCCCTGCGTTTACCGTGCGAAGTGGGAATGCGAAGCTTAGTAAAGTGAGGGCAGTATTCCTCAAAAGTTGTACTTCTTCAGTCACTCGTGTTAACTAACTGTATAGAATGCAAGACGGTAGTGAGCCACTTTGTGACCTGTTGATTTTCAAAATTGTATGATGATTTTTGGGATTCCATTATTTTTAATGTTGTAATATTATGTATATAGATTATTCTCCGCATGGATTTAGGAATCCACAAAAAGGAATCTGTAATTTTGCATAGTATTCTAAATAATTCAATTCCTCTTTTATATGTTATCATTCATTGATCCTATTACAATATCAATCCTTGCGCTTCAGCCTCCATTAATTTCGATGACAGTTTCAATCTTGCCTTACTGGTCTTATAATTTACGTCATCTTTTCACACCATATATAATGGTGATATATGGACGATAGTGGAATCTTGTTCCAACATGACCACCTTACCTTGCCTGACTGTATATGTACCGCTTACCGACGGCCACTAGACTCTTTCGATAGACTGCAAAGAGAAAAACCGGTCTGCCGTAACAGACGGGAAACAAATGGGAATCACCACACCAGCGATGGATGCGCGTAGCAATAGCCGCCAAGCTCATAATTGCTGCGCCGTGCAGCAGCATGTTGGGCATAAGCGTGTTGTGCAGGATGACAGAATAAGAAGCAAGGCCACAGAAAGCAGATTGTGATTGGCCCTGATCGAAGTCTCTGCCAGTAACACTCCAACTTCAGAAAGCTCCAAAAGAAAGTAGACAGGAACATTTAATAACAGCGTATTCTAGACTTGACCAACCGTAACCTGATTCAATAGTGGCTTGTAAAAATTCTATTTTGAAAACGCATCTCCTGCTTAGTAACTGCTTGTGTGCGTATCTGTTCTAAAGCTTACTTTTTCAAGATAGAAAGGCAACTTGGCCGAGTGGTTAAGGCGAAAGATTAGAAATCTTTTGGGCTCTGCCCGCGCAGGTTCAAATCCTGCAGTTGTCGTTATTTTTTTTCCGTTCATTTTGAGCTGTCAATTTTTTTTTTTTTTTGCCCTAAAATGAAGTTATACCCTTATTAAAAGAGCGTGCAATTACGTGCCATGACCTTTTAGGACTGCTCACTTTACGCAGAGGATGGCTGACGGGGTTAATATATGAGCCAGCTGGTGGTAAATTTAAAATACCTGAAAAATTTAGCAGAGAAGTACGATGTCACTAATGGTATTGATGATGGAGACGAGAAGAGGCTCAACCGTATTCATTCATCTAAAAGATTTAGAGTCGTTGTTCAATTAGTAGACTTCTTGTTCTGTGATCATGATAAAGAACGCACCGATGGTTTTTTCTGTAAAATGGTGGTGAGGAATCTTCACTGCCCTGGTATAATAAATGGTGAAGAAGAGATGAGTCTATATATGAGCGAGCGATTGTTTTCGGTTCATAAAGACGATCCTATGTTGATAAATGGACAGATTCTTGATATTCGCATTGGAGTATGGTACGGAACGTACCAAAGCCCGCCAATCTTTGAAACTATCGATTTCAAGATTTTGTCTCAGAGCGATGTTTGCGAGTTTTGTGAATTTATCAGATCACCAATGGGCGAAACTTTTCTAAACATTTCTAATTCGTAGAGTTCAACTAAACGTTTACTAGGCTCTATATATTACGATATAGAAGATTTAAACTATATAAGAATGTAAGAGGACCCTTGGAAATATTTATTGTGTAATGTGATGTAATGTAATAATAATATACAGATGATTCTTATTTATCCCATTAAATAAGCATAAGAAAAGAAAGTAAGGAGAGAATTTGTTTGTTTATTGGTTTTACAGGCTTCAGTCCATGTTTTACCTAAAAAGCAATTTTCTTTGAATTTCTTCTTTTGTTCTTTAGCAAGATCTTTTGCTTTTCTAATTGTTCTTCTTCTTCTTCATCACTGTCAATTTCCATGTCTTCTTCCTCTTCTTCGGATTCTTCTTGTTGGTTTTCTAATTCGGCTCTTTCTTGTTCCTTGGCCAATTTCTTAGCGATTTGGACTTCTCTGATTCTCAATAGTTCAGGGTTAGATTCAACCAATCTCTTATCTCTCAAGAAGTCCTTTTCTCTGTTACCTCTCATTCTATTCTTGTAGAAGGCTCTTTCACGTTTTTGTCTGATTTCTTCGATTCTGGCCATGGCCTTCAAAGTTGTGGCAACTAATTCTCTGTTGTATCTAACAGGAACGTTTCTTCTTTGGGCGAAAGTCAAGGTAGAATCCACAGCCAATTCTTTACCAGCAGCCTTTCTGAAAGCTTTAGTCCATTTTAATTTTCTTGGGTTACGACGTTGCTTGAATGCCTTGTGACATTTCGAACGACAGAATCTGAATTCTTTAGCGTCATTACGTACAAACATGATCCCATGACCTGGATAACATGGAGATGAGCAAAAATGACATTGATAAATTCTCATTTCTTATTTATAGAGTTGGTTTTTTTTTCTTTTGGTTTCTGAAAATGTGAATACGAGTGCAGCAGTTATAATAACAACAACTCACGCTTGAATGGTAATAACTCTTAAATATAAATCGAGATACTCAACTTCTGGGAACCTGATCAAAGAGTAACAACTATTATAAGTGGAGATGGGTTGGGGGATGAGATGAGATGAGGTTAGAAATACTTTTTTGAAAAAGACAAGAGTGAAAATTTTTCACTGCGCTGAGTTCGAGCCGAGCGGGCAAAAATCAAAACAGCGAAAATCGGACCAACTGCGAAAGCCATTTGAATCAAACTAGGACTCACTTAACGGTGGGCCCTTGAAGTTGAAGAAGAGCAAACAACAGCAAGGTCTGCACGTTGTCGTTGGCACACCTTTATCAAACACGAACATAATCGCAAACGAAAACACGCACACGCATACAACGCTATGAGCTCCCAAGGAAATACCGCTAACTCTATCGAAGCACCACAACTACCCATTCCCGGTCAGGCCAATGGTTCCGCAAATGTCGAAGTTGGTGGGTCCGGCTTGAACGCCAGCGTCCCTGGTGGCCTCCAAGGCCAGAAGGTTGGAATGGATCTTTATTTTGACCAGGCTTTGAACTACATGGGGGAGCACCCTGTTATAACAGGTTTCGGGGCCTTTTTAACTTTATACTTTACAGCTGGTGCATACAAATCGATATCGAAAGGGTTAAACGGTGGAAAATCCGCTACTTCCTTTTTAAAAGGTGGGTTCGATCCAAAAATGAATTCTAAAGAGGCTTTACAGATTCTAAATCTAACAGAAAACACATTGACTAAGAAAAAAATTGAAAGAAGTCCATAGGAAAATCATGTTAGCCAATCATCCAGATAAGGGTGGTTCGCCATTTGTGGCTACCAAGATAAACGAAGCTAAAGACTTTTTAGAGAAAAGGGGTATAAGTAAGTGAGTGAAAGAAAATGAGTTATTACGATTGCATATATACCTAATACAAGTAGTACAAAGCGTAAAGCTGTGTTCTCAGGTAATCAAAATGATTTAAGTATCTTCAAAAACGTTTGTATAGAGAGGCCTTGTAAATAGCACAGAACAACATTTTTTTTTAGTTTAAAGAACGTATACGCCATCTGTGATTAGTGATGAACCACAACGATCACAGTTTTTACTTACATGCGTGATATAATGCTTGAAGCAATCAACGTGCCAAATTTGGGGCATACTGTTCTCTTCATCTTCGTCGCTTTGGTCTCGACATGATTCGTTGCCGCATCTAACACCTTGGATGACCAATTTATGGCAATTTTGACAGGTGTTTAAATTATACGTAGATGTCAAGTATTCTTCTAGTTCTGCAATGCAACGAAGATCAATGCCGAGCTTTCCCTCCTTGGTTCTGTAAAACCATTTCAATTCACACAATCGGAGCAACAAATCTTCAATCTCCATTGCCGTCAACTCTTGAAACTGTAAAAGATCCGTGGACCCCACAGTGAAAGTACAGAACTTTACCCATTTCGGCAGATTGGAGTTCCCCGTGGCCGCCACGAGAATACGGTTGATCTCCTTCACGACCACTGAGGTCTCCAATGCCGGACCCTTGATGACAGTCTCCCCATTAACCATGAATTGCTCTATGGCCCACTTAATAAACTCGATCTCATTTTGATTAAACCGAGTGGCTAACTTGGTCTCCTCTGTGGACGCCAAGTTAACATAGACAAAAAATCGGCTACTCTCTGGCAGCACCGTTGCTTGCAAGTCCGATGCATTACCGCCATGGGCTCGTGCAGCTGCATTATTTTCGAAAAGCCCAAAATTCTGCCTGTTTTTTATAGTCACTGCATTTCTACCAATCCCATGGTTGATTCGAACGATCTTATAGCCTAGAAGGTTTAGCCTTACATTGATTGCATTGATGTGATCATTCAACTTGTCGATCCACTGCTGGATCGACCATTGCGCGTCAAACGTGGAAGCATCAGTCTCCAGTCTCATTAGGGCTATAATCAAAGAGTTTTCATGGCAAATACCTCTTGCTGACAAGATATACTGCAGCAAGTACTTCGCCGTAACGTCTCCTGTTGCGGACGTAGATACGCGCTCTTTATAGACTTCCATTCTGCCACGTCTAGTACTACTACTTCCTTTGGCATCTAGATTTGAAGTGTACACATACAACTGTACTGTTACTACTATTACTTTAAGGAACGCGTTTCTTTTTTTTTGGCGTTTGCCCTAACTAAGGCGTAATATTCCTAGTTTATTGCCCTAACATTCTTGTTTGAAACCTAAATGAAATTTTAGGCTTCCTACGCCCTAATACGCCCCTGGATCGAAATTTTTGACTTTTTTTTCTAGTGGTTTAATACAGGTTATATGTATTTTATAAATAGGCTTGGTTGTATTTTTGTCGACGACGATTGCATTGGAACTAGCTGAGGTGGAGTGAGCTGGTTGGTGTCATTGTTTATATTAGAAAGTAGATATCTGCATTCAATTTTAGAGCCAAAAAAATAGCGTCTGTTTCAGGCCATTTTTCGATTTTTTTGTTCAAAGTATCTAGAACCAAAAATAAAAACAAGTTGTAGGAGAAAGTAAAGAATGCTCAATTCAGCTTTATTGTGGAAGGTTTGGCTGCGAATAGATAACTCGACGGACGAGGTAAACCAGCCAATATCGATTCAGTTCGATGAAATAGATACTGTTGATGATTTAAAGAGCAGGTTTTTTCAGAAACTAAGTTCAACTCGATGGCGAGAAATCAATGACAACGCTTCCATTGCTATAGGCCTATACACTCCCAAAGTGGAAAGTCAGGCTGATAATAGAGATAATAGTGGTCCGGATAATGGTAACGGCAGCGCTAGTAACGTCAATGCTTCTATTTATAGCAACCCTAAAAATTCCATCGCTCCATTAGCAGGAACATCAAGTCTCCCAAGAGACTTCACAAAAGACAAGAACGTACTCCAGCATCCTAAGCCTACTCAAAAGAGAAGTGCATTGTACGAAGCCTTTGGTGCTGTGCCAACAGTAGCAATGACCATTAATGCAAATTTTTCCCCCAACGAGGCACCATCACCAAGCCCGCAAAGGCCGTATTCCACTAGTCCGAAACAACTTCCAGCTACAGTTAAGAGTCCATTACTGCGATTTGCCTCTGTTTCACCCCTACCCCAAATTCCATCCGGACAATCATATCATAACGCCAACAAGTCTGGCATACGTTTCACCACATAATAAAAACAAATATACTAAGCCTTTAGTAAGGAAAGCTTTAAACTACACGACGGAACCTATTGGCGATTCTAGCTATAAAATCATCTTTGAACCTGATGAATTAGTTATTAACATATACAAGGACTTATTCGGCACCATGGGCTCTCAGTCTGCGTCACAATCCTTATTGGTGTTTTCAAATGTTAATTTACGCCAGGATATACCGCCTTTAGACATATTAAACGTGGCAGATTACGTCCCCACAAATGAAGAAATTTCGCAGCAAACAATTCAAGCGGATGATGACTTTGGCATAGACAACCAAATCTTTCCAGGAGAGCAAGCCCCCGAATTAGTAACTAACGATGAAGCAGATTCAAATTGTAAGGAAAATAGTAACAATCCTCAGGAATTCAAACTAATAACTGATGAAGAACAATTAAGAAGAGCGTCGCAGGAACTGAAGGATGAAGAAAAAGACACAGAGTCACCTTGGCAAGCTATCTTGTTGTTACCAAAGGGTTATAAGGGAGAGGTGGATTTTCAAAACAAACCAGTGCCGTACACGGATTCTGACACCATTCTTCATTCTGAACGTGCAGTTGATACAGAATCTCTCTTACAAGAAAGCGGTCCACTCGATGAATCCGGCGTAGGTCTCAATCAACCCCTCGCAGAAGATCAAAGGAGAAAACACAACATTACGCCTACATCACCAATATTGGCGAATAGTCAAACACCACATTACTCAATTTATAATGCCCCCTTCGCAGTTTCATCGCCACCAGATCCCTTACCAAATCTTTTCACTACTACAAGTGAAAAGGTCTTTCCGAAAATCAATGTTTTAATCGTTGAAGATAACGTCATTAATCAAGCAATCTTAGGTTCCTTTTTGAGGAAACATAAAATTTCATATAAACTGGCCAAAAATGGCCAAGAAGCTGTTAATATCTGGAAAGAAGGCGGCTTGCATTTAATTTTCATGGATTTACAATTACCTGTCTTATCCGGTATAGAAGCTGCAAAACAAATTAGAGATTTTGAAAAGCAAAACGGTATTGGCATTCAAAAAAGCCTTAACAATTCATATCCCAATCATGAAAAACTGCCTTGCAAGAAGTTCTCTCAGGCTCCTGTGATCATCGTAGCACTGACCGCATCCAATTCCCAAATGGATAAAAGGAAGGCGCTTGTTTCTGGTTGCAACGACTACCTGACGAAACCGGTAAACTTACATTGGCTGAGTAAAAAAATTACGGAATGGGGTTGTATGCAAGCACTGATTGATTTTGATGGCTGGAAACAGGGAGAGAGTAGGATGACAGATAGCGTGTTGGTCAAATCTCCACAGAAACCAACCCCACATTCCAATAATGACTCCAATACACTCAAACAAACCACACCTATCACACCTACTAAACATAGTCCGGCAAGCAAAAACTCAAATCTTTCGCCGGCTCACAAATAAACGTAGGTTTGAATGCAAAGCGAAGGAATGGTATGATAGACTGTAACGATATTTATCTGAAATTATTATTATTAATATTATTGTAGAAATTTTTTTTTATTATTGAAGAAGAAACTAGCAAATTTGAAAAAGGGTAAGAAGTATACCAGAAAGCTAGTAGGTGCCACGAAAATAGAGGGCAGTTCGTTGCAAAGAACAAAAGGGGAATGAGGGAAATTATTTATAGAAACATGTAGATCTTATTTAACTATAGTTTTTGGTCCTTCACGATTCACTTATGATGAATGAGTGATCACACTATGCATATAACTAATCACGTTATTACAGGTTTAGCTTCACAACCGGGACAATTGTGAAGGATTTCATGAATAAATACATCGCAATCGACACAGAACTCCTGTCTACAATCTTCGCAGCGGTAACGAGAACTTGTTAATAAAGTGCCGTTTTTGTGATTTTTTAATATAGGGAACCTAGATTGACAACTAAAACAGTCCTCTGACCGAAACGTTTCTGTTGTGGGTACTTCTGTAAACGTTTTCAGTGGCATTAAATGATGATATGATCTGGCTAAATGAGTAGAGAGGATCAACATCAAATCACAGCATGGACACACTGTAGGTAATGAACAGACTTTGCTATGACAATTTGGACAAAAATAACCGCCATAAACAAGCTTGGAATGGCATGAGCAGAAAGTTGGAGTATCTTCGAATATTCGTGTCGGGAATCCCATTTTCACCAGTGTAAAACCCTTATTTATCTTGTTGACAGGTAATGGAGTAATAGCCTCATTGAATAGCTCCTTCAAATGCGTCTCGTCGAGTAAAATCTTATAGAAAGATTCGTCACCATAGTTTGTCGCCTTACACAACTCTTTACAGATGGCCACTTGAGCTGATAGCCCCAAAACTTTCACTCTGATTTTTTCATCTACCAGCGAATCGATAGTTTGATGAATATCACCAGGATCGGTGGTGGAAAGACTACCAAACACAATCAGCACTTCTCTTGTGCAGTGGGCGGGAACAGGCAGTAACAAACCTCTTGCCATTTCCAACGCATTCTGCAAGGACGGATTTCCCTTTGGTTCTTGCTTCCTGATGGCTTTTAGGGCATCGATGTGATCTTGCGGATTCCCACTCACTTGGCTCACTAGTTGTGCCAGCCCGTTTCTCATTATGATGATACCCACTTGAGAAATTGGGTTCTGATCGAAAAACTCGTGAACAAAATCGATAGCATACTGAATGATCATTGCATGTCTGCTTGGTCTCAGATCTTTTTCCAGCATCGCCTCACTACAATCCAAAGTTAATATCAGACTTCTGATGATGCCCCTCTGGTAGGGCGTGATATTTTTCTTTGCGGTACGCTTCTTTCTAGCCTCCACGATACTGGCCACAAGAGAGGCCATATCTCCTTCATCGTCCACTTTGACGAGATCCCAACTTCTCTTGATCTCGTCCTCCCAGGCGTACCCTCCGCTGGCACCCTGCAGGTTCCTATTCGAGAGCCTCTTCTTCTTTTTCCGCTGTGCATTCCTGTCTTTATCTCTGTGGTTGGAACGTTGCTGCTGCTGCTGCGGCTGTTGTTGTTGCTGGCCTAAACGTTCACTGCCCCCACCATCGAAATGAACTTGTCTCTTACTTCTTCTTGAGACCGCGACCTTGTCCTCATCTTCTTCGGATTCCGAAACTACTGTAGGAGCCATTCTACCACACGATCCTTTTACACACGCAATCAACTACCCACTTGCTCCGTACGCAACCACCTAGACCTATATAAGATAAGACCAAGACCTTCTACGTATTTTGAAAAACTACACAATAGTTAAGAAACGCGCCACCCAGACCCTGTGCGAAACACCTAGAGAACTTCCAGTATGTCATGTCTTAGTAGATGCGCAGAAGAAGGGCGCATTGATCGGTTCGGCAATCTTCCTATTAATCATTAGTCGTTATCAGGTGGTGTGCGGTTGACTTAGGCAGCATCCAGCGATGTGTTTTTTGCATATTTGATCGATCCTCTTTAGTTAATATGGCCTCTTTGAGTTTCCTCCAAAGGAATGGTCACTGCTCCGGCCGAAAAATGTGGTGACAGCCTTGTCAAGCGGTGATGAGCATCTCGATGAGCATCCTGATGGGGTGCATGTATATAAGGCAGATTGAGGCGATGGATTTTGCGTGGGCAAAGAGTATCAAAGGGTGTCAGCAAACTAGTAAGAACGAAACATGTCACAACGTTCCGTCGATATCGAGAAGAAGGTCGCTAGTAGCGATAGCTGCTCTGTGACTACTTCAAATGTCAACGTGGAGGATGCAGATGTTGCGCTACGATTTTTAAAGCAAAACGGTCTCGATGAAGGTTCCGCAATAGTCGAGGATGATATCGTGGCGGGCGAAGACGCCAACTTTTACGGTTCTCATGAACTGAAACCGGAAGTGCTGAGAAAGTTGGATTGTTATATTTTGCCCTTTTTATGCTGCACCTACCTTTTGATGTTCTTGGATAAAGCTCTGCTGAACTACGCCGCATCTATGGGAATCAAGGACCATTTGAAAGGTAACGAATTTTCCAATTTGGGTACCATCTTTTCTGCCGCTTATATTTTCATGGAACCTGTGGTAACGTACTTGATCCAGAAATTTCCTATTTCTAAAATCCTGGGTACGTTTATTACCGTCTGGGGGATTGTGCTAGCCTGTCATTGTGCTTGTAAATCGTACGCCTCACTGATGGTCGTCCGTACTCTTCTGGGTCTCTTTGAATCCTCAAGTGCTGTTGGTTGTATCGCTATTAGCGGTATGTATTATACTAAATCTGAGCAGAGTGCAAGAATCGGATTCTGGGCTACACAAGCTGGTACTGGTTACATTGTGGGTGGGTTGATTTCTTTCGGCTTTTTACATTACCATGGTACTACTTTTACTTCCTGGCAAATTATGTTTTTGGTCGTTGGTTTGGTCACCGTTGCATTTGGTATTCTGACGTTCGTATACTTGCCTGATAACGTCACCAATGCTTGGTTCTTGAGCAAAGAAGAAAAAATACAAGTGGTGGAGCATATCAGAGCTAACCAGACAGGTTTGGAAACAAAGAAATTCAAAAAGCAACAGGTTAAAGAACTATTCCTTCACGATAAGTTCACCTGGCCGATGTTATTACTAACTGCGTGTTCTCAAATTTCTACCGGTGCCATCGGTAATTTCTCAGTGACTATCACTGGTACTTTTGGGTTCGATAAATATGAAACAGCGTTACTGCAATTGCCTATCGGTGCTATTACGGCTATGATAATTCTTATCACAACCCAAATGTTGTCCCGCTGGGGCCGCATCACTTTCATTACTACTTCTATGTACATTCCGGCCATCATAGGTTGTATTGTTCTTATCAGTTTACCATTGTCTCACAGGATTGGTAACTTGTTTTCGCTGTACCTGCTTTACAGTGGTTCATGTGTCATTACCAATATTTACATCTGGAATTCATGCAATACCTCCGGCTATACAAAGAGGGTATTTAGAAATGCCATCACCATGATTGTATACAATGTCTCCTGTATTATCGCTCCACAGATGTTTAGAGCATATTCTGCTCCACGTTACATCCCAGCAAAGATTGCCTTATTGGTCACTCAATGTGTTTGTGTTCCCTTACAATTATACATTGGTTACATTTGCAAGAAGGAGAACGAAAAACGTGACAAGGAACAAGAAGGTCAAGAAAAAAAAGAGGTACCAGTTTTTGGACTTGACTGATATTGAAAACAGAAACTTCAGGTACATTTATTAATTACCAATAGCAAAATATATACTAAACAGTTTTGTTGCTCTCTAATCTAATATATATAATATACAAAGACACCCAAACATTAATTATAGTTCAGTATTTACTAAAAAATGAAAATTTTGAGATGACCATAGAAGGAGAATCAATAATCAAAATTGATTCTTGGCTACCACTTGCCTTGAAGCCATAACCAAAACGAAGTGAAGATGTCCAACCCAGATGACTTAGAAGACGGTCTTGTATATGATTTTGATTCCGAACAGGAAGTAGGCATCGAAGGTAATGGTAACAATGGATTACAAAAGAGACCTATACAAGATGATCATGAGGATGAGAAAGAAGTGAAGGAGGCTTCAGAAGGTGAGTCTGAAAGACCAATGTCCAAAAGACAGAAAAAGCTACAGAAAAAATCGAAATTCATTGAGAAAAAGAAGGAGGAAAGTCAATATATTGTTTCGCAACGAAAATCGATTCCTACAAGTTCACCAGAAAAAATCATTGAGTATTTAACAGCACTAATACGTGAAAAGAACCCCGACCTAAGTGCCTTGGAATTGGAGGAACTGTACTTCAAAAAAAAAGATTTCCTCTCGACAGAAAAATTTGACACCGAGCGTAAATTGACTGATTTCTCAGCATTTATGCAAAAGTTTTCTGTGGCACCAAAAAAAATTGTCTTTTCAATGTCCAATATTAGAGTAGCTGATGTTTATCGTAGTTTAAATGGTGGTAAGAACTGTGTTAAATTGTTTTCTAAAAGCAAACTGAAAGACGATATAGCCACTGTGGAACGTTTACTTGGTGATAACTCGAAGAAGTCCAAGAGTAACGATTCTTTTTATTTCATTGCCACGCCAACAAGAATGCAAAAATTATAGAGGAAACAGAGTTACTGTTCCAAGGTAAAGAGAAACTGGACATCATTCTTGATGCAAGTTATTTAGATCCTAAGGATAATACTATATTATCATTTGAGAATGCAGTGGTCCTCTGTCAAGTTTTGAAAACCTTTTTGAATAAAAAAGTTCCGTGAAAATACTACTATATTAGCGATAGCATACCTTTTCAACGAGATCCTACATAAAAACTTCACGTTTATAAATATCTGTTTAAAATAGTTGTTTCATTACTTTGTCCTTACAGTATATTTACTTTAAAACAGGAAGAGCGGGTATCAAAATGTCTTTCTTTTTTGGAATCCTCTAAAGTACTTCCAAAAAGTAAAATCGAATTTGAAGTTTTACAAAAAAAAATAATACTATTAACAAAGCAACAACTGTCAAAAGGGATGCTGAAGCATTGCGTGGATTCTATAGTGCGGCACCTTCAGCTTTCGAAAGTTCTTACGTTGAATTGCAAACGTTACTAGCTCTTGAAATGACCTACTATAAAGTCCTCTTTATATATAATAGCTTTTTGTTAGTTATATATGAAACCAAATATCACCCCATCCTCTCTGTGATAAGTAAGAACCTACTATTTTCTCTAAATAGTTCACTCACAAAGCCTCACAGTACAATATCGTTCTTACTCTTTATTCTCTCTATTTTTTTTTTTCTTTTCTGCGATGCCCGAACACTGAAAAATTTTATCTCATCTCAAATTCAACTGCCATATATAGTATTTACTTGATGATTTTATGCATTTTATCATGGAAGCACAATTCAAGGATATACAAACTCACAGATATTACTAGGAAAATGGCTAAGAGAAACAGATCCCAATTTCGTATCCAGGAAAGAACTGCAAAGAAAAGAAAGCAGGAAGATTCTTTGCTAGAAGGTAGTGCTTTCCAAAATGCGCCAGAAAACATGGATGAAAATAACATAAATAACACGAATGGTACATCCTGGGATGAAGAGGAACAGGGGTACGAAATGGTTCCCAGAAAGAACCGCTCTGATACATCCGACCTTGTGGAAGGGTTACCTATTAAAGTTAATGGTAAAGTTGAAAGAACACTACATAAAGCTCAAGAAAAGCCTAAGAAAAACGAAGAGGTAGACGAATCTAGCGACGATTCAGAAGATAATAAATCAGCTGATGAAGAAGAAGAGACAAAGGAAGAAGAACCTGATACAGAAGAAAAAATTATAAAGCTGAAAGAAGATATTGCGGATTTAGTTACCAGAATTATGGAGGAGCCTGAAGAAAATACAAGTGCATTGGGACGTCTGTGCAAAATGGCAGAATCTAAAAATCCTAATACCTGTAAGTTTTCTATGTTGGCTCTGGTGCCTGTGTTCAAGAGCATCATACCAGGTTATAGAATTAGGCCACTAAGTGAAACCGAAAAAAAAGAAAAAGTCTCGAGGGAAGTTTCTAAGCTTAGAAATTTTGAGCATGCCTTGGTTTTCAACTATAAAAATTACATTGAAACATTGAAGAAGCTATCCAAAACCCCGAGTAACGGCGCTCCTATTAAGGTTTCATTAGGCATTTTGGCTACTCAAGCTGCCAAAGAATTGATCTCGACCGCGTCCCATTTTAATTTTAGGACAGATATCTTTACCTTACTGTTGCGTAGAATTTGTAAACCAAAAATTTCAACAGACCCAACCTCCATTCAAGTAATCAAGACATTCGAAACTTTATTGAATGATGATGAAGAGGGCCTAATCTCATTCGAAATACTTAGAATTTTCAGCAAAATACTAAAAACAAGAAGCTTTAACGTCGAAGAGTCTGTCTTAAATATGCTATTATCATTGGATGTTTTACATGACTACGATCCTAATACTAAAGCGGAAGAACAGATTAGAGCCCCTAAACTAAAGAAAAAAGATAGAGTCCATCTTTCTAAAAAGCAAAAAAAAGCTAGAAAAGAGATGCAACAAATCGACGAAGAAATGCGTAACGCTGAACAAGCTGTATCTGCTGAAGAGAGGGAAAAAAATCAATCAGAAATTTTGAAAATTGTGTTCACTATATACTTGAATATCTTGAAAAACAATTCTCAGTCACTCATTGGGTCAGTTTTAGAAGGATTAACAAAATTTGGTAATATGGCCAATTTTGATCTGTTAGGGGACTTCCTCGAAGTAATGAAGGAATTGATCAGCGATACTGAATTCGATAACCTTACTTCTGACGAAGTGCGTAAGGCTTTGCTTTGTATCGTTAGTGCGTTCTCACTTATTTCAAATACGCAACATATGAAGGTTAATATGGACTTGTCCAAATTTGTGGATGGGCTTTATACGCTACTACCTCATATTTGTCTTGATGCAGATATCGAGCTATCCTATAAATCCTTAAGGTTGGCTGATCCTCTCAATAACGAAACGACGAAACCATCAGTTAACGTTTCCACCAAAGCAGAACTTTTATTAAAGGCGCTAGACCATATATTCTTCCGTTCCAAATCAGGGACTAAGGAAAGGGCTACGGCATTCACCAAAAGATTATACATGTGCATTGGTCATACTCCAGAAAAAACAAGTATCGCCATTCTTAAATTCGTTGATAAATTAATGAATAGATATCCTGAAATCTCAGGCCTTTACTCCTCGGAAGACAGAATAGGCAACGGTCATTTTATAATGGAGGCTAATAATCCTTCAAGGAGTAATGCAAATGCAGCAACGCTGTGGGATAACGCCCTTCTTGAAAAGCATTATTGTCCTATTGTTGTAAAGGGACTGCGCTCTTTATCGACTAGGTCAAAAGAGTACTCAAAATAGATATTTCTTACATACTGAAATATATATGAACAGTCCGTAATTTTATCATTAACCAATTTTTTTTTGTGATGTGAAATAGGACTGTATAAATATTAACTGTACAGTTTCATTTGAAAAATAAGCGATCAATACGAAAGGAAATATATCAGTTGAAAAAAATTTCCATCATATCGCTCCCATACAGTATGTGTACTTCTCTTGTGTTCTTCAACTTGATATTATTTTCAGCCATAATCGAGCTGGGAGAATTTTTAACCGATCGGACTTTCATTAGGCGCACAGGCGTGTTTTAAGGGCCTTGAAAATTGACAAATAGCTTCTTATCTAAGCCATTTACGACTGCATGAGCCAACCAAATCGAGCCAACCCATTCGATGAATATCCAACTACTTACATGTATTCTCTGGCTATTGCCGATACTAGGGCTTACGCAAGCTCTTTTACAAAACTCCAATGATGATTTTCCATTTAGCACAGTAATAGATATTCTCTCTGAAAATGTTGAATTCTCAACTTTTTTAAGAATTATTCAAAAGAAAGGTCACATCCAATATTTGAATGAGCTCCAGAATTTTACATTATTTGCTCCAGTTAATTCTGCGTTTGTAAAAGAGGACCAGATTATACATGACTTTGAAAAGGGTTTTAATATTGAGGATTTCCTTATGCATGATAATGTGTTGAAAGTGACAGAACTCACGAATGGCACCTACCTAGAAAAGAGAGGTACAACAGCACCACTGCTGCTGACAAGATATAAACACCGCTGCTGGGTTAATGATATCGCCGTTGTTGAACCTGACTTACAACCGAATTTCCAGAATGCTTCGGTACAGGGTATCGCTAATATCTTGCAACTTCCACCTCCTATAAAGGAATTACTAGTTCAACTAGACGAAGAAACGCAAGATTTGAAGATATTTAACGATTTTATGACCAGTTTTTCAGACTATGATGCATATACAAATAAGTCCACTCTTTTGGTACCTTTGGATGTTAATTTTCAGAAATTATTCAACGCAATCGAGATAAATTATTTGACTGACAAGTATTCAAAGCTAAGGAAATCTAATGCAATTTCTCAGGGCAATTGGGCTACAGACAGAACTTCCCTTCTTCAGGAAGTCATTATTGATGATATATACGGTGGTTTCTCGCCCGAGGAGCTGACTCTGAGAAACAAAAACAATCGAACACTTCTGGTCAAGAGCAATTTTGACGGTACGTCAATAGGTGTGAATCATTCGGATTATTCACGTATATCAAACAAGATTTTTGAATCAGGTATCGTACATGGATTTTCTGACCTTGATTTTTTACGGGAACATATAAAGTTTGACGCTGAAAAGTATTTACATGGTTTGAACTGCTCCGAATTTGTAAAGGAGTTATATTTCAGAGATCTTGAAAAGTTAATTCAAAACGAAAAGAAAACCACCATATTCGTACCACAAGCTTCTTTCAACGAGGATCGTGGATACACAAAACCATCGCTTTTGTACCATTTTGCTGAAGATAAAATCGATCTAGAAGAGGACTTTTCATTATTGCCTAAAATCGAAGATGTGTCCACCCAAATTTATGATTCTGCATTCTGCTCTTCGGCTAAAAGACTTGGCGGGCATTGCCAAAAGATAAAAATTTCAAGATCCAATAAAGGCTATTATATCAATGGTCGTTTCAAAATTCTAAATACGAAACCATATGAAATTGGCGATACGTACATATATTCCATCGAGGATGACCTTCAATTGCCAGGTGAGCTAGTGTTGTCCTTACCACCTCAAGACCACTGTTCTACTTCACTTATGTTTTTGAGGGACCTTGGTCTATTGGATTTACCATCAAACCATAAGGGATACACAATACTACTTCCCTGTATGAATTCATGGGACGATAACGATTTAACTGTAGATTATTTGAAGTCAAACAAAACCGCCTTGAATATACTTATGAGAAACTTAATATTCGAGGAGCTTATTTACTCGAATGACTACAACGTTTCAACTAAAGCTCAAAATTTATACGGGGACTCCGTATCTATTGATGTAGAAGAGGCTGTAGAGTGCTCAAATTTAACAAAAATATCAGTGAGTAATATAAAGGGGAATGTTCTAATTGAGAAAAATTCCGATATATTTTTCAATCAGGGAGCCATCCATCCTATAAACCAATTGAACTTTCCGGATGATCTAGAAATATCTCTTAGAGAACTAATAGAAACTACCGGAACGAAAGAAATGTTCGAGTTCTTTAACTTGTTTCATGATCTCTCTTCAACCATCCGGAACGAAGAATACTCCCTCCTAGTCCCAACAAGTTCTTCTATTCCGTTAAGCGGCATCACAGTGAACTCGACAAACTTGAAGACATTTCTCGAACTTCACTTAATTCCTGCTAACGAAACGCAAAATTTGCTAGACTGTAACGTCGCCATTTCTACTAAATTAGGCAAACAGTTGAATTGTAGGAAGGATCACCTAAATAACCATTTTGTTAGCGTATATGAGGACTGGAGCAAAGAAGTTAGAATACTTAAAAAGGGTTGCACTTCTGGTTCTAAAGGCTCCTGTGTATTCCTAATCGACAAACCCATATCTTTATCTTGGCTAGACAATGAGAAATATCACTTGCATTTGCCAGGAATAGCAGTTGGGATTGGAATGATAATCGGAGTTACCTTGGCCGTTTCATTATTATTCTGCGTAGTAATCACTAGAGGCGGGAAAGCCAAACGAACCGATGAGATTGAAACAGGGAGAGCTAATCAAGTCACTACACCCCTCATGCAGTCTTCCTCTAGAACTAACATTTCTTCTTATTCAGCAACCGCGCATTTATCCCCACTTTCTCAACCAACTTTTGAGGGCTCATATTCGGGAAACGCTATACAAAGGCCTAGGGACATACGAAGAGTAGCATCAGAACAGAGGGGCAGCCGAAGTGTCAGTACTTCCTAGATTTTTAGTATACGAAATAGGTATTAGATATATTCTATATATCTTTATAACCAAAACATCCTTTAAATTTAGTAAAGAAATATCAAGGACGAACGAACATACATATCGCCCTCTCAGAAATACATGCAAACTTTTACTCAATTTAGTTCTGTAAAGTGATCATTTATAGCAATGGAGCGGTGTTTACTGAAAAAGATGTAAAAAATTGTAAACTGACGCAGGATTTGAAAAAAAAAAAAAAAAAAGTAAAAATAATTTTTGTCAGTTTCTCACGTGCAAGGTTTAATAGTATGTTAATTACTTATTTATTATTTCATATATTAATATTATATATACTTTTGAAATATAAAATTATATTAAAAATGTATATGAAATCCGAAAACAAAAAATCTTTTAGATTCTCATACTTTTTACAAAAGGTAATTTCAAACGAGGAAAAAGTTTTTTTAGTGAATTGGTACGTGAGAATTATACTCTGAATAGTAAAACCATAAAGAAACATCAACAAAACGTCATCGTCCTTGATTATAATATCATTATTGAATTTTTTATAAAAAGTGTGCAATACATTTCCAAGGGCGGTAAGGGCCTATAAGCAGTTCAAAATGGCCGTGTCTGCATGTCGAGCATTTCGGGGTGCTTCCATTAAAAGCTGAAAACCGCTTTAAGGTACTTAGTTTAGGTGAATATCCGTCGGATATTTTTTTTCAATCATATGATGAGCTGGTTTAGCCCATATCTAACAGTCAGCAGCGGAACTTTACTAGATGTTGGAACACGATTTTACCATCGTACATTTATTACTATTATATACGGTGTTAAAAGGTGACATGAATTCAAGACCAGTAAAATAAGATTCACACTGTCATCGAAATTAATGGAAGCAGGAGCGCAAAGACTGATAGGATAAATGAACAATGGGACAAAAGCATTTATGATATTATTCAAAACTGCTGATTTCCTTAGTGATTCCCTAAATTCATGAGGAGAATCTCTATTATAATCTATATACATAATATCATAACTTTGGGAAACAATGGAACCCAAAGATTATCACCGTCAATACTATATTAAAGATCAACTATTCTCAGGAATCGCCTATATTGCTGGAATGCGGCTTCCCTTTTTTAAGCTAAAAAACAACCTTTTTAAACCTCAAACACGCGAGCATTCGATTAGCTACTAATATATGGTATAAATACCTTAAGATATAAGGAAGAGTTGGAAAATCTGAAATACTGAACTAGAAGTTAGTGAATATTGAGGCATCTTATGAATTTACCATTAGTATAAAGAACATAATGATAATTCTCATTTCACATCTTTACAAGACTTCTCCTTTATTTTTTTTCGTAGATATTATGTATACTGTAGCATTTAGGATCGCTGATATTCGATATTTAGTTAAGTATATATTTTATTAACAGGAAAAAGATAAATAGCTGGCTCTAAATAGGGAAAAAATATAGAAAAAGAGAAATTCTGATCTATAATCATACCCACATGGGCTGATGAAGAACAAAAAATAAACGAATAATGCAATTACAGAATATTACTAATAAGTGTTGCAGCCTTCTTATAAACCCCGAGCGATTTCACACATAATTCCCTATCTTGAGCCAAAGTTTGGTCTTCTACTAATAGTTCTTCAAATAGAGACTCTTTGTAAAGTTTAGTCACTAACCTGTTTTGAACGGAATCCTTACAGAAATTTACGAGTAAGCACATAACTGCTTTTGGCACCTGATCTTCAATCATTTCTCTTATGATGTCAAAGTATGAAATAATCAAACGTTTGATTAATTCGCACTCTAACTCTTCTCTCTCGGTTAGCGGCGGTTCAGCGTTCCCAAGGTCATCCATATCTCCTAATGAAAAATCTGATATCTGTAAATTTCTAAAATCTTCAACATTTCCTTCACCCACAATATTCCTTTTCTTACCTGATGCATCAAACACTGGTTGACCCTTTTTATCCTTACCGAAAAAGTAATTTAAAAATTTATCCTTTGTCTGCTTTGATTCGGCATCGATACCGTCATCATCATAATCGCTATTCCTAACAGAATCTTGGTCTGCATTCGAGGAGATAGATGGAGTTCCGTTAATGTTGTTTGTTTGGCCATTTTCCTGTTGAGATAATTTGCTCTTTGATAACAATTCCCGGTTCCGTTTTCTACGTGTTTTCATAATATCATCCATTGCTTCCGTGGCACTTAAGAAATTAGGATGATTAGTGTTAATATAGGCTCGATGTATGTCGATTAAACTTTCAACGTAAGAGCGAGTAGGCTGCAGTCTTTCTCTAAGTAGTTCACTGATTACTTCTATAAGCATACCCTTTAATTTGGGATATCTGGCCAATTCAGCAGAGCCACATTTATGGCATATCTTCATTAACTCCTCGTAAACTAGTTCCACGCAACGTTGTGATGGTTCCGATAAAAGCTTAATCTGGGGCTTAACCAAAAGATCAAATGCCAACTCTGGAACAAATAACGTAGGACGGGGACCTGTGGAATTTCTTATCGCCGTTCTAATATCAAGGACGGACAAGTTAGAAGTTGGATTAATCGACTTTAAAGAATTTCCAAATACGTTATTGTAAATGTAATATATACGGGCACCCCCACATAGTTCCTTAGTATTGATATCAGAAGATGTACCATCTATAGATGAAATAAAGTTTGTAGAAAACTTATTCATTAACTGCAAAACAAGGCTAGCCCTGTTTTCATTGGTGGTAGCCCCTATGCCACCGTATCTAGCAAGCTCCTGTTCGGTTTGAGAGATCAAGGTGTTTAACTTGGTTTTGATATCTGGAAGTTTATCTCTAATGTGACTTAGCAATGTTTGATTCAGTAATTTGGCCAAGTAACGCGTACCACATTTAGTTGAGATGGTTCTGTAAACTGGATGCTTCCTAAAGTAGTCTTCTTCTTTGTCCAGGGATTCTTCGACTGTCTTATTTAATTGAATATCCTGTTGCGAGCGATTAACTACACCAACAAACCCCAATTTCAAAGGATACATTTTTCCAGACAAGATATCTAAAGCATTAGTGCCAGAATCCATTAAATCTAGCTTGGTGATGACACCAATGGTCCTTTTGCCCTGTGGGTCTACCTCTCTAGCTAACTTTAAAGACTCGGAATTGACAAGATCAACGTTAGCTGGAGAGACGGCCAAGATTAAACAATTCGGAGTGGCTATATAGTCCAGAATTAAATTCTTGATCTGTTTTTCAATATCAGGTGGTTGTTCCCCAATTGGAACTTTTGTAATCCCAGGCAAATCTACCAGTGTTAAGTTCAAAACATGGGGAGAAAAGACTTTCAAATTGATAGGAATCTTACTGATACCTTTATCTTTACCGGCTATTCTTGCAGTTTCATTTTCGATTTCTCTCTTAATATCATCAAAATCGTAAAACCGCCTCCCCGGTATATGTAGGAATTCTCCCCACTCATCTGCATGATTCCTTTCCTTACCCATGTACTCCAAAGGTTTCGTACCAGCCTCAAACCCTGATACTTTTGTAACTTCATCATGAGGGTTAACAGAATTATCATCTTCCTCTATTAGAGGGGAGTTTGGAGGTATGTTATTCAGTTGGAGAACTAATGGTCTTCTGGTGACAATACCGGTACCCCTAGGTAAAAAATCTCTACCGACCAAAGTCTCCAAGATGGAGGATTTCCCAGAGGATTGTGATCCGACAACAGCCAAAATGGGCAAATCGAGTGTGTCGATCCCGGAGTCGTACATAACATCCTGCAACTTGTTGACAGTAGGGATAAGATCTTCTAAACTAGCCATCTGAATCCTTGGTATTTATGTCTGCTTGTAACCAGCTACAATAACTCTTCAATGGGCTTTTAACTAACAACGAACAAGAACTCCAAGGTTGACAGTTACTATTTTACCCTCTTATTTATTGCTCCCATACTGTGTTTTGCCCGACCCTACAGACGTGCACCGCGTAATAAAAGTTGAGGGCCTATCATTACATAGAAAGGCGTAGTCAATATACTATAAATGAATACGAGTGAGTATTTTATGAGGTATATGGTAAGTCTATGTACTGCTTAGCGCACGTTCTATTTATTGCCAGCTGTGGCTTGGGGCTTGGATTTTTTACGGGGTTTTAGCATGGTTACTGCCATGCTATTGGCCTTACTTGTGGGGGCCAATTGGCTTCTTGCCCGATATTCTTTCTTCCCTGTCAAAACCTGAAGATTTGTTGCCAGTCTAAGCATGAGGAAGTCACGAATGTTGAGAAATGCCTCTATGGCACCTTCCTCGGTATCGTATTCTTCTCCAGTGATGTACTTCTTGATGGCTTTGAATTGTTTCTTTGACCTTGGCACAATGACATCTGCGCTAGACGGTAACAGGGTTGGGGCTGCAAGAGTGTATCCTGACACGCCCATCACTGATACCGTTACACTCAATTTGAACTCTTGACGCTCTTGCAGTTCAATCCAGAAGGTTGATGCACTTACCTTGAGAAGACGGTCTTCCTCGGCTAATTGGTGTATAAATCTAGCTTTAGGATCGTCTGGGAATAATGGTATGCTATATACTGCAAGAGATTTTTCATTAGGCGTAAAAATGTCACCCACTTGCCACAGTGGGTATTTCATTCCCCCTCAAGTATAATTTTACTCGAGCAGGATCTTCACCTGGGATCCTTAATTTCGCCTGCGTACCATTCTGAAAATAATCGACCAGTAGACTATCTAAAATGGAGCCCCACCATTTAAGCAGCTCCTCTCCATTCAGTATATGTTTTTTGGTATTTTTCGAAGAATCTGGGAAGAGGTATTGAGATGCAGGTCGAGTAAATAAACAAATTTTGGTCAAAATCTTACGAGAACATGTGAATGAATGGTAGAAATCTTGCTGGTAAAATGACGACACTGACTCATTGAGTTTCGTGGAACCGAACTGCTTGAGTCTTCCGGCCAGTGTCTTCAGAGATTCCGCCGGCGTACCTGCTGGAGTGATCAATTTAATATTCATTTTCTTGTATGGTCTCTCTATGGGTTTTACTTTTTGCAGATAGTAATTCGGGTCAATTGATAAAATGAATTTCAGGAGCGCTTTGGTTACGTCCCTGATACTTATCTTTGTATCGCAATACCCATTCGTGTCTGCTTTCGATACGAATACTAACCGATCGGCATCCATCTCACCCCAAAGTGTAATGTAAACGTACACTTCCAATGAAAAAAAGACTTTCTCCTGATGAAATAGAGAGAAGAAGTGCTGGGTCTTGATGGTGCGCTTTGCGACCCTTTTGTCATATCTATCTGGAGTTACGACAGTATGGGTTTCTATTGGGATAGTCTGTAACGACAGGAATTTGAATTGCTGGTTTGCAGGTAATACGGAACTTAGTAGATCATTTAGTGTCATATTTTGTTGACGGTTCGTCAAATCCCATGTCAGCCCTTGTCCAAGATTTCAAAGTGAAAATCTCCTAAATTAATTGATGCGCTTACATGTACATTTTTTACTGTAGCTTACAGCCCGAAACAACATGAAAAGGTTTGACAATTATCGTTTCGAAAAATTTCGAATACTTGAGCGAAGAAACACACACACACGCACGTATATATATATATATACATCTATGAAACTATTGACGTTTCCGACTTAGTGGAGACCTATCTTGTTCT
The DNA here is from genome assembly GCA_019431265.1 of Saccharomyces x bayanus. Lineage (NCBI taxonomy): Eukaryota > Fungi > Ascomycota > Saccharomycetes > Saccharomycetales > Saccharomycetaceae > Saccharomyces > Saccharomyces x bayanus. The sequence goes on along the minus strand of CP080215.1, from coordinate 156,773 downwards.
CTTAAATAGTCCATATCCTGATCGGCCTTAGAAGAGTCCGCGCTTAAACTAAAAGGTACAGCTGGTATTCTGCCAAAGTCAATGTGGTCCACTTTGTACGGCAGGTTTCTATTAGCACGTCTAGGGGGAGTATCTTATGGGTCTCGCTCGCGTTGGGGACCCATTTAAATCTGTTGAGCCTTCAAGTTTGATCTGCTTCTTAGCTGTAGAATTAAGAACACTTGAAGATTTCACGGGACTTGGTATAGCTCTTCTTGCTCTGCTGTAATGCGATTTCATGGCTTCCATCCTATGCTGTTTTATTCTTTCTGAGCCTGGTATTGTGGAAGTGTTTAGCGTATCCGATCTTATGGGAGTTTTCAGTTCATGTTTGAGGTCGACTTCTTGCCTTCTCTTTGGTGAACTATCTGAACGGTTTTTCCACAGTAATAGCAATCCTCTCACAGTGGCCCTATCCCAGCGATGACGAAACACTTGGACTGTCTCATCATTACGCTTAGTCTTCAGGAACCGAAGACTCCACATTTTCAAGAATTTGGATGTAACTACGAATTGTTTATTAGCTTCAGACTGTTCCAATAATGTGTTCATGTAAAATATCTCATCTAAATGAGTCTTCCAAATATAGAATGTCTTGATTAGCATAAATTCCTTGCGGACTTCATCTGCCAGTGCTTCCGACTTTTCCATTTCCAATAGTTTCTCCTTACTTTTCTTCAAGACCATTTTCTCAAGCTGTCGATTTTTCTTAGAGACTGCTTGAGAATCACATTCATCAGAGTAGAAGTGATATCTGTTCTGCCATGAAAAAAATATTTCGTACTGAAGTTCGTATTTTTTATCCAGTTCATACGTGTGTAAAATATCATTTAGTTTATGCTTGATCCTAAAATTAGTAGCTTTCCTCCATTTTGAGAAAGTCTCGGAAAGCTTTATTCTATTCATATAAGGTTCTAGTTTATTAGATAACAAACGAACGTTATTAATGTGCATTACTGTGCGTTTTATGGTCAAAATTGCATGCGTTTTGCTTAAGAAATTATACCTATCCTCCAGCTCTTTACTTTTTATCAAGCGCTCCTTCCAAATAGCTAAGCATTCATTTGTAAGGCCCTGTTTGTAAAATATAGATGCCCCTTCATCTGCTGCTTTCATCTGCGATATCTTCCTTTTCCACACATTGAAGTATCTTGCATAAAAGGTAATCTTGATGTGGTTATAGGATATTTTTCCGTACTGTATTCTTCTTTTCCAAGTATAGTATGAGTTCGTTAAAATCTTTGCTTTTTGTTTCTGTTTAAATGTTTTTAGCTTTACACTAAGTTTCCAATTTTGTAACGCGGATTTGAGCAGATTTGTTCTTGAAAAATCGCTGGCCTTGATATCAGTATATAGGAGCTTTTTCCAAGAATGAAATACATTCTCGATGAGTTTAGCTTCCCGCAGGCTTATAATCGAATATAAATGCAGATGATCTTGGAATCTCTTTAGCCACATCTTTTCGAAGACACATTTTAGAAGTGTTTGATCCAGTTTAATCCTTACTATTTCTTCTTGTTGACTGTAGTGAAGCGTTGCACTCAGTTTACCCAAAAACTTCTGTTTGATAAATTTATTTTCCAGCTCGTAAAGTTCTGCAAGTTTATCTTCACTTTTGGCATTTTTTTCCTTCCATTTACCAAAGCACGTCTTTTGTAGAGACAATGATCTTACTTTCTGTGAAATAGTCTCATCGAATTCGTAGTGTATTAGTTTTTGCCTTATTTTTTCAAAAAACTTTCGCTTCGAACCAAGAAAGTTTCTTTCTCTATACTTTAGTTTCCATTTTTGGAAAGCAATCCGCAATGAAATCTGTTCAATACTTTCAGTACTAACGGTTTCCAAATGCTTCCATTTTTCGCGTGCCTTGATTATTTTCTTGAACATCCTATTCAAAAAAGCCTGGTCAGCTAATCTAGATTGTTCCTTAACAGTTTGTGTTAAATTTATCCATTGCTGAAACGAATGGAATAGTAGCCAGGTATTCCTGAAATTTTCGGCTTCATCATTGGCCATTTGTGAGTACTTTAATTTCCTATCACTCCAAACATAGAAAGCGGCTTCCTTTAGCTTGAGTTTTGTTTGATCAGCAAATTTATACGCCCTATGATTCAGTGTCCAAGTGTTTTTCCAGTGATTAAAATGTCTTCTTATTTTATTTCTGGTATAAGTATATTCTGCAAGCGACAAAGCAATAAACCTGTTACGCGGATGAATCAAAAATACTTCTAGGATCTCCTCTATAACAGTATTGAAAGTGAAACCTCCTTTCAATTCATCTTCTAGTAGTTTAAAGTACTCATCATATAACGGATTTATGCCTTCTTGTATAAGAATGCTAACATAATTTTTAAAGATCATTAGAAAGCTTCTTGATAATTTGAAATGAACTAAAAAAGTCTCAATCTGATAGTATAAGTCTTCGATGACCTCAATGGATGTATCATCCAAATTTTGTCGCAGACAATTTTTCGATACGTTTACAACTTCTTCGTGCTCCAGATCTGCCAGATCTGGTGGTGGAGAAGGGAGATGGAACGGTGTGTCTTCCCAGGCGTACTCTGAACTGGTTTCCTCTATAGGTTTTAGAGCATTACCGATATACCTTTCTGCACCTCCATGAATCAGAGATTCAGTGGAATCTGTTATAAGTCCCTGTTTAATGAGTATATCAGTTGGAATACTAGTGGGAGATGTTTCGGGTATGAATTTATCATGCAGAAGGTCCTCCGTTGACCTGTTTGCTAAGTCAAATTCACCCATAACCTAGCGCACATATGCAATAACTGTGTGATCAGCTCCACTCAATTTTTGACTGCCGCCTAACTCAAGAACTTTGTTATCGATCTTTGTATATTGCATAGCACTCACTATTCAGTAATATAGTGCAAAGTTACCCTATGGTCTATACATGGCATCAACAATAATTAGAATTAGTACTACAAAATGAAATACAGGTTGATTGTACATTACAAGCAATATGATTGCCGTCTATTTATATACGCATACCTAATGAATTTAAATACCTTTCCAGACACATTTTTCCACAAGATCGTAATTTTTAATGCTTTGAAATTTAACGAGCCCCATATTTTCAAAGGCAAAGATCGCTTGCATAAATAAAATTAATGATACTTTCTCAAACGCATCTGGAGCTTCTCCTAGCTCTAAAAGTTTAATGTTGGAGGGGTCCTTTTTGATAAAATTCAACATTTCTTCCTTTGGCAAAGTCTCTCTAAACGCAGTGTAGAAATCGTATATGTTAATGGTCATGTTTGCTTCACGATAAAGCTTAAACAACTGGCCCACTACTGGAGCCATCACTTTATCCAAGCTTTCGGAAATGCTACCATCGGTGTCTCCATCAAGCGAAGGCAGCACTTGTTCCCAACTAAGCAGGTTATCCTCAAGGTTTGACTTGTAGGAGGGAAAAATCGATTGGGTGAGTAGTCCACTCTTGTTATCCAAAGTGAACAATTCCTGGAAGATTGTATCAATAGGCTCAAAATGGAGCCGCTCCTTGTGTTCTTTGCATGCAGGCCAACGATCAAGATACGAATCTAGTTTGCCGATTAATAAATTATGATATAATTCTATCAGATTGAAATTGGTTATATGCAACTCATCTTCGAGGAATTGAGCAACAAATTTGGCATGCCCATTGATCGGATTTTCCCTTACTAAAAACTCAACAAAGAACTCTTCTAGGCCTCTGTTTTTGTTGGTCAACAACGAAAGGATTTCGTCAGCAGGAGCATGCTGTTTTATAAGACCTTCGACAAAGAACATGAATGTAGGGCACTTACTTAGTATTCTCAAGTAATCGTCATTTAGAAAATCAACGTTTACAGGGTCGATAAACACTGAAAAGGCATTTTGGAAAAAGTACGACATTAACGAATAATCTAACATCTTAGTTAATAGTTGTAAATTGTGATTGGTGTTATTTGCCATCTTGTCGAGAATGAATTCAACAAATCGATCGGAAAGATTCAATTTGCCGTCAACGGTGTCCAAGAAACTTTGAAAAATTTGGTTACCGTATTTGAACCCTTTGTTACTTGATACATCCAGTTTGTGATAATTTCTTTTTAAAAGTCGTATTGTTGATTGTCTTAAATTTTTCTCAATATTTGATAAATTTGTATTGATGTTGAAAATTAAACTAATCTTAACGTGATCATATTTAAAGGCACTTTTCAGTAGGATGATGAAATTGTCTAAAGTGTGGAAATTGATAGAATCGACATCTTTAAAATTGAAGACCATGGTCAAATTCTTCCCAAAAAGCCTTTTGAAATTTTCAACAAGGGATAAATCATATGATACATCATTGTTTTGCTCCATAAAATCGGTATCTTCATCATTAGTCTCTTCATATTTGATTGTGGGATGTTGCTCAGCATCGGCGGCGCTGTAAAGCTTATACATGGACCTACGAAGCATCATTCTCACGTTTGGAGATTCCTTTGGAGTTAGTTCAATTAAGGCATTGTACTGAGAAGGTGTGTCTTTTAGAAGTTCAATTTTCGTCGTACTGTCTGAACCTAATAGGAAGATGGTGTTAAAGCATCGTCTCTTTTGAGCCGTTTCGTTATACAAGAGGTCTGAAATTTCCGTTTTCAAGTCTGTTTCAATGTTATCGATAATATGGTCGACCTGGCCATGGAAATGTGAATGTAACTGGTCGTACAACTCCCATCGTTTTTCGACATTTGTTTCCGATTCCTCGCCTGACAGAAGCTTAACAAATGGAATGTGTTTGTCGTCCTCGTTCGCCTTGGGCAAACTAGGATATACTGTGTAGTGGCTTCTTTGAGCATCGGCAAACTCCGTGACGTTCATCTTTTTAGCTTCATTAAGCTGGCCCATCCTGTTTTATTCAGCCTTATACTTTGATGCTGTGATTTTTTTGTAAACAATGCTAATTTCGTTGTTTTTCTTTTTCCTTTAAGTTGCGGTGAGAAAAAGTAACGTCAGTAAATATAAAAAAGACACTGATAATGATAATGATAATGATAATGATAATGATAATGAACTGCCCAAGAAAAAAAAAGCCACGAGTCCTGCTTGCCGTACTAAACATAGGACAAGTTTGTTTTCTGTTGGTGCGCAATACTTTTGCTGAGTTCGTTCGAACCGACAAACTGCTAAAGACAGTTACACAGTGAAACGTCTTTTCACGATATTGTAAATCTTGCTGTATTACAACTCATTCTTAGTTAATCCTTGATTAACATTGCCGATACTTTTTGAGGCAACAATCGCCTTTTTAAAGGTCTTTTTCCATTTATTTTTTTCTCTCTTGAAATTTGTATTTCTTTATAGTTTTCCAAAATGACACAAACTGTAGGTTTCCGATGCCTCGAGAATCATATTAATAATTATGCAAAGTTCACTGAAAGTAAAACAAGGCTTCAAGCAGTGTTTCCGGATTAGATTTAGATGTTATAAAAGAACAACCACGAGATCAAAAGATGAACGCAACTAAAGAATTGACCTTTAGTTTATTAAACAGATTTCAAGACAAAGATAGGTTTGGATCTGCCCAAAGGCATGCTGGTATCTCATTGAAAGGGTTCATTTCTGGTATACTTTTTTCCTTTCTATACTTTTTATTCCAGCTCTCCCTTTTCATCGTCCTACGGTCAAGATTCAAGACTATATACCAAGCGAATGTAGCCCTCAAAATTTACCCAGAATCTAAAGTTGGCCATGCCAAGGAAAAGAAAAGCTACAAGTTATTAGTATTATCTTTTCTCAAGCAAATTCAAGAAAAGATACTTAATCCCATAGGCAGTTACGATCCAAATGAAAGATATGGGCTAGACAATTATTTGTTTTTACGGTTCCTTAAACTATTGATATCTTTTTTTGCAATTTTATCTATTATCAATATTCCTATATTAGTTCCAATTCATTATTTTTCAATGGGTAACTTAGAAGATGATCAAGAGGAGCACTACCAGCAGACTTTCACTACAACAAGTGAACTTGACAAGTGGACTATGTCGAATCTTTCACAGAACTCTTCAAATAGACTCATTTGCCACTTGTTTTTGAGCATCTTTGTTGTACTTTGGTTCCACCTAATCCTTTCTTCGGAATTGAGGTATGTTAACCAACTAGGTTACTCCGTATTGACGAAAAGTAAATACCAGAACATTTTGTATTTGGAAGGCCTGTCAAATGAACTGATTACCCAAGACATATCGTTGGAAGCTACTTTCGAGCGACTATATCCTGATTGCGTGGATACGATCTACTTTATTCCAAAAGATTTAAGAAAAGTTCACAATTTGGAAATAAAATTAAATAAACTACAAAAATCAAAAGAACAAATTATTTATGAAATCTTTCTGGAGAAATATTTTAAAAGGATTTCAATACACAGACATTTAATAACAAATCATAAATCATTTTTCCTTTCGAAGCTGAAAAATCATTTATTATTCCAGTATAAAAGATTAGTCTTTCTATCTCAATATCGTATTGCATATTATTGGGCAAAGTTTGGTCTACATTGGGAAAAATTAAAGGCATTTCCGTTATATCGCCCTAAAATTACATTGAACAAGGAAAGCGTATTGGAAGGGAAATATAGAATCTTGGATAAAAAAATACGCAAGGAAAAACTTATTAAGTTTCGGGTTAACTCCTTAAAGACAGTTCCAAACATTAATTCATCACCATCTACTCAAAAATTGCCAACTACGGATATCTATATGAACAAGGTGTTCATTTGCTTCAAATCAACATTAGTATCAAATATCATCGGTGAGCTTTTGTCGTACAAATTACCAACCCAGAATTTAAAAGTAATAATAGGGCCCAACATCAAGGACATTATCTGGACAAATATTCTTGATTCATCACCATTTTGGAAAAGTGCTAAATATTTTTCGGCAAACATACTTCGTATTTTTGTGATTATTGGTTGGATATTACCTGTTGCTTTTCTTGGTTTAATATCACAGATTCCGAACATTTCTTCACTGATTCCATTTGCGAAAATTCTTTACTTTCAATCTCCATTTATAAGAGAAGTGGCAAAGAATTTAATCCCAATAGTGACTTTAATAATAATAATAGAAATTGTTCCATATTTTTTTCGTTGGCTAAGTTGCCTTCGAGGATTGAAAACTGGAGCTCAGGTAGAAGCTGACGTCCAGAATTGGTATTTTATCTTTGTGTTTATTCACTTATTTTTAGTTGTCACGATATCATCAGGGTTCTCCATCATTATTGAAAAACTTCTCAACAACCCTGTTAGTATCCCTGCTCTATTAGCTAACGACTTGCCTAAATGTGCCAACTTTTTCTGTTCTTTTGTTTTGATTAGAGGCATGGCTTACGCAGGTGGTAACTTACTTAGAATAAAAGAACTACTCTTTGAGCTATTCTATTACAAATGGAAAACATGTAGCCCACATGTTCAGTTTAAAAGATTAAAAACATCTTTATTTTTCCAGCTTGGATCTATTTATCCTATTTTCTCAGTTTTGGGTTGTATTGGCATTATATACAGTGTCGTTGCTCCTATTATATTATTGTTATGTTGCATTTCATTCTCCATGGTTTTCTTCTCCTTCAATTATCTGTTTAAATACCAATATAATATAGAGAACTACTCTGAAACGTTTGGTAAGCTGTACATACAGGCTCTAATGCAACTATATGCAGGTATTTACTTCATGGAATTTTGCTTACTGGGACTATTCACTCTTTTCGATCAATACACATTATCAACCATAATGATTGTCGTCTTTATACTTACTGTTATGGCACATACCAAAATCTCCAAACAAATCAGATCGAAACCTCAACATATACCTAGCTTAAAATACTTATCAAGCTTATCATCGGAAACAAAGGACCAATACTACCACGAAAGTTATAACTTTGATGATATTTTTTCAATTCGAAAAGGCCTCGATAAAATTTGGCTACCAAGGGACAAACTAGGAATCTCCGAAGAAGAGCAATCCTTTTTGGAGAAGTCATATCATTTGAAGTTCGACCTTAATATGTATTCCATGGATTTATTCGGTGATTGCCATTTAGATAACGACCATTTACCTTGACTAATAAATTCGATGTCCTCAAAAATGAAAGGGAAGCAATAGGAAAAGAAAGAAAGAAACGAATCTGTACACAGGTATTAGTTAATCTGTAGCCTTACCTTCCCTTGTATTTTTGCTACGTGGCCATATGCTCGGTAATCTAACAAATTGGAATCTCGGTTCAACACACCTTTCCACAAACCACTTTTTTATTTGGTATTCAATAACGCTGCCAATTTTAGGAATATTCTCGAGTTTTGATCTTGAGCCAATCAATGATTTGATTTCAAATTCCATTCTATATTCAGGAGAAAATGAAAACATCAAAAAGTATCCAGAATCACCATCCGCATCATCGCCACTACTGCTACCATCTGAAGTAGATGCAAATTCCTCTGCATTAGTCAAAGAGACCGTCAAGCATGCTTGAAACCTCACAATCGAGACCACCAAATTTATAGGAAGAGCTGCAATACCAGGCTTTGGATAATTAAGTAACAGTTTTGTCTCCACCCCCAATGTCAAATGGTCATTTATATCTATATCAATTTTAGCCTCCAACTTCTTATTGCCAGAATTTGGTGAGTATTGTATTCTACAATTTGAAAAAATAGGGAAATCATCGCCTGTATCTAGTTCAGTTATCTTTATAGTGTCTAAATAATCAGGTAAATCAGGAGATCTCCTACCAATGAAGTCATTCAAGGAATGAAGAATGTTGTCTTTATGCCAAGCTTCACCACGAAACTGCTGAATGATTTGAGCGATTAAAACATTAAACCAGTCTAAAGATTCCGCAGGATGTACATCAACATTATAGTAAGTTTTTTCTAAAATCAAAGCCAATTCTTGAAGACGCTCACTTTCCACCTCTTCATTGAACTCGTGGTGTTCTTTACTACCTTTCCTAACAAGGGAAGAAAAAAATTCAGGAGATATAAAGGGATACTGTTTGAATTGTGACTTATGACCAGAGGATGCAGGTGTAGGATTCTTACTTTTGGAGGGTTCATCGCTGAATATGAAAAATTTTAAAAAAAAGATAAACAACAACACTATACTCAGTTGACCTACGAAAAAGCCCTGAGCAAATGACCATCCAGAGAACTTGGAAGATGTCGGTAAGGATCCTAATGATGATGTATGTAACACACTCTGCAACTGTAAAGCTTGGAGTGCATCTCCAAGGCCTTTAAGGCTCCCGTTCGCACTGAAATTCAATTCTGAGTGGTTTGAAATCTGCCCGACATCATTCAAACCAGTCGAGCCTTTTAAATTCTCCATGATTAACCTTTGTAGATGTTCAGGTAGCTCTTTGATTATATAATCATCAAAAGTCATTAACGAGTCCGTTTCAGGGAGCTCATTATCATTACTGGCCATTTCTAAAAAGTATACTGGGTTCTATTAGCCAACCAAATGCCCTGAAGTCGTCTTCTCGTTTCAAATAACCCCGTTGAACCTTTGAACTCTGAATACTCTTTATTAGATGTTAATAGTTCTTCGGGATTAAAACGGGAATTATGCAGAAGTGAAAAACAAAGCTATTATGGATAGTTTAAAAGAAAACACGGGAAATAGTAGTAGAGCCACTAGACCTCGTGTTGAACTGATTCAATTGGGGTTCCTAACCTTAAGTAGGAAAATAAATAAGCACCAAGCTCTTAGACAGCGCTATAAGTAATGAGCCATAACAAGCAGGTATTAGACGAAAGCCTGGAGAGGGTGAGGGTCTTACTGAATTCTAAATTACGGGAGCCGGTCAAGTTCTTAACAGGTACAGAATCGGATTTTTGCTACACTACGCTAATTGAATATGAAAATTTGAATCCAACAGGCCATGGCTATGAACAGATATTGGCAAATTACGTATCCCTCTGTGATCAAAAGTATCTGCGTGAAATTACAATTCCAGATTCACGATTTTGGGATATCTTAGATGATAATTGTTCGAAATTAAAGCCAGAAACAGTGGTATCAAGTCTCATTAGGATTTTTAATATAACACTCGATTGCCCAGATGCTGGTGAGGATGAAGTAATAAAGAGTCTCTGTCGCATCCTCACAACAAATCCTCAGATTATAGGGATGCTTCTATTAATTTTGTCGCACAGACCGATTCAAATGTCATTATTCATGGACACTGTTTTATGCATAAATCTATTCCTGAAATGTTCACTTATCTTATGTGAAACTTCGGTATCACACGCTGTAGAATGTGTACCAGCAATTCTGATTATGTTATTCCAATACAACTTTCCAGCTTCTATATCCGAACTGATTTATGTAGAAGAGCTACAACCACTGATTTTAGAAGAGTTTGTACCATTGAAGCAAAAGTTGATAAACTTTCTGTCATCGGTTAATATTGAAGACCATTCATGTTCCCTAAAAGATAATCTTCTAATGGCTATTAGAAACCATTCTGTATTTCAGAAGGGACTTGAAATGGAACTGGGCGAGCTTCCTAGTATAAACCTGTTGAATGCCTATGACACATATACATTTCTAAACAGCCCCAATGGATCATTCAAGAGACTTTACACTGAACAACTGCTATTTGGTGAAAATGATTTTCCTCTTTACGAAGCGATATTCAAGCTATCAGATCAATTTCGAAGACTTTTCAACTTAACCGGGAAACAGCAAGATTCCGATTCCGATTCCGATTACAATTTAAAATTGCAAATTGCCACCGCTGTTCTAAATCGACAAACTTGCTTCTATAAAACGCTCGAGTTGTTTTTGAGGTTCTGGATAGAATCTTTGGCAAAATCAGAAAACGATATGGTTTCACTACTAAGTTTGGCTATTATTACCCTAAAATATATTTGTTTATCATCAAGCGACTTAAAATTGGCAAGGGAGTCCAAATCGCTCCTTAAAACCCAGGTAGAGGCACTTGACTCTATGAACTATAAATTCGCAAGAAAACTGCAGTTAGACTATATAAAGGAAGACCACTATCGAACTTGGTCATCTAGTATCGCTAGCTTCGATACAATGCTATCAGGCCAGGTACGCGATTACGTCCGTCATCAAAGGCTCCTTCAATTGCAAAAGGGAACATGGGTTTATTCAGAAAACCCATTAAACACAGAAGCTGGAACCCCGAAAGTTTATTTCATCATAGTATCGGATAATCATGCGAGTCTTTTAGCTAGAGAATTTCAAACTCAAACGGATGATTTACCTTATTTGTTTGATAATAAAATATTGACGAGTCCAAGTTGTGAAGCATTAGCTAAAAACGGCAGAACAAAAGTTGTCGTTTTGAAGCATATAACTTGCTTCAAGAGCAGAGAACTCACAACACCAAGCCGTCGAACCGGTAGTAATGTTTACATCAAATTGCATGAACAAAATGTATACACTGAAGTTGATCTAAAAGACCGTAACGACAAAACGGTTTTGAAGTTTTATTTAGACACTGAGGAGGGAAAGTATATATGGCTAGACGGATTGAAATTGATATCACCATCTCACCATGAGGATATATCTAGAGATACAAAAGAGCAAATAGACACTTTGTTTGACTTGAGAAAAAATGTTCAAATGATAAATTTGAACGTTCATGAAGAGGATTCGATAGCGCCTCCACCCAAATTGAGTAATGAGAGTGAAGACGAGGAGTTCTACGATTTAGAAACGCTAAAGAGAGTAACGGAAGATTTTTATTTCGATTAGGATATAGATTATCGCCAAATAAGTAATATGCTCCTACAATCTAGTATATTATACAAGTTCATTGGTGGCCGTACAAAAACAAAATGGAGAAAAAGAAATAATAAATTAATTCCCAGTTTATCAAATGAAGTAATGATATTTAAATATAAAATATTAATAGTATAATGACAGTGATAATTATGTTGATGTTTGATGTTAATGACGATGGTGGTGATTACCTACGTTTAGAGAAGCCTTTCTTCTTGTTTGGATTTGCACTTTTCTGTTTTTTGAAAGTTCTTTCTTGGTCTGTGACACGATCATTCTTAGTCTTTCTGTAAGAACGTGCACCATTATCATCAGCAATGGCTTCTTCACGCTTTCTCTTTTTACTGTTAGTGACTTTTTTGTTTCTCGATAAAGCTCCTAGCAATTTGGAATTTTTCTTGTCTGATTCATTTTGGAACCATGTCCTTCTTGGTCTTGCCTGAATTTCCTTCTTATGCTTTAACATATTTTCACCCTTTCTTAATTGCATCTCCGCTCTTAAGATTTCCTTTTCGTCCTTTTCCTCAACTAGAATTTCTTCAACGGTATCGCTCATCGATTCCACGAGTTTATTTGTCTCTTCAATTTGAATCCAGTCCACGTTTCTACCAAGAGCTTTACCTTGAGTAAGCGATTTATTTTCTTCCACACTCTTGATAGCAGCACGGACAATGCTACGATCATGAGACGATTCACCCACAAGTGTGACAGAACGACCTTCTCTATCAGCTCTGGCGGTACGACCCACTCTATGTAAGTAAATTTCATAACTCTTGGGCATATCGTAATTGACAACGACCTCGATTTTGGGGATATCCAAACCTCTAGAGGCTAAATCCGTACAGACGAGTACGGGAACTTCCAAATTTTTGAATTTGTTCACGGAATCTAAACGCTGCTCTTGTGTTAGAGAACCATGCAATTCTCCTACGCTCATACCCAAAAGACCCATAATGATTCTTAACCTATGGGCAGTTTCCTTTCTTGCCACAAAGACGACAATCCTCTTTTGGCCCATTGGATCCAGTTTTCTAATCAGATTAAAGAGCAATGCAGGCTTCAAATGATCTCTCTTACGGATACGAACGAACTCTTGCGTCAACTTAGTAGCGGCTTGTTTTGGAGGATCGATCATGATCCTTACTGGCCTTCTCAAAGAAAGACTTACTAAACTTTTAATTTTGGAGTTCATTGTAGCGGAAAACAATAGATTCTGTCTATTGCTTGGCAATAAACCCATAATTTCGTTCAGTTCGTCTTGGAAACCTTCTTCTAGCATTCTATCGGCTTCATCCATAACCAGAATTTCCACCGAGTCCACGTTAAAACTTGCCGAGTTCCTAATATGATCGATAAATCTACCAGGAGTAGCAATAACAATATCGGGACGAGACTTCAACAGCTGCTCTTGTTGCCTCAAGTTCAAACCACCAACGGCGAGACCAAATGTGATGCCGGATACGAAACGAGCAATTTGTTTACCAACATCAGCGACTTGTAAGGCTAATTCACGAGTGGGCAACAAAACAATGACCCTGGTGGAGGCAATCTTGCCCGGTTTGTATAACAAACGCTCAATGATAGGGATCATGAACGCGGCAGTCTTACCAGAACCGGTCACCGCACCAGCAATGATATCTTTACCCAACAAAGCGATGGGGATGGTAGCGCTTTGAATCGGCGAAGGCTTGACATAACCCAAACTGGCAAGCCCCTTGAGAACGGGACGAGACAGGGACAGGCTGTTAAAGTTGTCATACATTTGCTTTTTGGCGTCATTTGCCTCAGTTTCAGGTGCGTAAAAATCTGCCTTTGCCTCTTCGGAATCATCTTCTTCAACTACTTCGTCATTTTTGCCGCCCTTTTCTAGAGTGAGTTCCTCCTGTTCCTCCTCCTGTTCCTCTTCCTCTTCTTCTGGTTCATCTTCTGAATCATCTTCGTCCTCATTCTTGGTGGGGGCTCCCATACCAAACCCATCCATTGCCAATTCCTCATCGTCGCTATCGTGTGCCTCTTCTTCCTTTTCTTCTTCCTCTTCTTCCTTAGTGTCGATATGGGCCATTTTCACCAGCCCACCCTTTCTTCTGATTATTTTGTCCAAGTCCACGTCCTTCTTTATGGGTGCCTCTGGATCATCCTCGTTGGCTTCTCCCATGAAGTTCCAACCTTGAAAGTTCGAAGTAGTGTCGTCCGCCTCCAAGTCGAACTTGAACCCTGCGTTTAAGTCTTCATGGACGTCCTCGTCGAGCCCATCCGCATTGGCAGCCTTCTTCTTGTTTTTCTTGCTCTTGGCCTTCTTCGCGGTCTTCTTAACCTCGACCTTTTCGTCATCAGAGGAATCTAGCACTGGGACATCGTCTTCGCTGTCACTGATTGTGGGAACAAAGTCCAAACCAGAAAATTTCTTAATTCCTGCCACCATGATATACCTATACACACGTTTGCAGACACACAGCACCAGAAACTAAGCCCCAAACCAAACGCTGACACACGCTACTAACTTATACTATAACCTGCAATTTTTCAATCTCATCTCATCGCATTTCTTGAAAAAAATTTTTCAAGCTCTTACCCGAATGAGGGTATTACCCTACCAGACCCCAGCCAAAAAAATGTAATAAATAGCAAGGAAAGCAGAATTAGTATGCCTATTTACTTGCTCCCAGCACAATGAGACACGAATACTCGTACACATAAACACACAACCACACACTCACACAATCACAATGGACAAGACTGACAAGACCGACAAGAAACAAGAACAAGAAAACCACGCGGACGAAGGCGACAAGCCCAAGCCATGCTGCGTTTGCAAGCCGGAGAAGGAGGAGCGCGACACGTGCATCTTGTTCAACGGACAGGACTCTGACAAGTGCAAGGAGTTCATTGACAAGTACAAGGAGTGCATGAAGGGCTACGGCTTCGAGGTCCCAAGCGCGAACTAGCAACGAACCTAGCCCCACCGCCAGCTGACACCTCACACCTGTACATACGCTAATAGGTATTCGCGTGGTATATATATATATATATCTTTACATGTATATTCCCTGTAAATAAAAGCAACGAAACACTGTTATCATTACTACCTATACCACCCACTATAGACGATATCGCCTATAGTGGCCCCTTAAAAAATGATCAGAAGCACGTGACCTGAAAGACCTAATCACGTGACAAAACCCTAATAACGTTCCTGAAAATACCCTATGTTAGGGTTGCAGCATTTTTGTTTCTTTTTTTTGGAAAAAACCGAAAAAAAAAAAAAAATAGAGTCTAGGATTGGTGTACTTGCTGGGAAGGAATGGAAAGTGCTAGCCAGAAAAAGCATTCGTTGAACCCTATTGCTCGCAATACCAATCTGTCCTTCAACTCTCTGTTACGTCGTTGTCAAATTTAACTCGTCCCTTCACCCTGTCCCATCTCCCTCACACTCCGTTTGTTTCCTATTATTCCTTCATATAGCAGTCATTCACGCTTCCCCTTTCATTGTGCCCTAATCTTTTTTTCCTTTGCCTGCGTGCGTGTTTGTGAGTCTTAGTCACAACAAAATAGTCAACCAGCATGGGATTCATATCGTCGATATTATGCTGTTCTTCCGAGACAGCTCAATCTAACTCCGGTGCAGCTTATCGCCACCAACAATCCAGCTCCCTCAATAAAAACAGAAACATCAAGCACTCCAACACGAAAAGTCGAGCACGCTCCGTACAGCAAACAAACTCTCCGCCCTCCAAGACCAATTCGGCCGCCACTTTGAGCTCTACAGAAAGATCTACCGGTAAATCTGGGATAAGTACAAACGATAATGAGAAAAAGAAACCAGTGTCGCCGACTGCTGCTGCTGCCACCACCGTCACTAGTAATAATACCACAAAGAAGGTCGACAGAAAAATCAGCAAAGAAGACCTACACGAGGAAAAATACGAAGTAGATGAGGATGAAGAGGTTATTGATGAAGATAACCGTCGCAGCCGCGGCACTCTACGCACCAAGGGATCCGTCGTGAAAGAACTTCCCAAACAGCAGAAACAGCAGAAACAGCAACAGCAACAGCAACAGCAACAATCTATCGTACGAGTATCGCCTGACCATCTTATCCAAGACATCGATTTGAGTAGAGTAAGCAGTAGTCCTCAGGCTAGTGTGACTTCCAACGATGCTGATGACGACGAAGATGACGACGAAGACGACGAAGACGAAGAGTATATCGATCTAACGCTCTTGCAGCAAGACCAGTACCACGCACCAGGCTTCAGTACCCTGCTCCCCCCACCAGATAAAAGTATAAAGGACAAGAAATGTTTAATACTGGATCTCGATGAGACTTTAGTACATTCCTCTTTCAAATATTTGCGATCTGCGGATTTCGTCCTACCTGTGGAGATAGATGACCAGGTTCATAACGTCTATGTCATAAAGAGACCGGGCGTGGAGGAGTTCTTGGAAAGAGTCGGGAAGCTGTTCGAAGTCGTGGTCTTTACTGCAAGTGTTTCCCGCTACGGTGACCCACTGCTCGATATACTAGACACGGATAAAGTTATCCATCACAGATTATTTAGAGAGGCTTGCTATAACTACGAAGGCAACTATATCAAGAACTTATCCCAAATTGGAAGACCGCTATCGGAGATCATCATTCTTGATAACTCCCCGGCTTCCTACATCTTCCATCCTCAACACGCAATACCAATATCGTCCTGGTTTTCAGATACCCATGATAACGAATTATTAGATATTATTCCTCTTTTAGAAGACCTTTCCGTGAAAACTTCATTAGACGTAGGCAAAATACTGGATGTAACAATATAGAGACAACTTCCGTGCAAATCTCTCGTCGCCTCTTTACGGAAAAAGTGAAGATGAAGATGAAAATGAAGAAAAGAAAAGAAGAGAACAGAAAACAATAATTTTTTTTTTTTTTGCTTAATATCATACCACCCATTCTTTCAACACTCTTTTCCTTCTTCTGCCATTACGACACAATGTACTCTTATATAAATTCATAATCTAATAAAAAGACTAATTTAATTACAAGAACGATGACGGTGCCATATCGTAAACATCTATTAAATATGTGAATTGAAATTAAAAATGCAAATATTGTACATATATGTATAGAAAATACAAACGAGATGTCCTCCACGGCGTCCTATCACTGCTCTTCTCGAGCGTCACCTTTGTTATCATCCCTTTTCCTTTTCCTTTCTCTTCCTGTGTCTTCGTATTTGTGCACTGTGCCCACGATTTGTTTCTTTCTTTCAGAGATAAACGGCATGTCCTTTCTAGTACGTCTTTCGTTCACTTCTCTTCTCTTTATAGAACTCAATTCAATATTCTTAATCTCTTGAGCTTTCTTAATGACTTCTGGGACGTGTCTATGTCTACTGATTCTTTTGATTTCTGGCATATGTCTGAACCTCTCCTTCAATTTTTCGTCATATTCTAATTTATTCTTTTCACGTGTAGTCTTGACATTTGATCTCTCCCAAGCTTTGCTTCTCCATAATCTAACATTCCCGTCATCAGATCCACTGATAATGTATTTAGCATCCATCGAGTATTTGACTTGGAAGACGTGCTGCATTCTCTTTGTGTGATAGATTTCTCTGGAGTGTCCATGGTTGGTATTATATATTCTGATACTCTTATCGTATGAACCAGTAACAATCTCGTCACCAGTGGGGGAAAAATCGACATCCATCACTGCACTAACATGATCTTTAAACACATTCAACGAACGGGACAAGTTTCTCATGTCATAATAGTAAGCGTTATGATCTTCATTTGCAATCACAAAATTAAATGCTTCCATGGGATTCCAACAGATAGCGTTTGTTCTCATGGTTTGAACGATCTTTTGTGTGGGGGAATTGGTTCTTAAGTCATAAAGAACGATGGAATTGTCACTACCAGTACTGGCCAAAATATCGGTTTCGTTTTGATTAAACTTAACACTGGTAATGTTATCTGCTCCCCACGATAAATTGGAAACTGGTTTTACTCTATTGACGTCCCAAAGTTGGATCTTGGCACCACCTGTAGCAAATGTAGAATTTACTCTATGTGAATCAATACCTTGAAATGCGGATTCACCATCAAAAGTACGCACCAAACCCTCTTCGTTGATCACGGAATCGTTATCGCTTGATCTCTTATTGGAATAATCGTCAACATTTATCGACCATAGTTTAACAGTCTTGTCATCACTACAAGATAACATGAAATTTTGGTTTTTCAGATCTGGTTTCTTGTCGTGGAAATGAGGCTGCGTTACACAAAGACCGGTAATGAGCCCATAATGCGCCTTGAAGGAAACAAACTCTTCTCTAGTAGACATGTTCCAGTACTTAATGACACCATCTGCCGAACCAGTGGCCAGTTTGTTCAAACTACCGTAGTTTTTGGCAATAGCATAGACACCGTCTCTGTGACCATCCCCTAATTGACCTACAAAGGGTTTAGCGAACATTCTTTCCAATTTGGTAGCATTCAAAGCCTTGGTATATTCACGTGCCCTTTCGAAAGGATGCAATTCAGGGTTCAAATTCCTGGGCATTTGAGATTCCTGTGTGCTTTTAACGGGAACGTAATCATCAGAGCTTCTTTTAATAGTCTTGATCTTCATTTTAGTGCTCTATCGTTGTGAGTTTACCTTAACTGCCGTAATATTGTGCTGAAGTGTTACTACTATAATATAATCTCATCGATTTTTTTTTTTTCAAGACCAAAAATTTTTCAGAAAAATGAAAAAAAGTTATCGCTCCACACGGAAGACATAAATTCTACCAATTTGTGGCACAATAGTTCAAAAACAAAAACAAACTAAAAAATTACTAGCCTCTATCTATGTACTCCCAATTATAAGTATATGAATCTATATTAAGCTTGTTCCTCAAGCCTTTTCTTCAACCATTTCCAGTTCCGTCTCCACCTCTGTGTCCGAACAATCGCTTTCAAAGACATTAGATTCCTTCTTGAAATAGTAATTATTCAAATTCTGTAAAATTGGTTTACCGATTCTTTCGATGACGTCATGAGCCCACAGCACATCGATGTGTGCATACTCGTCAATGTACCAGATCTTGTAATTGACGCTTGACTCAACATTGACGAAATGATTGATCAACCTTTCTCCATCCACTAGTCTGTCTTGCTTGGGGACGAATAGGTAAATATTTGGAGTCGCAGATGAGCCTGAAAACCATTTCACGTTATCGGGGAACATCTTGTGCGAACCGAACTTGAAACTGACCTTATTCGGATCAGGAGACAACCACCACTGCATCAATTTCACCGAAACATGCACTGGAGAAAACAAGAAATGACGATCTCTCAAGGGGGTATCCCAAAGGGTATCGTTCCAGTCAAATAAGTAGTTGAAGATCGTGTAACAGACAAAGGAGAACAAGCTTTCACCAATGCACAGGTTCCTCACGATCATCATGATTTCGAAGAAACACGATTCCCCGAAGAACCAAGGATTGTCGATTCCCTTCGTCATGAGTTTCAAAAACATTTTCTCTTTTAGTAAGGGGCCTGGATACACTGCAGGGGCCAACGCGACATAATTGGCGATCTTCGAGGTAAAGAACGACTCTTTGTTCCCTGATCCGGGCGGGAAAAACTCATCTTCATTGACCAGACCCATAAACGCCTGCGTGGTGCCCTGCGAATGCGAGATCAAAGTAAGCTTCTCATATTGCGTCTTGGCCAAAACGGTATCGATCAGCAGAGTCAAATCATACTTGACCATTTCGCGAAGGTCCCAGTTCCACTTGGAATCCGGGGTGGGTAGCTTCGCATCGTTCCATTGCGGCTTGAACCCGCATCTATTATTACCCAACCAAATGTCGTAACCAGACTGGTACAGGAAATATGCCAGAGATTTCCGGCCGTTGGATGCGAACGAGCCGCTGCTTTGTAGAAGACCGTGCAGCATCAAAATGGGTGGTCTCTTCTTCTGACTCGACTTCTCGGAACCCGCCGTGGTGTATTTCGGCACCAAGTGCCATAGGTCTATAACAAACCCGTCCTCAGTCTCTATTCTGAACTCCTCTATGTGAATGTTGTATTGATTGAAGTAATAGTTTAGACTGGGCACCAGCGCCAAGTCCTCCGACAGGATCAGCTTCTGCAATGGGTTGTCGGAATGGACGGGGATTTTTTCAAAGATCGGTTCATGATTGGCGATTTCGTTGTTGCTATTAATAAACTTGCCCTGCGTCACTTGCCCATCATCTTTGTCTTGATCGATGAACCGGAAGATGAGCTTTTTCAAAAACTTGTGGAAAAGGCTCTTGTGCAGGGACAACGACTCCTCGTCAAGGTTCTTTTTGCGGATCACCGTCCTTGTATGGTCGTAGATGATGCCGTTTCTCTTATCGTGCTCCAGGTCAAGGAATGGTGTCGAGTAGGCATTGGTCTTCGTGAAGACGTGGTCGTGGTGCATGGCCCTTTTACTGTCTTCGCTGACCTTGATCCGCGTCGACGAGCTCCTGGTGTCCCTGTGCTCGTTGATGAAATGGCGTGCCAGCGCCAAAACAAGCACCACTGCCATAAAGCAGCATACTATGAACGTTGCTAGTAAATTCCTAGCCCTTTTCAAAACCGTGGCTACACCCATCGTGTAACTTGCCGTAAAAATATATATATATGTAAATACTCTGATCTGCAGCCCCGTACATTAAAATTTGTACATAATCTTTATAAACAATAGATGTGCATATGTATATATATATACACGAGTATTTGTGGCTACTTCATCATTTATCGCTGCATTTTTCAGCATTTTTTCGCATTTTTCGTTTCTTTTCTCGTATAGAAATAAGCTTTCCTGCTGTTGCCTGCGATATGTCCGAAAAGGGAAGTCCATTCCCCGATCAAGCCGCCCTCAGAACTTCTCGAAGAACGGACCCTCGGGGCTTGGACCGAGCCCTAGAAAACAACAACCAGAGCCCTAGGCGGAAAAGAAGGGCTTGAGATGTCAACCCTGGTCGCTTTTCACGGGAATTACCCTGCCGTCGTTTCTTTTTCCTTAAAAAATTGTGGAGAGAATTTCCCAAAACACTACTGGCACTTTTTTGAACGTATAATAAATGACAATTCAGCTGATGCATAGGAGAGGGAAGAAAGAGGAAAAGATAGGAAAAGTGGTGCCTGAACACATTTTGAAAAATCGATTACTGTAAATAGTATACCTGCTCAACCAATTTTTCTAGTTATCCGGTCTCTGCAAAAAAAACATAAAAAGAAAGAACATCGAAAAAGGGTAGAAACGAAGGCTTTCCTGCTGCTGACAAATACAAAAAACACAATCTAGCACATATCATATCGCGAACACAAATGGAAATGGACATGGACATGGATATGGAGCTCGCCTCCATTGTGTCGTCTCTGAGCGCCCTATCTAACGGGAACAACAACGGCGGCCAAGCCGCCGCCGTTGTGGGTGGCGCTGCTGCCGGCTCCCAGCAGATCGGCGGCTTCAGAAGATCGAGCTTCACCACGTCGAACGATATCGACTCAGACATCCTGTTGCTACACGGTTCCAGCGAATCATCACCGATCTTCAAGAAAACGGCCCTGTCTGTCGGGACGGCTCCGCCGTTCTCCACGAACTCCAAAAAGTTCTTTGGCAATAATAGCAACTATTACCAGTACAGATCAAACGACACTGCCTCTCTGTCGTCTGCGTCATACAACAACTACCAGACGAACAACGCCGCGGGTAACCTAGGCAAAAATAACAAGGTGAACCATCTCTTGGGGCAGTATTCTGCCTCCATTGCGGGGCCAGTCTACTATAACGGCAATGGTCATGATAGCAGCAATGTGGGCGGGGGAGGATTTTTTGAAAAATTTGGGAAGTCCCTGATTGACGGCACAAGAGAACTGGAATCTCAAGATAGGCCAGAACATGCCGCCAACCAGCCCCAGTTCATAACGAAAACCGTGTCCAACGCGAGCTTGGACACTCAGACCACCTTCGAGCAATCTGTTCGGTCCGAGTCGAATACCAACACCAACAAAATGAACACCAACACTACGAACAGTGGCTCATTCTACCATTCCAGCTCGAATTCCGACTCTTCCGCCTCTTTGGAATCTGATCAAAATGCCCACTATCCTCAAAGAAACATCTGGAATGTGGCCAACACTCCCGTATTTAGACCGAGTAACAACCCTGCTGTTCCGGGCGCCCCGAATATGGTGGCCCCTAACCAACAAGACGGTCTTGCAAATAACAATTTCCCATCTTATTTCCCACCAAACCAGTTTCATCAGGGCCCCCACTACCAGAACTTCCCCAATTATTTGATCGGTTCGCCCTCAAACTTCATCTCTCAAATGATTTCTGTACAAGTGCCCGCAAATGAAGACACCGGGGACTTTGATGGTAAAAAGAAGAAAAAAATCGAACAGACCTTCTTCTTCCTCCACCCCTTCGTCTCCGCCAAACACTACTCCCTTCCCATACGCCTACCCAAACCAAATGATGTTTATGCCACCACCACCACCACCATCTGCCCCTCAACAGCAACAACAGCAACAGGATCAACAGGAACATCAGGAAAATCCTTATATATATTATCCCTCTCCCGCACCTGTGCCTTCCAACGTGCCCACCAAGGACGAAAAGAATTTTAAGAAAAGAAACAACAAGAACCATCCGACAAATTCCGCCAACAACAACGGCAACACGAACAAACAAGCAAACCCCTATCTAGAAAATTTTGCTACCGCCAAAAACTCGTCCAAAAAAAACTCGTCTTTCAAGTCTAATGAGCCAGTAGCCAATAACCATAAGTCTCAATCTCATTCCCACTCTCAAACCCCACCACAACAGCCACAACAGCCGACGTACCACCGCTCTCCCTTATTAGAGCAACTAAGAAATAGTAGTTCCGATAAAAATTCGAACTCAAATTTGTCATTAAAGGACATCTTCGGCCACTCTTTAGAATTCTGCAAGGATCAACACGGTTCACGTTTTATTCAGCGTGAATTGGCCACTTCACCGGCCTCTGAAAAGGAGGTAATATTCAATGATATCCGTGGTGACGCCATTGAACTATCAAATGATGTATTTGGTAACTACGTTATACAAAAGTTTTTTGAATTCGGTACCAAGATCCAAAAAGACGCTTTGGTGGAACAATTCAAGGGGCACATGAAACAGCTGTCTTTACAGATGTACGCATGCCGTGTCATTCAAAAAGCCTTAGAATTCATCGACTCTCAACAAAGAATTCAATTAGTCGTGGAACTCTCTGATTCCGTTTTACAAATGATCAAAGACCAAAACGGCAATCACGTTATTCAAAAGGCCATTGAGACAATCCCCTTGAAAAAATTACCCTTTGTCCTAAATTCTTTAACAGGCCACATTTACCATCTATCCACCCATTCCTATGGTTGTAGAGTAATCCAAAGATTGTTGGAGTTTGGTTCGAGTGAAGATCAGTGCAACATCTTGAATGAACTGAAGGATTTCATACCTTACCTGATCCAAGACCAATACGGTAACTACGTTATTCAATACATTCTACAACAAGATCAGTTCACCAATAAAGAAATGGTCGACGTGAAACAAGAAATCGTCGAAACAGTGGCAGACAATGTTGTTGAATACTCTAAGCATAAATTCGCCTCCAACGTGGTGGAAAAATCCATTCTTTATGGCTCCAAGGATCAGAAGAAATTAATAATGTCCAAGATCTTACCAAGGGATAAAAACCATGCCTTGAACCTGGAAGACGATTCCCCCATGATTTTGATGATCAAAGATCAATTTGCCAATTACGTTATTCAAAAACTGGTTAACGTTTCTGAAGGTGAAGGTAAAAAATTAATTGTCGTTGCCATTAGAGCCTATTTGGATAAGCTAAACAAATCAAATTCTTTGGGAAATAGACATTTAGCCAGTGTTGAAAAACTCGCAGCATTGGTCGAAAACGCGGAAGTGTAATCACAATTTGCCACCATGCTCCTTACTCTTTACTTTTGTTTTATCTTCTTTTTCTTCATTTCTTTACTTTCGTTTGATATCTACTCTTGTCAATAGTGTTTATGTTCCCCTATATTCATGATTCGCTTTCTTCCTTTACCTATTTTTGTACCTTTTTTTTTTCTGAAAAATCCTCACACTCTTACTCACGCTTTTCTTATATCCACAACCATTAAAGATTAAAACTCACTTGTATATTCGAAGTCTTTAACACGATAATTCTGTCACCATAGATTTAGCGCATAGAAAGAACCAGAAAAATAAAAAAAAATACTTAAAACAATATATTTACTGTACATACATAATAAATCGACCTTATTTCAAAATGTTTATAACAATAACACCCTTCTAATTTATCCGATTAAGGCATATCCAAATGTCCACGCCATGACGAACCCAGTTAGCTCTCTAAAAAACGATTCGAAAAAAATATCTTGCAATGGACTTTGGTAGAACTTCCCTGGTTGCAATTGACAGATCCAAACGATGTAAACCATATTAATCAAGTTGTACAGAGCTAAGAACCAAAGAAACCCTCTGACAGATTCAATCTGCAAAAACCCTGCAACAAGCCCGAGAACTAGTGCGCAACTATCCTGAACGAACAGTAGGCGCTTTTTATTATCGACAACATTCACAGTTGCGTTTATCTGACTAAAGACTTCTTCATTGGCGCTCATATCTCTTGCACGTACTTACCACTCTCGTCCCCTTCGAATGGATACGTGTGGTCCTATATAAGTTGGAAATAGGATTATACTCTTAATTATTTCTTAGTTATAGTTCGAACTTATTACCCGGTCCTAGAAAAAAGCATCGAGAGTAAAATATTAGCTCGATAATATGCGTATAAAGGATATTTTATACAGTACATTTAATTTTAACATAGTCCTATAAATTTTCACGTAAACGTCAATATACAGAATCTGAACTCATTGTTTTAAATAGCCACCTTTTTCACAAAGACTATAGAAAATAGATCCCTTGTCAGATAGTAATTTTGAGGGTGAGTCGAATTCTTTTACATTACCTTTATCAAGAACAATGATTTTATCACTGTCCAACACAGTGTCAATACGATGTGCAATCGTTAAGATGGTACGATCCTTGAATTCTCTTCTGATGGTATCTTGAATGATCTTATCCGTTTCCATATCTACTGAAGCCGTAGCCTCGTCAAGAACCAAAATCTTAGAGTGACTCAATAACGCTCTTGCCAAACATAATAATTGTCTTTGTCCTACCGACAAATTACTGCCGTTTTCATTTATTTTGACATCCAGGATATCTTTAGCATTTCCACGTTCTTCGACATTAATATCATTATTTTCAGCTTCGTTCCCAAGCATTTTCTCTAAATGAGATTTTAGGTGCGCTAGTTCAATGGCCCTCTTAAGCTCATCCTCTGAGTAACGATTGAAAGGATCTAAATTGGTCCTTACTGTACCTTCAAAAGCCTGTGCATCCTGAGGAATAATGGCCAAATTGCTTCTCAAATCAAATAAGCCCAACTCGGATATATTAACATCGTCAATAATAATTTCACCTTCACTAGGTTCTAGTATTCTAAATAAAGCCAAGGACAATGTAGACTTCCCCGCGCCTGTTCTACCAACGATACCAATTTTCTCACACGGTTGTATACTTACATTGATATCCTTTAGCACTGGATCCAGGTTTTCTCTATATTTTGTTGAATAGTTTTTGAATTCAATTCTACCCTCTGATGGCCAGTTTTCATCTGGCCTCTTTTCAGGATTAATGGATTGAGCTTCCGGTGGTAACTCACAGTATTCAACAATTCTTTCTACGGACACAATGTTAGTTTCAATCATTACAGTTGTTCTTACAATCCATGTTAATGAGCTTGTGACTTCGAAGGAGTAAGCCATCAACAAACCAACCATACCAGAACTTAATTGATTTTTGGTGTTAATTGTTGCCAACGCCAACAGTGCCGTAGCCAAAACAATCGTAGCACCAATGGTCTGTAAACGCACGGATAACCACCTATTTATTGATCTGAAATTGAAAACAAGATCAATATTAGATTGGATCTTATCGTAGTTTAAATAAATAAACCTTTCATAATGATTGTATGCGTCAATAATAGAATATCCGTTAAGACTCTCACTCATTAATGACATGATAGGCGAATAGGATATGCTAATCAGTCTTTTAAGTTCCCTGGACAATACAATGTAAAATGTTTGGTAATAAATGTAGATCACCAACAAAAACATATTAAATACCAAAAACCATGGCATGTTGTAACCAACCAGTACAATGGTAACCAAATAAGTAAGTATTGACTTGAAGAAAAATGAGAAAACATATTGTAGACTACTGTCTACCGCATCCATATCAGATGAAAATCTGTTTATGATTCTTCCAACTGGGGTCGTCTCAAAAAAAACCATAGGACTTCTGATCACGGATTTGGCCATGTTTTCATGTAATTTTTTAGAACCCCTAATAGAACAATATAATAGCATTATGATACTCCTTAGATTATTAAAAGCGGCAGACCCGACTCCAAGTAAGGAATACACACCAACAAACATCCAAACCCTTTCGTTTGAACCGTTTTTTTCATTGGATTCTGACCAGTATTTTAGCCAGAAATTCTCTGCTAAATCGAAAACCCTTGTTAGAATCATGAATAAGAAAAATAAAACAACACCTAAAACTCCACATGCTTTAACATATGCAAGATATACTTTAGTCTTGACTCTACCAACCTCAGTCTTTTCTGCTTGTTGTGACGTCTTCTTTGTAGCATTTAATTGCGCTCCTATAAAGGGCCTAGGTCTCAATGTAGCCAAGGACGCTCTTCTGGAGTTGACTTTGATCAGCTCCAATTCACCGTTTGTAGCAACCTCGTCTTCAGCCTCTGATTCGACTACTTTAAGTTGCAATGTTTCCTCCTCATCACGTTCAGGTGACTGATCAGTCCGCCTATCACTCTCATTCATATTATCAATGGGGGTATCGAATTCTTCTAGCAGCTTCTTTAATTTGGAACTATCGTTCTCACGCTTCATCACACTTTCATAGTTTCCTTGTTCGACGATTTCACCATTTTCCAGCGCATATATCATCTGTGAATGTTTTAAAATTGATACTGTATTAGTAGTCAAAATAATTGTCTTATTTTTCAACAAAGCTGTCTTCCCAATCAAAACATGCTCAATGATATTCTTACTGACTTCTGCATCAACAGCAGATAGGATATCATCCAGTAAGTAAATATCAGCCCTTGAGTATACAGCCCTAGCTAATGAAAGACGAGCCTTTTGACCACCAGATAGAGAAATACCCTTTTCACCCACCAAAGTTTCATCGCCGTCCGGCAAAATTTTCAAGTCAGGTAGCAGCTGGCATGCTTTGATGGTAAGGTCATAATAAGCCTTATCAAACTTATGACCGAATAAAATATTCTCTCTCACAGAGGCATTCATTATCCAAGATTCTTGTGAGCAATATGCCAGGGACGATGCTCTAATAATCAACTTTGGTGCTAACGATTCTTTGGAACCACTCATACAGGGGAGTTGACCAAGGATTGCTTTCAAAAAAGTTGATTTACCAGCACCAACACGACCGACAACGCAAATCAAATCACCCCTTTTCGCTTCAAAATGTTCAATATTCTTTAATGCAATTTGAGACGATCCCATTATAGATTCTTCGTCCGTCCTTGAATTGTTTTCAAGTTGACTGGATGCTAGCGCCTCCTTTGATTTCCATAAAAAGGTAATATTATTCATCTCTAGGACAGGTAATGCGCTATCACTAGATGGAGAATTAGTACGTTCAATAAAAGAGTCGTCAACTTCGTCACTGAGGAGAAAAGATTTTAGTCTCTCCATGGAAACACTTGTCTCTATAATGGAATTTATCATGGATGGGACTGAATATATGGCACTGTTCAAAATATTAAATAGAGATAGCGAAGGGAAAACAATGGAAGGAGATAATGGCGTATCATTGAATAAAGAAAACAGGCCGAATGTAGAGCAAGTTACCATTAAAGGAACACAGTTCCAGGCAAAATATATCAGGTTACTCACTATACCAATTTTCCTAAAATTTTTCAGTTCCATGTCATTGCGCACATGATTTAATTTTTTTCATCATAGGTTCTTCCCAGGCGTACAATTTGATGGACTTTATAGCATTCAGAAGCTCTGTTATTGTCTTGATCCTCATGTCCTTATATTTCATCTGTGTCTTTGATAATTTCTTAGCCTTTTTAGACAATAGAGCATTGATAGGCATCATAATGGCCATGGTGACTAAACCTCCAATAACAGCATTCCCTAATAGCCAATAAAGAGAACTCAAAACAACGATTATTTGGATGGGAGCACCAATAATGGTTTGAGCATTTTCGAAAAACCTCTGAATTCTCAAGACATCCACGGACATCAGGTTTAAAAATATCACCAGTCGATTTGTTATTACGCTCAGCTAATGACAATTTTAGAGATTTCTGATATACTAAAGAGGCCAAAGATCCTCTCATCCCTAAACCAGCCTCATAGATTCCAATATAAAATTGGTTTGAAAGGAAAACAGAGATCACACTAATCGAAAAAAGAGCGAGAGCGATAAATACACCGTTTAAAGGAGGGTATTTAGCGGATGTCTCTGGATTAAAGCCATCTATAAATAAACGTAGAAATTGTGGCTGTATAACAGACAGTAAGTCGGATGTGGTTTCATAAAGCACTGCTATTGTAATAGTCTTACCAAACGACTTCCAAATAGCTCGCTGGAGAGAGTTTCTATCCAGCCATTTTTCCAGTTCCCAATTTCCCTCGAATTCCTTGCTTATTGTCCTAATATCCAAATCGACTGGTGGAAGGGGCAACTTGTCAGGATTTTCAATTTTCTTATCACGGTAGGTTTTCATTATTAACTTGTTCATCCAAATAAACGTAATATATGACAGTACATTTACGGGAGGATACCAATCGTTTTCCTTATAGTATTCAACCAACTCCTCAATTGGTTCAAATAGGCATAAATCATAAACGAATATTGTCACAGAGTTGCCGAGAATGAGAAACTCCAAGATCATTGCAGCTTGACCATTAATTAAGGTGAGTTTTTGTTCACTTGAGCCATGGTAATACCTTTGCAATATTAGGAAAGATTGCATAAAAATTTGAAACATATAATAGAAAAGCTGGTTACCCATAGAATATGTGCTCTTAAAGTATCCTAAGTATTGAGTAGGAAGGGAAATTCCCACATTGAAGAGGAGATTCAAGTAAAGAGCCTTTTTCAATATAGATGGGTAGATCTCATCGCTTTGCTGGGATACTAAAGCCAGCTGACAAACTATAAGGGTGGATTGGAAGAAAATGTTGGTCAAATGCATTGCATGTCGACTGCTGATTTTATCTGGATATATGGGAAAGTTTTTAAACTTGGGTGGAACTTTTTTGTTCCTATAGAGTTTCTGTAGTTGATAGGTACCTACCAGCAAGAAGAAAACGGCCTGCCATGAAGACACCATGGACAGGAAGCACGGATTCAATGCATTAGTGGTGTTATCTGGATATGGCCGATATCCGTATGGGCACCCCTCTAATACCATTGGTGAAGCCATTGCCAAAAGGATTTTTGTTCTTAGACAATATTATTTCTTCTCTCTATGGATACAAAGACTGTTCTTTTGTGTTACAAGCAGCTTTAAGAAAGCAATAGATTTTTTTAATAGAGGCTACCAACGATCACTTTTCACAGTCTTGAATAACACTAGCCCCAATTGGGAGGGTTGAAGGAAGATTTCCTTTAATTTGCTGGTGCAGTTTTTTTTAAAGGGAACAAGAAAATATCGCGATGTCGTTGGGGCGACAATTTGAAAGTATATATAAATATGCCTATTTTAAACCTAAATGAGATATAAGATTTATATGCAGTCACCGCCAACAAAACCATAGATTAACAGCTGTAAAGCTTGATGTTGATAATGCCTTATTGTCTGAATAAATAGAAAGAAAACATGTGAAAAAATAATTAAATGAAACGGGGGATAAATAAATAATACATGCCCTTCTCCTATTTGAAGAGCTTTGTGGTTTTCTTGCTTGTTTTGCCCAGTTGAAATTTTGAAAACCTGTCCTTCTTAGCAGGCGTTTTTTCTTCACCAGGTTCGTTTTCGCCGGACTTCTGTTGTGATTTACCTCTGGAATCGGAATTCGCAGTGACCTTGTTTTTAGGTTTTGGTTCAATGATCAATGATAATTGGTATTGTTTCTCAATGTGAGGGATTTCTTCTAGTGTATTGCGTATGCTTTCAATTATTGTTTGATCTTTAACAAAGTCATAGTGGATTTTCTTGAAATAAATGATCTCCTGTAGGATATCAACAAGTCTGATCCTTTTGTTGAAGTTTACATATTTCTTTTCTTCATAAATACCTTTCAAATCGTGTTCCAGGACTAGAAAATCAGGATTACCAGAATCCGTAAAAGTTAAGTCAGATAGATAAACGCCGAAGAATGGTACACATGGTACACTTTTCAAAGACTTCAGCTCATTTCTGTAGTTTATGAAGTTTTTCTTAGGATCCATTAAAGTATTCAAAGAGCGTAGCAGGTCTTTAGTTTGAGAAGCGACTACCTGCCAAGTTTTCTCTAGACGATAAATGGGCGAAGAATATAATGCTGAAATGATTGCAGTCATGGATGAAAAGTTGTTAAATTTTTGCAGTATTCTGCAATGAAAATAAAATGAGAGAGTAATTTAGCCCGTTTGTTTATATCCTCTTCCTTTACAACAGAATACGATATAAAATTTGTTAGATTATTGGCAAAGCTGATAAATCTAGTTAAGCCCGGGGAAGAATCGTAAGATTTCGAATACTTGTTCTTCCAAATTTTCTGCAAACAATCAAAAATAGTTATTTCACAATATATTTCATGCTCCACTATACTCAATTGAGTGGCAAATGCAACCGGATCAACAGCCAAAATAGATTCCGCAATAGAGTAAGAAGGGATCAAAACATCATTCTGTGGAACCTGCGAATCAGGCGCTTTAACCGGGGTAGTTCCCTGCATATCGCCATTTTTGAATTTTTGATTAATTTCATTTAAGAGTTCCATGGACCCAGGTACATTCTCCTTTACTGTTAATTGCGCAAAATCATCCAAATTCAAACTCGCAAGTTCAGGCTCATAATAACCTGCAAACCAATACTGCCTGAGAAAGGTTGTCATAACTTCAACAACTCTATATTTCACCGGTATCAATTTTTTTGTAACCCATTCATTATATTCTTCAAAACATAACTCTTCTGGCGGAACTAGATTATATCGAGCGATCAAACGACTAAATAACTCTGTAGTTGAGAAAACGCTTCTAAAGGTGATTAAAAAAGTGATATTGAACCAAGTATCCCGTTTTTGATTGTTAGTTAGATAAGCGGCCAATGCATCTTTAGTACCTCCTTTGATCCTATTATTCGAGCTCCATATCAACTCATTATCGTAATCACGTTGCAAATACCGCGGCAGAAGGTTTTGGCCTTTTTGCCATTCATCGTCACCCTTAGTATTAGAATTCTTATAAACAATGTTGGTCTCATTCTTGTCGATAGCCCCTCTATCACTGGGAGTTCCATAGCCATCTTCTTCACCTTGTAACAACAACTCTGTGATATCATTTTTCATCATTCTAGCAGCATAGTTTAGTAAATTTTCCCTTTCGAGAATCAATTGCTTTACTGATTCGATGGCTAGTTTAAGAACATCAAAATAATCATCGCAGCAATTCTTGAATATATGGAAAAGATTAAAGAATCTTAGGTCATTAGAATCCTCATCTTGTTTGATTAAGTTGTTGAAAAGTACAATATCATCTCCATCTTGTTGATAGTCATCGTTTTCCACTACTTTTTCAGTGAGTTGATCGTATTTCTTATTCTTATTCTTGATAGCTTTTTTTGGCAGAGATGAAGGAATCATTGGTTCGTAATACCCAGTGGGCAAATCGGTTTGCATTGGATGAAATACAAACGGATCCTCTAAAGTTAAATGTTGAGTGACCATTATGAACTTTACTACTACATCATGAAAGTATTGTTTCATGTCAAAATAGTCTGATAAAATGTGTGATAGTGACGATAAAGAATGGTTTAAAAACTCTTTATCTTCATCATCAATAGCGACGTCTTCGTCAAAGACTCGCTCCCTGTCACCCAATTCTCTCAGGTTTATGAAAATTGTCAAATCCAGGTTTTCTAAAATATCAATAATAGGAACCGTTTCACTAACTTCCTTATAGGTCTTAAAATTCATTTCAAAATTCAACATTTTTGAGAAATTGACTGTATTACTTAGGTAGTCGTTAGCGCTCTGAACCATATGAGTCAATTTGATATCAAGTTGTGTTTTCCTGGATTGTAATAGATTTAAGGTTTCCTCATTTATTGGATACGGTTTTTTCCTTTTAGACCATATTGTGTCGGATTCACTGGAGCTCCTTGATGTATTAGAGAAGGCTGTACTTCTTCTCCTTCTTTGGGAGGTAGCGGATGACATGTGATAAGAGGATGCTGAGGAAGATGGAGTGTCCTGTTTGGATACCGGGATCTTATCAAAACTATCCACCACTATTCCTGAAGCGCCCGCAACGGCTTTAACCATCTCCTTGGGCAAATCATGAGACATACGATGAGTGAAGTTCCTCTGCAAAAACGGATTGTTCCATGAGATGGTATTAAACGAATCTTTGAAAAAACGAGGGAACAATTGAGGCAGTATGGTAAACTCATTATGTTCTGAGAGGAAGTGTAATAAACGTTGCAGAAAATGGAATTTTTGAAAAGTTTTCAAGACCGATTGTAGAAACGGATCGTTTTTACTGGATTCTTTCTGCGCAACAATGCTTTCTCTTTCGTGAAAGGGGGTAGAATTAAACCAAATGTTTGCATTTATTGAGAATTTAGACAGTGTGGAAATTAGTTTTTTCAGAATTTTTTTGAAGTTGTTATCCACTAAATGAAGGTTTCTAAAAGTCATCTGGATATAAGTTATGTGAACTAAGAGTAAATCTAAAGAGGCTAAAAAGCCTTTCCTATCGTTACTCAGGAGGGCTTGTTCTGTTAGATTAGTATAGTAGTGTATCAAACGAGTGAGTTCAGACCAATTCTGGACATCGTTATCGTTAAGGTAGAACAAATCGGCGCTACACATGATGGGCATTTTCTTACGAGCGTCCTTGGAAGCAGATATTGGAAGGGAGGATGTGGTTGAATCCAGAGAAGGTTCTGGACCCTGCGGTAGGTATGGAAGTTTGGTGCAGTAGACGTTCAGGTCTTGATTGTAGTATAACAACTCGTAGCTATTCTTGCCATGTTCGTCTTCGTGTGTGGGAACCGGGGTGGGGCACCAGACCAGTGGCCTTCGGAACTCGATATCGTTACAGTACTCCAGAAACTCGTCTAGAGTTAGCATCAAGACCAACTGACCTGATAGGTCCGGATCTAGGTCAGTGTCGGATTGGAACTTTTCTATCCCGCCAGCGGTGGCCAAAAGCTTCCGTGGGTCATGCAGAATAGTACGTGTGAAAGAACAGGGGAACCAGCCTCTATCCAACATCAAGGGGCTACTATCGTCGGCGCAATGCCGTATGAGAACACCGTCCCACCAGCCATTAGTGCCTTTATTGAGTACGTAGACCAAATCTCCCAGTCTCAAGGACAGCTTGTCCCGCGACTCACTGAAGTGTTCATAAGTGCATTCCACCACATCGATGGGCTGTAAGCACGGGACTTCGTGGCCCTCGTTATCCTTTATTTTAGTCGTACCGGCGTCTGGTGCAGGTGAACTCATCGTAGATGACAGATTGTATATTGTGCACACTAATTTAGACTCTTTTCTCTTTGCTCTGCTGTCTATGGAAAAAGGCCAGTATTGCTTTTAGAAAAGGGATCCTTAAAAGCTTGGCAAAGCTATTTCCCATATAATGTGGTACAGCCGCACGGCACATTAAAAATATATATAAAGCACACACCGCGACTCGACAACCCTGCGGTAGCGCAAAACACACCGTAGATGCAATATGAGTGGTCCACACTTCCCACGCTTCGTTAGTATCCACGCAGGCAGTTGTGTCTCTTCTTTCGAATTGAGTTACAGCAGTGGCAGGTGAGTCACTCTGCGGGGAGGAAAACAGAGAAAGAGACGCAAGAAGCGTTTTCAGTTCCCATCAAGGGTGGGTGACGATCGCACAAGACCCACTGGATGAGGCCGGCTATATCCAAGCATGCGACCTTGCTTGGGTTGGGCTGCTGCTTTATTGGCCTGGCTCCGAAATCATCACTGACGAGGCCCTTATGACGCATTTTCGTGAAAAAAAAAAAAAAAAGAAGAAGTGAAAAATATTTGACGTTATACAAGGATGAAGTAAGACAACCCAATTACCTAATTGTTGATTATTGGCAATTTTTGCGTTTTTGAGCAAATTGTCGAAACGAAGAGTCTTACACGATGTCCCAAGACGAAAATATTGCCAAGGCTGTTGCCGAATCCGCCGAACCCGCCCAAGTTATCCTCGGGGAAGACGGGAAGCCATTATCCAAGAAGGGTTTAAAGAAATTGCAGAAGGAGCAAGAGAAGCAGAGAAAGAAGGAGGAGAGAGCTCTTCAATTGGAAGCCGAAAAGGAGGCCCGTGAACAGAAGGCTGCCTCCGAAGACACTGCCAAGGAAAACTACGGCAAGTTGCCATTGATCCAGTCTCGTGATTCCGACAGAACTGGCGAGGAACGTGTCAAGTTTATTGATTTAGATGAGGCTAAAGACAGCGACAAAGAGGTCTTGTTCAGAGCCAGAGTCCATAACACCAGACAGCAAGGTGCCACATTAGCCTTTTTAACATTGAGACAACAAGCCTCTTTGATCCAAGGTCTTGTAAAGGCCAACAAGGAAGGTACCGTCACCAAGCACATGGTCAAGTGGGCCGGTTCTTTGAACCTGGAGTCCATTGTCCTTGTCAGAGGTATTGTCAAGAAGGTGGACGAACCAATCAAATCCGCCACTGTGCAAAACCTGGAAATCCATATCACAAAGATTTACACCATTTCCGAGACTCCAGAAACGCTACCAATTCTTTTGGAAGACGCCTCCCGTTCCGAAGCTGAAGCTGAGGCGGCCGGTTTGCCAGTGGTCAACCTGGACACAAGACTAGATTCCCGTGTCATCGACTTGAGAACCGTCACCAACCAGGCTATCTTCAGAATCCAGGCCGGTGTCTGCGAACTGTTCAGAGAGTACTTGTCCAAGAAGAAGTTCACCGAAGTGCACACACCAAAACTTTTGGGTGCCCCAAGTGAAGGTGGTTCCAGTGTGTTCGAAGTGACATACTTCAAGGGTAAGGCCTACCTGGCTCAATCTCCACAGTTCAACAAACAACAGTTGATCGTTGCCGATTTCGAAAGAGTTTTCGAAATTGGCCCCGTGTTCAGAGCTGAAAACTCCAACACCCACCGTCACATGACCGAGTTCACCGGGTTGGACATGGAAATGGCGTTCGAGGAACATTACCACGAAGTCTTGGACACTTTGAGTGAGTTGTTTGTGTTCATCTTCAGTGAATTGCCCAAGAGGTTTGCCCACGAGATCGAGCTGGTGCGTAAACAGTACCCGGTCGAAGAATTCAAATTGCCCAAGGACGGTAAGATGGTCCGTCTTACATACAAGGAAGGTATTGATATGCTAAAGGCTGCTGGTAAGGAAATCGGCGACTTCGAGGACTTGAGTACCGAGAACGAAAAGTTCCTGGGTAAGTTGGTGCGCGACAAGTACGACACCGACTTCTACATCTTGGACAAATTCCCCTTGGAGATCCGTCCCTTCTACACGATGCCCGACCCTGCCAACCCCAAATACTCCAACTCGTACGATTTCTTCATGAGAGGTGAGGAGATCTTGTCCGGTGCGCAACGTATCCACGACCACGCCTTGCTACAAGAAAGAATGAAAGTGCACGGCTTGTCCACCGAAGACCCGGGGCTAAAGGACTACTGCGACGGTTTCAGCTACGGCTGTCCCCCACACGCTGGTGGTGGTATTGGTTTGGAAAGAGTTGTTATGTTCTACTTGGACTTGAAGAACATCAGAAGAGCCTCGTTGTTCCCAAGAGATCCAAGAAGATTGAGACCATGAAGAGGTCTTCCCTTACGCTTTTATGTATCTAGTGACCGTAAATATACTTTTTACTTTTCCTCCGTCTACTTGTTTGTTTGTTTGTTTGTTTGTCTGTCTAAATACATTTATTTACCTCAACTAGCTAACTAACTATACGGTCTCTTGACCTGACGTTGGGCTGCTCAGTAAAAAAATTGAACCGCGTTCTTTTCATCGTAAATGGCATTGCCGTTAAGGGAGCAAGCAAACGTGTACAAATCGTAATATATGAAAAAAGGGATATAACAAACAATTAAATAATCGAAGAAGTCTCGGTCATCTCGAAAGAATGAATAAAAGGGGAGGGGGGAGATAAAATAAAAACAAAAACAAAACCAGTTTGGGTGAGCACCCTTTCCTGTCGTCTTGCGATTTTGTTTCTTCAGTCACGATTGCAAGATACGGGGTTTACTGCGAGTTACAAGTGAGATTCCGATACTCACTGTAAGACAGGACATCCTGTAACCCAGTAGGACAGGTCCAGTACCTTCCGCTAGTTTTATTTCGCTACGAGCTTGGAAAGGGGCGTTTTTCTAGCTTCTTCTAGTACAATAGAACAGGCTATCTATCGATCTATTATTATAGTTTGTCGGAATCTTCGCTCAACGCGCAGAGAAAAAACGCGGCTAAAACCCGCTCAGCTCAGAAGCATAAAAAAAAAAAAATCAAATAAATCGAACGAGAAAAAAAAATTTTCCTTTCTTTCCCTCTTGCAAAACTCCCCCAAAACAACCAAGATCCAACAAAACAAACACACACTACAAAACACAAGAAGCAATGTCGGGAAACCCAGGAAGCTCACTGAGCGCATTGAGGCCCACGCCCCCAGAAAGAGGCTCGTTCCCGCTGGACCACGACGGCGATTGCACGAAGTACATGCAGGAGTACCTCAAGTGCATGCAGCTGGTGCAGAACGAGAACGCAATGAACTGCCGCCTGCTGGCCAAGAACTACCTGCGCTGCCGGATGGACCACCAGCTGATGGACTACGACGAGTGGTCGCACTTGGGCCTGCCGGAGGACGCCCCCAACAGCACAGACCGTGCCAGCAACATCAACAACAACAAGTAGCCGCCGAAGCTGCAAGAGAACGCTGCTATAAGCTCTACCACACCAAAAAACTCTCGCGAAATAGCCGCCGACGCCCGTGGGTGACCCGCCCAAGCGGTCCCGGGAGGCCGGGCCCGTCGTTTCTTTTTTAAG
Source organism: Saccharomyces x bayanus (assembly GCA_019431265.1). Classification (NCBI taxonomy): domain Eukaryota; kingdom Fungi; phylum Ascomycota; class Saccharomycetes; order Saccharomycetales; family Saccharomycetaceae; genus Saccharomyces; species Saccharomyces x bayanus. Next base: position 119,544 of record CP080215.1, on the reverse strand, counting down.
GGGCGCGCGGGGCCAAAGGAGCCCGTGTGATTGGGTGGTCTACAAAAAGGTCTCTCTCTCTTTCTCTCGCCAAGGCTTACCAAGGCTTAGAGGCCGCGTGGTTCGTGACACGGCTTGGCCTGGCTCTGGTTGCGATCCCAGTTTCCGTTTCTATTCCGATTTCGATTTCGATTTTGGCTCCACACCCACCCTCTTTTTATCTCTAGCATCGTGCGCTGAGTTATATTATATGGAGTTCCTATATCAGAATAAAGTTTGCTTTTTCATACCAGATCTGCCGGATTTACAAAGCTCTGCCACCTTAGCACTAGCAACTCGCCGCTTCCCCCCTCCCCCTCTCTACTCCTCGTGCTTACGTTAAGTAAATAGATATAATACACACACTATAGGCAAAACAACAAAAAACTAGAAACACGGTACCATCACGCTGAAGATATAGCATTCACACACACCTACCGCCGCCACCTTTTCTGCTTTTTCCCCCCTCCAGTCCCAGTTATGTCACAGAATATTCAAATCGGCACTAGAAAACGTTCAAGAGCTAATATGAATAATTCCACTACTACGGGTCCTGCAGACAATGTGAGCTCCAACAAGGCCTTCCTAGACAGCTTCGAAGACACACGCACAAACAACCTGCTTGACGAGATGTTTGCTCGGCAGAACTCCTTCCTGAGCGACAACCTTAGGAACAGTCTGGACCTGAACCAGGCCGAAAATGCGCACCTCTCCCGCCAGCGCCAGCACCAGCACCAGCACCAGCATCAACTGTTCCTGGATAACGAAAACGCCATAGAGCTGGACGACGAGCCCCGCACCACCAACACTACCATCACCAACAATAATATCAATAACAATTACAACAGCAGCCGCGTGGACGAGGATGCCGACGACGACATCATATTTATCAAGGAGCAGCCCATACAGTTCTCCTCGCCGTTGATTCTGCCCAGCAGCAGCAGCAACAACAACAACATCAACAACGCGGCCAACACGTACATCACGACACCAAAGAAATTCAAAAAGCAGCGAACCATCTCGCTGCCCCAACTGCCGCTATCGAAACTTAGCTACCAGGCAAACTACTTCAGTGTTCCCGACCACAACAACAACAACAACAACAACGCCATTGTGCCCAGGGTCACCCAGACCGAGAACGAGCTGCTGCACCTAACGGGCTCCTGCGCTAAGACCCTGGAGGGCAACAAGGCCGTTAATCTCACGATAGCCCACAGCACGTCTCCCTTTTACAACCCGCCTCTGCAACTGGAGCCTCCGCCCCAGCCCTTGCCGCCACAGTCCACGCTCAAGAGACAGATCGGCTCGTCGCTGAGGAAGTTCAAGTCGAATAGCTCTTCGGAGAGCGCCTCGTCCAGCAAATCGAATTTCAAAACTGACAAGGACGGCCACTACGTGTACCAGGAAAACGACGTCTTCGGCAGCGGGGGTCGCTTCATCGTCAAGGACCTGTTGGGCCAGGGCACCTTCGGCAAGGTGCTCAAATGCATCGACAACAAGTACGAGCCAAACTACAACAACGGCCGAAACTACGTCGCGGTCAAGGTCATAAGGGCCGTGGATAGATATAGAGAAGCCGCCAAGACAGAACTAAGAATTCTACAAACCATTTTAGAAAACGACCCGCAGGGCCAATTCCAGTGCCTTTTGCTAAGGGAGTGCTTCGACTACAAAAACCACATCTGTCTGGTAACAGATCTATACGGCAAGTCCATCTACGACTTCATGTGTTCCAACGGTATTGCCAGGTTCCCGGGTTCCCACATACAGGCCATCGCCAGGCAGTTGATCCGATCCGTGTGTTTCTTGCACGATTTGGGGATAATCCACACGGACTTGAAGCCCGAGAATATCCTGATCTGCGACGAAACCCACATCGCCCAGAATTTGCCCACAAAGACCGTCCAGTCACTAAGCAAAAGGCGCCGCGAGGCCAGTAAGGGGAAACATAAAATCTTGAATAACCCAGAAGTCAAAATCATCGATTTCGGCAGCGCCATCTTCCACTACGAATACCATCCTCCGGTAATATCCACGCGCCACTATAGAGCCCCCGAGATCGTGCTCGGCTTGGGCTGGTCCTTCCCCTGTGATATCTGGTCTATCGCGTGCGTCCTGGTCGAACTGGTCATTGGCGAATCTCTTTACCCCATCCATGAAAACCTCGAGCACATGGCCATGATGCAGCGGATCAATGGTACCCCCTTCCCGACAGACATCATCGACAAGATGTTCTACAAATCCAAACACAAACTGGGCAACTCTCCATCCGACCTCAACTCCACCGTGATTAAGCACTTTGATAAGAAATCGCTGACCTTGCAATGGCCGGAAAAGAACAAACGCGGTGAAACCGTGACCACCGAAAAATCAATGAAGAGAGTCTTGCAATCGTGTGACCGCCTGGACATCTACATCTCCAAGATCTTGAAGCTGGATTACGGCGACAGCATGAGCATCAATTGGAACCTGCCGGCAGAGAAGAATTGGTCCTTGATAAATTCAAAAATGGTATGGAAAAAACAAATACACTCTTCCTCCGCCGCGGCCACGGACAGACTCGACAAGGAAACTTTCTTGTTCTGGTACTGGTTCATCGACCTGCTGAGGAAAATGTTCGAATTCGATCCGACAAAAAGAATCACCGCCAAGGACGCGCTGGACCACGAATGGTTCAACCTGGGCATACTGGACGACGGTATTGCAACTTACAATAATACCCAAGGTTAGGGGGTATTTTTTTTCTTTCTTTTCTTTCTCTTCTCAATTTTCTTACTAGTTCAGTTTAATTTTTTCATTTGGGTTATAATAATATTTCTTTCCTTCTCTTTATTTTTTTCTTTATATTCAATAAAAAATATCTTAATATTCAAACATTACTATTATTATATTTATATTTATATTTATTTTTATTTTTATTTCTATTATTACTGTTATAGATAATACACTCTATTGATTGTCTCTGCACCCTATTTCAACCTCGAATTCAAATAACTTATCTCATCCTTCAGACTTGCTTCCTCCACGGTCTTCACCAACTCCTTCGTGCACTTGGCCACGTCGAACGCGATCCCTGCCAACCGTTGCTTGAAGTTCTTATCGGCATAGTCTTCGTCGTTGTTATCCCTCGTCAACACCCCGTTGCTGGTCAACTGGCACAAGATCGTCATCCTGCGCGAACAATCTCTCAAACTCTGCACCACCCAATCCCCGTGCTTCTTTAAGTTGGCGTTCCTGCTTTGTTGCATCGATATGCTGGTGGCGTCCACCATCTGGCCAATGACTTGGTTGATCGCGTTGGACTCTCCTCTCAGGTTGCCCTTCGTGGCTTGTGGTTTCTTGATCGATGTCAGTAGCGATTGAATCGTGGATATTACGTCCATTGTTTGATGTTCCAGATACAATAATAACTCGGAAAGCGTGTTATCTGGATTCTCGATGTCAAAAGTGTCTACGTCGAAATCACTATCTTCTTCTTCGTCTTCGTCTTCTTCTTCTTCGCTTTCTTCTTCTTCTTCTTCTTCGCTTTCATCCATTACAACTTGCTTTCGCTGTTGTCCTTCATGTCTCATAGGGATAAATTGATAACTGGAATCATCGTCGTCACTATCATGGTCTTCATGATGTGCCACAATTCCTGAAACATTCTTCATACTGACACTGTTAGGAGCACCATCATTCAATTTTGGCTTCCCTCCGGTGACCAATTTATTGCTTGAATTTGGCACATGGTTCGATTTTTTTCGCCTGTGTATTTTCGATCGAGTTTATGAGACCGTGCTTTTCTTCGCCAATATAAGCTTGAGCTACGTTATTCGCTTCGTATCCATTGGGTACTTTATTGAAATCGTCTCCGGCAATGTGTGACTGAGCAATGCCTTTTGCCTTATAGCCATTGGGCACTTCATTGAGCTCTTCCCGGGAAACGTGCGTCTGAGCAACGTATGTCTGCGTAGTGCCTTCCGCCGAATGGCCATAGGGTACTTCATTGAGATCTTCTTGAGCAATGTCCTTCTGAGTGGTGCCTTTTGCCGTATGGCCATAGGGTACTTCATTGAGATCTTCTTGAGCAATGTCCCTCTGAGTAGTGCCTTTCGCCTTATAGCCACTGGGTACTTTATTGAAATCGTCTCCGGCAATGTGTGTCTGAGCGATATGTGTCTGAGCAATGTCCTTTGCCTCATAGCCATTGGAGACTTCATTGAGATCTTCGTGAGAAATGTATACCTGAGGAATGCTTTTTGCCTTATAACCATTGGATATTTTATTGAGATCTTCTCGAGCAATGTCCGTCTGAGTAGTGCCTTTCATCTTAAAGCCATTGGGTACTTCATTGAAATCTTCATTGAGATCTTCGTGAGCAATTCCCGTCTGAGTAGCGCCCTTCACTTTAAAGCCATTGGGTACTTCATTGAAATCTTCATTGAGATCTTCTCGAGCAATTCCAGCCTGAGTAGTGCCTTTCACCTTAAAGCCATTGGGTACTTCATTGAGATCTTCTCGGGCATTGTGTTTCTGAGGAACGCTTTCCGCTTTGTAATCATTACGAACGTTATTAAAATCGTCTTCTTCTCCTTCTTCTTCTTCGGAAGTAATTATCTGAGAAGCGGATTTCACTTGGTTGAAAGCCTCCTCTTTTTCCCTCATCATCCTCTTCTTGTTTCATTGAGGAACTTGAATCAACGTCTGTCCTCGAAGTGTTGAGGTCCATGTCTTCTGTATCCATATTGGTAGGTTCGATTAAGGTGGCAGTTTCCGTGTACGATTTATTGATATCTGGTAGATAATTTGTCTTTTTTATCGCTTCTGTAGGTGCAGTCTTCTTTATCACTTCTGGAGATGCCATTTTACCAGTAGGTACTGGAAAGATGATCTTCTTTAAAACTTGGGGAGACGCGTTCTTTTCCTTCACTTCTGAGGATCTAGTATCCATTGACGCTTCTGAAGGTTCAGTTTTACTGATTGCTTTCGGAAATATATTATTTTTCAATACCTCCGAAGGTGCAGTCTTCTTTATTGCTTCTGGAGATGTGGCCTTTTTTATTGCTTCTGGAAGTGCAGTATTGCTGATTGCTTCTGGCGACGAGCCCATTTTTTTTACTGCTTCTGGAAGTGCAGTTTTGCTGACTGTTTCTGGAGATGTGGTTTTGTTGATTACTTCTGGAAGTGCAGTTTTGCTGACTGTTTCTGAAGACGAGGCCATTTTTTTTTACTGCTTCCGGAAGTGCAGTTTTGCTGACTGTTTCTGGAGGTGTGGTCTTTTCTATTGCTTCTGGAAACACAATCTTTTTCAAAACATCTGGAGAAGCAGCCTTATCAGCCGATTCTGGTAGTCCAGTCTTTTTACCGCTTCTGGGGACGCAATCTTCCTGACCAATTCTGGAGACGTAATCTTCACCGATTCCGGGGAGCTATTCATATCGAGTTCAATTTTTTTCGCAGAGGATTCATGATCATTTTTTCTCGCAATTTTGGAGCCTTCTCTTTTCATGGTTTGTTTCAGTGCCATATAAGTAAAATCGTCATCGTCATCTTCATCGTTATCGTTGTTAGCATCAGAGTTTGAATCTTCATCTGTAGACACATCATTCATTGAGCTTATAAATTTGTTAGACAAGTTAGGCTTCGATTTCGATTGCTCGCTTGTCGTTGAATTTTCCTTCATTAACAGTTTGTTTTCTGCGTTCTGATCAAATCGTTTTAGTTTATCAGCAATACTAGAAGTTAGTCCTGTTGTTGGAGCTGTATCCGTTGTATTTGCACTCTTTTCTTGTCCTTCTTCAGAATTCTCAATTTTGATATTGGGGATTCGGTTTTCCGATGGCACGATGGTCGAATAAACGTCAATTTGAGGAGGTAACGTTAGTTTAGGAATCTCAGAGCCATTATTACTCGTAGAATTAGAGGCAGAGGTAGCTGGTTTTATAGGAGAGACATATTTATCATCATCGTCTTTATGAGAGTTGTTCTTGGCGGTCGACGAATCAATCATCAAACTAAACAGCCCCGTTCCTGATGGTTTCCTCGAAGTTGTCGGAATCATATTAGAGGACGGTTTAATGATTGGACTATTTATTGCCTTCTGAGTGATTTTCAATGGTTTCACAGGAGATTCTTCTTCCTCCACATCATTTAAAAAAATGCGGATTCATGAGGGTTTGTGAACTCCTTTTTCATGTTTATTGTCGATGAAGGATCAGTAGGGAAAGTCGGCGTCATTGGGGTAGTGGCTATTTGTGGCGAGTATTCCAACATCTGTCGGTTATCTTCACTAGTCATAGTGTTGTTGACAACGGAATCTGACTTGATCTTTGCTGAATCGATTAGATTACATATAGCGAAACTAATCTCAGAGATAGCAGCTTGGACAGTTATCTTAGGAACCAAAACGGGGCCATATACGGAGAAATATCTTATGGAAGTAATCGCATGGGATAAAGATGCCTTCAATAAGATGATTTGGTCTTTATATTGTAACAGGTCCGCTGAAAATAATAACTGAGAAACAAGGTTCGATAGTTGAGATAATATCTGGAACAGTTCCTTACCCATATGGTGAGAGGTTGCAGCGGAGCGACCGGTACCTACCGCGGAAAGCCTCGTAGTGAATTGGGTTATTAGATTGCTGGCATTTAAGATGTATTGGACGGGAATAAGACCATCGACAGAAGAATACTTGCTGATGAAAACGTCAGTGATCTTCAAGTCGTGATTGCTGTCGTTCTTCTTTTGGGATAGTTCAGATTCCGATATTTTCTGCTTCAAATTTTCATTTTCAATGGATAATTCGCCGATTTGAGAGTTCAATAACAGTAACTCCTTCTGGAAACTTTCGTCAATGGTGTGGTTACTTGTTGAATCTTTTTTCTTTTCCATCTCATTTGTTAAAGATACTAATCTAGCGTTCAAATCTTCTATTTGGGAGTGCAGATCGCTGTTCAAGTCGGTCAGCTCTTTGATTCTGTCTTCCATGACAGAACTAGAGTTGTCATCTTCAAGGTTTGGAGTTTCAGGGCTTTTCAGTTGTTCACCATCCTTGTCGTTATCGATGTCGTTATCTACCTTGATTATGGGAGAATCGTTCACGTCCCAATAGTTTTTCTGTGTTGTGGTTGGAGTCTTTACCATCGATGTAATGTCATGGACCAGTACTTGAGAGTCAGGCACAGCAGACTCTGTAACAATAGGTTCCAAAGCAGGCTTAGCCTCCTCCTTTTCATCTGTATTTGCCTTCTCATTCTCCAGTTCCTTTGCCTTTGCCTTTGCCTCTTCTGCTTCTTCTTCTTCTTCAGAAGACCAATCGATGGAGGCCATTTTGGGGATAACTAAAGAAGGCTGTACTGAGACGTTCGGAGCCACCTGAGCTTTAGGAGAGTTTGTGGACGTCTTGGCAGAATCGTCGCTATCCCTGACAACCTCTTGTTTTGTCAGCTGCGGCTGCGGTGGCGGCGGTGGTGGGGAATCCAGATCCTTGTTGAACCCCCTCCTCTTGATCTCAAAGAGAATGTCGTCTAGTAAATCATTGAACCGAGTTTGTGACAGATTGGCCAGTTTTTGTCTAGCCTGGTTCCTCTTCATGTGGAAGTTTGCCCTTGGCAGAAGGTAGTCCGGCTGGTTAGCATCTTCGCCGATCCTCCTCTGCAGCTCGTCGGAAACATCTGTACTCAGCTCGTAGAACTGGGACGACGATAACTTCAGCAGCTTGGCTCTGGCCTTCTGAGCCCTCGTCGAGTTCGACCTATCGCGGTTTTCACCTGTGACTTCGAAAAAAGTCTTCAACGACACGTAGTAGTGGTAAATGTCCCTGTGGTGTGCGAGGGAAACCTCACTTGACGTACCCATATTTGTCGTTTCTTTTTTTCAAGTTGTTATCGAGGCTGGTGTTACGTTATACCTCACGCTTGCCTTGCACGTTCTTCTTGCGTATTTTCTAGCGTTCTTCGCACTCCTGGTCAAACCTATCCTAAACGAACTGTACTTGGGCGACTGTAGTATCCTCTGTCGAAGGCCGTTTGATATAATCATGGAATACCTTTTCACAAATGCTTCAAGAGTTTATTCTCATCGTTTCCAAAAACGCGTCGCATATCACCCGGTAGCGGATTTTTTTTTTCTTTCATAAAAAACGCCATAATAAGTTCCAAAATCAGCGATATTTCACAGGATTTCGAGCCTGTTGGTATCGGTCCACGTGCACTAGGGCCCTGTTTGGCGATGCTATCTGGTGGCAGTGGGCTGCTACTGAACTGTCTTAACCCTGGTTTCGCACTGCAGCTTGTAGCCGGCCTTTGTGCCCACTTTCAGCACAAACTTGTATATAAAATATATATATATATATGTATAAGAAATTGAAAGTGGTAGTAGTTATACAGTCCAGGGGTATGGTAGTGCACAGTCTGTGCGAAACACTGCGGTGGATCTGGTCTCTTTGCAGAACAACGCCAGGAACAATGTGGCTGTTTCACTGAGGTTTCGCGTTTTTTCAAGTTTTTATTTCACTTGCTTGATATTGAGAAAACAGTTGCAATGAGGGCTCTCGTTCAAACACAATCCAGTATCGAAGTGGACCAGTGGGACTACCAGCATTAACTCAGGACTGACATGGACACACAGATTCAACGTGCAAAGGATTTGCTCGCACAGAAAAAAATACGCAGAGGCTGCCAAACGCTGCCAACGAAGTTTGGACGCTCTGTCCCAGGGTGGCTCGTTGCCCGATCCTGAACTGTTTACCATCTTTGCACAGGCTGTGTACAACATGGAGGTGCAGAACTCCGGCAATCTATTCGGGGACGCTCTCACGGCAGCTGACGATGGTTCTGGCTCAGAATCCGAGTCTGACGTGAGCGAACAGGAGGATGAGGGCGAAGATGGCCAGGTAGACATGCCCAACTCCAGGATGTTCCAGTTTGACCAAGAGGAGGAGGACTTGACAGGCGGGGTCGAGGACAGTGAGAGCGACGAGAGTGGCGACGAAGGTAGCGAAAGGGACGAGGAAGGCGTGGTAGAGGGGGGCGATGGGGCAGAGCAATCCGCCTTGCAGGCACTGGAGGACTTCAGTCCGCTGCAGGAACAAGACGATGAGATCGAAGACCTGTCGCAGCTCCGCAAGTCTGGGTTCCACGTCTACTTCGAGAATGACCTCTACGAGAACGCCCTTGACCTTCTCGCACAGGCATTGATCCTTCTGGGACACTCGTCCATAGAAGGCCAACCTCCAACCGATAGAACCAGGTCGCGGATCGGCGATGTGTACCTTCTGATGGGGGACATCGAGAGGGAGGCGGAGATGTTCAGCAGGGCCATCCGCCATTACACGAAGGCGTTGGGCTACTACAAGACGCTGCAAGACGCCAACGAGGCCGGCGACAAGACCATAGAAGCAGAGTTCCTCGTCTGCGATGCCCTGAGGTGGGAAGACCGCATACCTACGGAGGACAAGCTCAAAAGGTTCAAGCACGTCGAGGCCCTACTCCAGAACTACATTGCCACTGCCCCCAAGGACGCACAGTTGCAGCAGGCAAGGCTGGCGCAGATACAGGACGACATCGACGAAGCGCAGGACCAGCAGCAACAGCACGGGCCCAAGAGACCGTTTGCGCAGACAACGACCTCCATCGGCTTCCCCGCTCTCGACAAGCCCCTTGACGGCTTCAACGACCTGTCCCAGCTGGTCAAGAAGAAGCCCAGAAGGCATTGAAGCCTCTTTGTGTAACCCCATGTAGCAACATATATACATATACGTAATGTGTATTTCTCCTTCTTTGGTACGGCGATTTAAAAGGGTGAAAAAATATTTAAACATGCCCATCCCTGAAATGGGCAATCGGTTCAAAAACCAAGAATCGTACAATTCTTCTTCTTCTTCTTCTTCTTCTCCTCCCCGCACAAGAAGCAAGAAACACTAGTCAAGAGCAAGTAACCACCATGTCGTCAAAACCAACCAAGAATCAAGGCTCCTCCGGAACGCCTCCCACCACCAAAGACCAGCCCCTCGTGCAGAGGTTCATGGCTGTGGCCAAGAGCTTGCAGTTTGCGTGGTTCACCGGCCACTCCGTCGTGTTGGTCAGCTCAATCCTGTACCTGTTCAAGATGTCCGAAGTCTACTACAGGCTGGTCTACCTCGGTGTCATCGAATCGTTCGGCATCATCATCTACCAACAATTTTTCACCCGCAACGAACCATTGCAGACCCCAGGGGCCGCTGCCACCAAGGCCTCCGTGAAGTCGCGCATTTCAGGCTTGCTGAAGAGCGAAGATGTGTTGTACCTGATTCTGGCCGTCTTCTGGCTGTTCACCCCAAGATTTTCCTTCAGTTTGATCCCATTTTTCGCATTTGCCGTGTTCCACGTCTTAATCTACGTGGAAAAAGTCTTCTTACCAAAGGTCTTCCACTTGTCCAGCAAGGACTCAAGCATCCTCAGATTCATCGACAAGTTCGTCGTTCAATACAATGATCTGTGCATGCACTGGGTCGGGACTGCAGAGTTGCTGATCTTCATCTTGATCCTGTTCAGAGCCATTCTGTGCTTCCAAAGATCCTGGATCATGCTGGCAGTGTACGCCGCCTTCATCAAGCTCAGATACGAAAACTCCAAGTACATGAAAGCCGCCTTCGCTCAATGGAGAGTCAGAATGGACGGGATCATAAGCCACCCGGCTGTCCCACCATACATCAAGAGAGCCTACAACGCCGCCAAGACAAGCCTTGTCCGCCTATCCCAGATCCGTTTGAGTGGTGCCCCACCCCCACAGGAAACCAAGAAGCAAAATTGAGTCCATAATTAATTAATCTACTTATCTACAATTTCAATTCCTTCTAATTACTTTGTATAACATCCACTTTTTCAATTATGTATCAGAAAATATTTCAAGTCGCTCTATCTCTTCTCCCTCTATCCCTCGACCCAGGTTGCCAACCTCATAATGCCTTTGCAATCAAGCCACTGGCTATTATCGTCCACCCCTCTTGGTCCCTTAGTAGGAGTATTTCCGAAGCCATTTTTTCCGAAATGTTCTTCCGGCTCGCTTCTCGAAGATTTTTTTTTCTAGAACATTCCATTGAAGGACTTTTCTTCGAGGATTTTGACGAAATTCCATTCGTAAGCTCTATGGGAATGTGTGAAGGATTTGTTGTATATATAAGCCGCAATTGGGGTTGGTTTTCCCCAAAATAATGTTGAAACTCAATTTAATTTCTTGTTAGGTTACTCTTTACTCTTTTTCTGCTAAGATATAATATATCAAACAGATTTTTATACAAAAACTATTGTACAATGTCTAAAGCTGTCGGTATTGATTTAGGTACTACCTACTCCTGTGTTGCACACTTCTCCAACGATCGTGTTGACATTATTGCCAACGATCAAGGTAACAGAACCACTCCATCTTTCGTCGGTTTCACTGACACTGAAAGATTGATCGGTGATGCTGCCAAGAATCAAGCTGCTATGAACCCAGCTAACACCGTTTTCGACGCTAAGCGTTTGATCGGTAGAAACTTCAGCGACCCAGAAGTTCAAGGTGACATGAAGCACTTCCCATTCAAGTTGATCGATGTTGATGGTAAGCCACAAATTCAAGTTGAATTCAAAGGTGAAACCAAGAAGTTCACCCCAGAACAAATCTCCTCTATGATCTTGAGTAAGATGAAGGAAACTGCCGAATCCTACTTGGGTGCTAAGGTCAATGACGCTGTCGTCACTGTCCCAGCTTACTTCAACGATTCTCAAAGACAAGCTACCAAGGATGCTGGTACCATTGCTGGTTTGAACGTCTTGCGTATCATTAACGAACCAACTGCCGCTGCTATTGCTTACGGTTTGGACAAGAAGGGTAAGGAAGAACACGTCTTGATTTTCGATCTAGGTGGTGGTACTTTCGATGTCTCTTTGTTGTCCATTGAAGACGGTATCTTCGAAGTTAAGGCTACCGCCGGTGACACCCATTTGGGTGGTGAAGATTTTGACAACAGATTGGTCAACCACTTCATCCAAGAATTCAAGAGAAAGAACAAGAAGGACTTGTCTACCAACCAAAGAGCTTTGAGAAGATTGAGAACCGCTTGTGAAAGAGCCAAGAGAACTTTGTCTTCTTCTGCTCAAACCTCTGTCGAAATCGACTCTTTGTTCGAAGGTATTGACTTCTACACTTCCATCACCAGAGCCAGATTCGAAGAATTGTGTGCTGACTTATTCAGATCTACTTTGGACCCAGTCGAAAAGGTCTTGAGAGATGCTAAGTTGGACAAATCACAAGTTGACGAAATCGTCTTGGTTGGTGGTTCTACTAGAATTCCAAAGGTCCAAAAGTTGGTTACCGACTATTTCAACGGTAAGGAACCAAACAGATCTATTAACCCAGATGAAGCCGTTGCTTACGGTGCCGCTGTCCAAGCTGCTATCTTAACTGGTGATGAATCTTCCAAGACTCAAGATCTATTGTTGTTGGATGTTGCTCCATTATCCTTGGGTATTGAAACTGCTGGTGGTGTCATGACCAAGTTGATTCCAAGAAACTCTACTATTCCAACCAAGAAATCAGAAACATTCTCTACTTACGCTGACAACCAACCAGGTGTCTTGATTCAAGTCTTTGAAGGTGAAAGAGCCAAGACGAAGGACAACAACTTGTTGGGTAAGTTCGAATTGAGTGGTATTCCACCAGCTCCAAGAGGTGTCCCACAAATCGAAGTCACTTTCGATGTCGACTCCAACGGTATCTTAAACGTCTCTGCTGTTGAAAAGGGTACTGGTAAGTCTAGTAAGATTACCATCACCAACGACAAGGGTAGATTATCCAAGGAAGATATCGAAAGAATGGTTTCTGAAGCTGAAAAGTTCAAGGAAGAAGATGAAAAGGAAACTGAAAGAATCGCCTCCAAGAACCAATTGGAATCCATTGCTTACTCTTTGAAGAACACCATCGCTGAAGCCGGTGACAAATTAGAACAAGCTGACAAGGATACCGTTTCCAAGAAGGCCGAAGAGACCATTGCTTGGTTAGACAGCAACACCACTGCTACCAAGGAAGAATTCGATGACCAATTGAAGGAATTGCAAGAAATTGCTAACCCAATCATGTCTAAGTTGTACCAAGCTGGCGGTGCCCCAGAAGGTGCTGCTCCAGGTGGCTTCCCAGGTGGTGCTCCTCCAGCTCCAGAAGCTGAAGGTCCAACCGTTGAAGAAGTTGATTAAGCTTAGTCTTAGTGTTAGCCCTTGTAAAATATCCGAAAATTTTTTACTTTGCTTTCCTTTGTATTTTTTAAAAATTTTTACGATAAACCAAATCATATAATAGTATTTTATATAGAGAAATGATAAAGAAAAGAATAATATAATAATAAAAAAAAATCAATAATATTACTATATCTTCACGACAGAAAATAGCAAAAAATCCAGACAGTAAAAAAATGGATGGATGTTACTAGTAACACTTCATGTATAAAAAAGGAAGAGGAAGAGGGTAGTTTAATAATAAAAACTCGATAATATTAATAATCTATATATACATATATATATATCTATATATAATCATTTGTTATCAACCTTGTATTATTAAAATAATTTTTTTTTAAAATTTCTCAAATACGTCTATATTCTCATCTATTTTGTATTGTTTTTTTTTCATGTTTTCGTAAATTCTCCTAATGTCTATAGGATTCTATTCGTAAGGGTGGTGCACTCTAGTTTGCGATAGTGTAGATACCGTCGCTGGATAGAGCACTAGAGATGGCTGGTCTCAATCTGGTGGAGTACCATGGGACACCAGTGATCATTCTGGTGACTTGGTCAGCGGCAATACCAGTCAACATGGTAGTGAAGTCACCATAATCGAAAACGGCTTCAGCAATCTCAATTGGGTATGTCTCAGTTGGGTGGGCGGCTTGGAAGGAGTAGTAATCGGCCAAATGAGCTCTGATATCAGAAACGTAGACACCCAATTCAACCAAGTTGACTCTTTCGTCGGATTGAGCTAGGGTGGTGGTGGCGGCAGTAGCGGCGGCACCGGCAGCGATGGTGGCGACACCGGCAGCGATAGAAGTTAATTTGACCATTGTAGTTGTTTGTTTTTGAGTGATTGCTTTAGTGGTGATATTAGCTTAGTAGGAAAGAAAAGAATGAAGGCATAATCTCAAATATAGCTGATCAAGCTGCCCTATTTATATTTTTTATTTCTTCTAACCATTGGTTAACCAGCTATTGTTTAAACGAACTCACACTCTCCCATCTCATGTCTTGCACTTCTTGCCAATATGAGAGTCCCCTTGTTCTTGAACGAAACACCTTTAGTCGACTTCGTATATGGAGGCAAGTTCTCTGTTATTACGTATTCTTACGGATGCCAAGCATATGCGCAGAATACAAGAATGTTTAATGTAGGGTAGGTTCCCTAAAGAACCCTTTGCGTGCCTGTGAGTGTTGAATTTTCGGCTTAACATAAGGTCCAAAAACAGACTTGGCGCGGACCCTCGTTCAGAAGCCATCAAAATAGTCTTTGTTGATGTGTGCTAAACGGTTGCTAGGCAAAAAAGGGGTTGATTTTGCGAGACTAGTAACCTGCATGATATTAATTATTGTGGGATTCGTACTTTTTAGGAATACAAATTCAAACAAAGTAGCATTCTATGCTGTAAACGAAGCTAAAACGTGCAATCCACAATACCGACCGAGGGAAAAGGGAAACAGTTGGCGCTTTTTTTTTTCTCAGTCTTGACTACCTCAGAAAACTCCGTATTGGAGAATTTAGGCATGGTTAACTTGGCACCTTCTGGTATGTTGGGAATACAGTCTACGAACCTTTATGGGTTTCCTGGGCTCATAATCGGGGTGAACTCAACACGCAATTCTTCTCGAGCACATCTTGAAACAATAGCGTCTCTTGATTGGAAGTGCTATTTTTTGTAAATTGAAACATATGTGGTCATATGGTTCTGATGCCTTGTATCTTAAAATAGATTTCACTGTACGACATTCGGTTCTACAGTACTACCTCTTCTCTTCAAGTTAATTGGTTTATTTCCAAGTAGTACTGAAACACCTGCTCCCTTGGAGCTGAAAAAACAAGGGAAGATCGTTTAGAGGAAGATAGCAAAGACAGAGATGAAGTGATTGGATAGTTCGTTAAGGTCCTGAATGGCGAGCTGAAAGTGAGGTGTGATCCTGGTGAGGAATTAATTTTCTGATTGTATCCCAGAAGACGTATACTGGTCACCGCTCCGGTCACCGCTCCGGTGATTCTAATAGGTACTAAGGTCGGTTCGCGGCTAGTGATAAAACTATCCTTCAATTCCTTTGAGAGAATATGGTAGCAGCTGAATTTTTACGATCCATACAGCACAGCGACTGTCATCATGAAATTTCCTTCACCATCAACAACCAACTCCTGGTTCACCACTCCGCTGTGTCCCAGGATATTCCAAATGTCAGCAAATTTGCCGCGCTAAGTTTGGTCCTCTTTTTTTTACGACGTCTAATGAATAAAGATGCAAAGTTAAGGACAGCATCAATAAAGCCACCAAGACACGACGCCTATTAGGTCCTACTCCTTGAGCGAATACAACCCACAACTGTAAAATTTATTTTTCGGGCGTTGAGGGACCATTCGGAAATGGTTGTGATGATCTGCCTTGCTTGTAAGAGAAGATACAAGCAACTAGCAAACTCCCTTCTTAGCATCAGCACTCCTTGATGCTACGTACAGGCACCAGCTCATTCCTAATATCAACACAAGTGTATTTGATAAGCTTCAAGTCTTTGAAATTGGAAAATTGCATTCAGGCATAATGGCGTCTATTAAAAACTTCCTATGTGCGTATACACAAACTCAAAAGGGCCCTTGTTCTCTTGCAAAGCGTTTCACCACTAAGTTCAAATAAAATGGTCTATATGACAATGGAAAATGTTATTTAGACAATATCATAGGGTTCTTACGGTAACACTAGACCTCAAACATTTTTCGCCAAAATGTAGCTGCTGGCTATATTAAGATTCATAATACTGATGTTTAAAAGGACCTTCCATTTTCTTTCTTGGGAGCTCATTGCAGTGCGTTATCAAAAATTTAACGATTAGAACGCTGAACCCTTATCTTATGTGCAGCCGCTCGTTTTTGTAGCAAACGCATGACTAAGAAGAATGTGATAGAAAGAAGACATTCATGAGGAATTACCGTTCAGTAATGAGGTACAAAAGATGAAAAGATGAACTTATAGTATGGTCCTGTCTAGATTGCCTGATGTTGATGTGGCTAAATAAGGTACACATTGCCTCTCCCTGTAGCACTTTCCACAATATTCTGACTCACACATTGAATTTTTGACCTAAATCTTAGATGCTATACTGCTTTTTCTCTCTAAACCAGGACGACGAGCTCGAGGATAAACTGAAATGAAAAGACCTTGTGTTCACGTCAGGAGTATACTAGAGATTAGTTCGACAGATACTTAGCATTCTACAATTTAACAAACACGCTAAACGCCCCACTCAACCAGCAGTATGTCTCGACACCAATTTCAAAAACATTCAGAAGCACGCGTGTCGCCGAGCTATCCAAATGGATCTGATGTCTAAAAGTGTGCGCAAATATAACGCCAACAAGATAAGATGCACTGAATTCTTCCTAATAGTGCGTAAAAAATAAAATATCAAAAAATATAATGGGGCGAGCTGGGAATTGAACCCAGGGCCTCTCGCACGTTTTGTCTTCCTGTTAGAACAGGGAAGATGCCCAAAGCGAGAATCATACCACTAGACCACACGCCCGATTATTTTATATTAATTCAATAATTCGAATGCAACTTATTGAAAGAGTAATGTTGATTGACAGTCATCATATCTACTGCCGTTTTCGATAGACTAGATCAAGTTTAGTGACTTCGAATAACCAAGGTTGTGATTATGACTCAAACAGTGGAGATTTGTTGAAGTAGTAGTGTTGATAATTAGTAAGTTTAGTAGGTAGTAATAATTAAGAATAAGCAGTTCTTTCTTATTATATAAGAGAGGTATATAAAACGCACGCTGATTGGTTATATGAAACCCAATGGTTCAAGTATAATTCAGAACATTGATAATAGTTTCTCAGGTATAACTCATCTTCTTATATACTAATTCCTGATCAATTAATAGGTCTTTATACTCGTCTTCATCAAGTATGTTTGTTTCAGAACAACATAATTAATATCATATTAAGAATGTTGAGATCGCCTGTTTTGACATAAGAATGTTATGTCCAAGATCATCTTATTCCAACATGCCCCCTTAAAGATATATTATTGTACTCCAACAGATATCTGTTGTGCGTTTGGTTCTTAATTAAGTAATGTAATTATCAATAGTCCGTTGAGGCCAAAATATCCTGTGGTGTTATCTGATTATTCAATACTTTAATAAATCTATCAAAGTCAGAAATTGATACTGGTTTTGTGAGTAAATCTGCTATATTGTCTTTACCATTGATTTTTATTAGTTTTATAATCTTCTCTTTTAGCTTCTCTTTAATTATTTCGGTTTTTATCCATGTGAACTTCTGTTTCGGTTGTAGGTAACTACGATTTAAGCCTTCAATAGCTGGTTTTGAATCCGTAATCATCGTAATTTCTTTATCTTTACCTTCTCCAAGTTCTGTTAAGGTTGCTTTCAGGGTTTCCGAGTCTGCATAACCTTCATAGATAGCATGAAGTTCCGCTTCGGTTGAGGATACGCACTTGTTGGTGCTTTTATTTGAGTATACATTGAAAATGTTCTTTCCATACCAAATTATAACTCCAATTCTTGATTGTGCATCGTATTCTGTTCCAACTGATGCATCTGTGATGGTAGTGATTTTCTTATCTTTGTTGAGGTCTCTATCATAGTGTATTCCGATATTCGTATGTTGTACTAAATATTGTATGATTTTGTAAATCATGTAAAATACCTGTTCATGAGGAAAGTTTACTAATCTAGCTACTTTCTTGACCGCAAATTCAACATCGTATCTACACTTGTACCTAACATAGTTAAGTTCTCCTAGTAGTTGTTGTAATTTCAACACACCGTTTTTATATTCTTTTTCGGTCATCTTTAATTCTCCCTTTTTGGGATCAATCTTGTATACTGATGTATGTGGAATTGAACTTTTTCTAACCTTATCCAATTCCTTTTTATACTTCTCACCCATTTTTTCTATGAATGATTTTAACGTTAAATCCACCGTACCAAGTTTTTTGTTATAGATCAAGTCCATCCCTAAGATGTCTGTGTCCAATATATCATCTATTAGAGTACCAGTGATTTTTAATTCGAAAGTATTTTCTAAGTTGTTTATGAAGTCATCTAATCTTTGTTCATCACTTGCTGCAATCACACAGTCATCAACATAAACTGCGATCATGAGTTTTTTATCCTTGGATTGGTATAGTCCTGGAGTATAAGTGTTATCTTTTAATCCAATACTGTTTAAATATCGTCTAAGATGGTCGTTCCATTCTTTAGGACTCTGCTTAAGCCCATATAGTGCTTTATTTAGTTTAACAACACATCTCCTGTCATGTGGGTGTGGAATGTATATGTCTTCTTCTAATTTCGCATATAGGAACGCATGATTAATATCTAATGTTTTCATGAACATGTTTCTATTGTTTGCAATCATCAGAAATATTTTAATGTGATTATGGTTCAGTGATTCTGTTCCAATAACATTATACGTGTCTGGTGTCTGGATATCACCTCTACAAACAATTCTTGCTTTATAAATACCATTTCTCTTCTTTGAGAATATTGTATTTGTCGGAATTATTAAATTACTAGGAACATCAGATCTGTTGTATTTGACATCTACGTCGAATACATTCATATCCTTGAGATTTTGTAATTCTTTTCTGTATGCCTCTTTATAAGCATGTTTTTCTTTGAGATCAACATTTCTTGAAATAGCTTCATTGTAGTAGATGGTTTTTATTCTCGGTGCAGAACTTGTTTCTGTGTTATCCGGAAGTAGTTTGATTATGTTTTTTCTTTGACGTTTATTGTCTCTTTTAGCTGTGTCATTAAAGGAAGTCTTGTTTTCAATAGGTCTCTTCCTTTTCTTATTAAGAGAATTGAACGCTTTATTTAAGAATCCAGCTTTGTTTGTTGCTGGGTTTTCTATTTCAATTGGTTCATCTGTTATCGCTGATGATTCTAGTGTAGCATCCTGTTTTTCGGCTTTGTTACTATCTACCAATTGTACTAACTCTTCATTATTACCTTTCGGTGAGATACTTATATCAGAGTTGTTTTTACTTTTTTTCTTGTTTGGTTTATCATATGTTTGGTCAGTATTGTCCATAACGTTTACAACCAGGGGCAGGTGATGACTTTCTTTGTCAGTTGAATAGTCATCATTTTGAGTATCATTTTCACTTGATGATGTGACAATTGATTCAGGTTGAAACTGTACGCCTTGTGAGGTTTCATTATCTGAATTTTGAGACTCCACATCTTTTTCAATTTTCATGTGTTCAGGTAATACTTCTGGATCACTAACTTTTTCGAATAATTCTTGCTGTGATTGTAAATCTTTATCATCTGTTAAATTATCCTTTTTGCTTGTAATCGTAACTGAGTCATTTGTAGAATCATGAAGGCTACAATCACTGTCGTCATCTGATAATTCTTTGTAGTTTATTTCATTTCCACTGATATTCTTTTGCATTCTGCTAGCAATATTATCCTCATTATTGATGTTTATAATTTTCTGGCTTCCAACAAGGTTTTCTTGTATTACCGTAGGAATTCTATAAACATTTTCTTCGTAAACATCCTCATCAGTATTACTTGGTTTATTTATTTCGTTTGTTTCACTTTCAGTAGTGATATTTTCTTTCGATTGAAGTTCTGAATCTACATCCATGTTTGTTACATGATCGTATTCATCTTCGTCAGATTCTTCTATGTTAGAGAAAACGTAGTCTAAATTACCTTCTAGATTATCACTAGGAGATGGATATTTAGAATTAGCTTCGATTTGGGCTAGTTCTTCTGTGGTGAACAAGTCTGTAAGTAGTGTAACTTGTTTATGATCATCTTCGTAATCTTCCAGTGAATCATACAACCTTGAAACAGCATCTATGTTTTCTGCTTCATTGAAAGTATCTGATCTGCTTTGATCATCTAGGTATATGTTCTGTGTGTTCCTTAATATTGGATCCACAGCATAGTCTGGAATTGTGTAATTATCGGAAGTGACAATTTTTTTAATAGATGGTACAAAAAATTTGTATCCGTGACTATTAGGATCTTTGCATAATATTATAGCACTAAGTCCTGATGGTTTTAGTTTGTTGTGATTATGATTCCAAATTATTCCTTGTTCTCCGAATGGTAAGAAGGACATGAATCTCACTTTAACAGGTTGACTAGATATCGCCTTTAGCGGCAGTTGACCTGTGGTTTTGTTTTCTAAACAATTTCGTACATTGGTAGCAGATATTACTGCGTATTCCCAAAATTTAATACGTAAGTTACTATGTTTTAACAAAGTTGTTGCATCAGTAACGATGGTTCTGATGTATCTTTCTGCTCTTCCGTTGGCAGCATGATCTTGTGTAGCAGAAAATATATGATGAATTCCTTTTGAAACAAAATATTTTGCGATTTGATCATTTGTAAATTCAGTTCCTTGATCTGAATTGATTTCTCTGACTTTTCTGTCGAATTGAGTTTCCACATACTGAATATTCTTCTTGATCTGTGCCAAGATAGTTTCAGCATTTTTATTAAAATGTGTGGAGGTGATACAATATCTTGTATTGTTATCAACCATAATAAGCATGTATCTTTTTGTATCCAAGTTCGAATTTGATACTGGACCAAAGATATCCATGCACCACGATGAACCAGGTTCATGATCGATACTGTGTTCATTCATGGATCCAGCATAATGGTTCCTTCTCGTGGCTTTTGAAACTTTACAAGTTTCACACCAAAATTCATTTGGTTCTTTAATTAAATCAATACTTTCTTCGTAATGACTATGTTTAATAGAGTTTTCAATTTGTTGAACTCCTGTATGTCCCATTCGTTTATGAGCATCTTTTAAGCTTATAATTTTGGGCTTCAGTCTAATTTTTTTAGAAGAAGTAGGTTGTATCGCATTGATTTTATAACCATATGCAGGATGATCAATTAAGTCATCCATTCTTACGTGAATAATTCCATCTTTTACATGAGTTTTAATGTTCATGTCCTTGTTTTTCAAGGTGGAGTAGTTTTGGTTTAATACGAGATCGGTTTCTTTGGCTAAATCATATCCACTGATAATGGTAGTTTTTTCTTCAGGAACATAATGAGTTAATAAGTAATCATCATTTGTGTTACTTTTTATTTTAATGTATCCTGATCCTTTAACAGGAACTGAGTTATCTTTCCCAATACCGAAGAATTTTACTTTTTCTTTGTTGTCCTCGTACTCGTGTAATAAATTCTTATTATTCGTAATATTGACGCCTGAACCGGTATCAATAATTACTAGAGTTTTGTTTGAACCCTTTTTGTTCTTCTTCTTTTGTCTTTTCAAAAGTTCTGAATGGTTTTGTGCCAGTCTTTGTGTATTCTTTTTGGTTTGAGCCTTGTGAATAATTACCTTTTGAGTAGCTGGATGTAGTAGGCCTAAGTTCTCTGTTTACTTTCTTTCTACAGTTCACAGAGCTGTGTAATTCCGATTTGCAGTACTTACAATTTCTTTCTGTATAATGAGAGTCAGGTGGACTCAAGTCCATTACTGTTTCAATTACGATGTTAATCAGAATTTCTTCAGTTTTTTCATTTTCACTAATTGAGTACATGTGTAAACGTTGTTTAACCGGATTTCTCACAGATTCATGTAAGGTTCCGAGAATTGCTTCTTCTAGAATGTATGTAAGATTTGAACAATCTTGACAACATTTTGAAAGGATCCATTTTTCCATTAATACTAACTTTTGAAGTTCCTTCATTAATAGTTCAGTATTTTTACAAGTTGTATCCACCAACACCTTTTCCCAAGCCTTTAATCTCACATCTCTGCCAAAAAAGCTTGTGTATTTTTTCTTTAAATCACGAATGATTCTAAAGATGTCAACTGTGTTAATGTTCATTATATCAGGACTTTCATCGAAACTGTCTTTGATAATCTTACATAAGATTTCGTTTTCACGAGGATCGATGTTTTGTATTTGTTGATCAAAAATATTATCGAATTCATATTTTTCAATGAATTGTTGAAAGCTGTTCAAAAAGACAGGAATATCTCCAATTTTATTCATCTTATGCTTAAATATCCAATCCTTAGGATAATATTTCCTATTTTTTGAGGTAAATGTGTCGAAATAGTAATGTGTTCCAGTGGAATCATTTCTTTCATGTAACATATGTTGACCTTTTTCAAAATCAATTGTTTCTAACCTTTTTTTTAAGGTATGAATATTATTTTGTACTTTATCGATTTTTCCAATGACTTCCACTAACTTATCAGTAACCAGAGATTCATCTTCTTGTGTATGATTATTCATTATTTCATTCCTTTTGATGATTAATTTTTGTAATAACGTTCTGAGTATTTCTAAATCTTGCTGATCGATTTCAATAGAAGTATCAATACTGTATTCTTGAAGTTTGACTTTTGATTGAACCTGCGTAGAAATGTTGTCGTCAATAACATTTCTTGTCTCATCCCTCACTGGGGTCGCCATGTTGATAATTAGTAAGTTTAGTAGGTAGTAATAATTAAGAATAAGCAGTTCTTTCTTATTATATAAGAGAGGTATATAAAACGCACGCTGATTGGTTATATGAAACCCAATGGTTCAAGTATAATTCAGAACATTGATAATAGTTTCTCAGGTATAACTCATCTTCTTATATACTAATTCCTGATCAATTAATAGGTCTTTATACTCGTCTTCATCAAGTATGTTTGTTTCAGAACAACATAATTAATATCATATTAAGAATGTTGAGATCGCCTGTTTTGACATAAGAATGTTATGTCCAAGATCATCTTATTCCAACAAGTAGTATAGCAAGTACTAGTAAAATAAATAGGCAATTCTTTCTTAGCATGTATAAGAGAGGCATATAAAACACACGCTGATTGGTTATATGAAATCAGATGGTACAAGCATAATTTAGAACTGGATCATAAGGTACCGGACTCAAGCCCCTCCTTATATTGCAGTTCGTAATTGATTTTTCAATTAATAGGCCCTTAAATTTACTACCAGATTTGGTTATCCGTATCATTGTGGAATATATGAATAGCAATAATATATTATTAGTGTTTGTCCCTGCTTTAGTTATAAATCGTATAATAGCCAGTATATACCGTTTATTTAAACAAGATTCTACTATCGTCCATATATTACTATTATATACGGTGTGAAAAGATGACGTAAATTACAAGACCAGTAAGACAAGATTGAAACTGTCATCGTTTTTAATGGAAGCTGAAGCGCAAGGATTGGTATTGCAATAGGATCAATGAATGAAAATGTATAAAGGAAACAGCTACATCTATAATAGTATGCAAAATCACTGATTATATTTAGTGGATTGCTAAATCCATGAGGAGAATCTTTAGTATAATCTATATACATAATGTTACAATACTAAATAATGGAATCCCAAAAGTCATCATACAATTCTGAAATTAAATAAGTTGAGTGTTTACATGTAACAGTATGCACACTAGGATAATGGAAAATGATCAAACGCCTCATATTTATTTATGTTTTGTTTACTTTGAACATTTTGACGGCGTTCCCGTCTATTGTAAATAAAGGTAAGTCTATAACTCCTAATCTCGAAATTAAATTAAACACTTTTTATTATTATATATTATTAGTGTAAGTATTATTATTACTATCATTTATATAGAGAGGACTTATGAGAGCTAGAGTTTCTTACTCTAATCCAGCTCGTCATCGATTTCCATGCTGTCTTCATTGTCATCATAGTTCAATGTATTAGCACCTATAGTAGCCTCGTGGTTTGGTAAGACTTCCAAGCATTCTTCAGCTTCACCAGAGTTATTTTCATCACGGGATTTACCCTTCTTCAAAACAACGTTAACTGTTTCCTTATCCTTGATTTCATTCTTCAAGATTCTGAGAGCTAATTTGTTCAAAATTTCGTTTTGAATCAATCTGTTCAATGGACGTGCACCCATATCATCGGAATAACCATATCTGGCCAAGAAATCCTTGGCTTCCTGTGTCAAATTCAATTTATAATGTTTGTCGTTTTGTTCAAACCTCTCTTCAATTTCCTTTAGACGAATATCCACGATCTTATGGATAGCCTTTCTTGAAAGTTTGTTGAAAACGACAATACTGGAAATTCTGTTCAAAAATTCTGGTCTGAAGTGTTGTTTAACAGCGCCCATGACCAAATTCTTAGTCGAGTCTTGGATCTTGGCTCCTTGTTGGGAATTGATGAATTCGGCACCTAGATTAGAGGTCATGATGATAATACAATTAGAACAATCAATTGTCTTACCTTGACCGGAAGTAATTCTACCATCGTCCAACATTTGTAACATGACAGTTAAAACATCTGGATGAGCCTTTTCCACTTCATCGAATAACAAAACAGAGTATGGCTTGTATTGCAGCTGGTTAGTTAAGAACCCACCTTCATCAAACCCAACATAACCCGCGGTGGTACCCAACAGCTTTGAAACAGCATATTTCTCGCTTAATTCAGAACAGTCGACTCTTATCATCATATCTTCGTCATTAAACAAAAATCCGGCAACTTTCTTGGCCAGCTCAGTTTTACCCGAACCGGACAACCCTAAGAATAAGAAAGATGCAGGTTGCCTTGGATTAGATAAACCTGATCTAGACAATCTGACAGCATTCGAAACGGCTTTGATTGCATCCATTTGACCCACGACTTCGGAAGACAAGTCACGTTCCATATGAATCAATTTTTCATTTTCAGATTCTGATAACTTCTTAACTGGAATACCAGTCAATCTTGCTGCTGTTTCGGAAATGGTATCTGAGTTAACCACGTTTTGAATCATAGAGTTGGGACCAGCACGGGTTTCTTCCTCAGCGACTTGTTGTTCGAACCTATCGATCTGCTTCTTAATGTCTGGGATGGCGAAGTATCTCAAATCAGCAGCAGTGGCGGTATCGTATCTACGTTCAGCGTCAAGGGCCTTATTTTCCAATTCATCCAGTTTCTTTTTAGCTTGGGTTAATTCTTCATGACCGTGCTTTTCTTCGTTGTAGCGTTGCCTCAATGGTTCCAGTTCTTCCTGTAAAGAAGCTTCCTTTTGTCTTGCCAACTTTAATCTGTCCTTCGTGGTAGAATCAGCATCTTCATCCCTTTCCAAAGCCTTGATTTCTACCTGAATCAATTGTAATTGACGTTCCTTGGAGTCTAATTCTTCTGGTTTGGAATCTCTTGCGACAGCAACACCTGCACAAGAAATATCAACTAAATCTAAAGCGGAATCTGGCAATCTTCTATAAGGTAAGTAACGTTTTGCCAGCTGAGCTGCTGTGACTAAGGCACTATCCAGGATTCTTACACCGTGATGAATTTCATATTTGGGCTGTAAACCTCTCAAGATGGCCACAGTTTGTCTTACACTTGGCTCAGCGACTTCAATTTTTTGGAATCTTCTTTCAAAGGCACCGTCCTTTTCCACAATAGATCTGTATTCGTTATTTGTGGTGGCACCGATGACTTTCAATTGACCTCTGGACAAAGCTGGCTTCAAGATGTTAGCAGCGTCATCTTTACCGTTACCCATCAACATATGAATTTCATCAATGAATAAAACGATCAAAGTCTTGGATTCTTCAATTTCCTTCAAGACACCCTTGAATCTTTCTTCAAAATCACCTTTATACTTGGCACCGGCGGTTAGAGCAGCCAAATCCAAACTGAATAGCTTTGCGTTTTGCAAAATCGTGGGGACATCATCGTCAATGATTCTTTGAGCAACACCTTCAATGATGGCAGTCTTACCGATACCTGGCTCACCAATCAAACATGGGTTGGACTTGATTCTTCTTGCTAGGACTCTAATGGTGCTTCTGATTTCTTCTTCACGGCCAATGACAGGATCCAGTTTACCTTGACGCGCTTGCTCGGTCATGTCAATGGCATATTTAGATAAGTATTCCAAAGGTGTGTTTGTATCAGCGCCACGGGAGTCAATTCTTGCATTACCACGAAGTTCGAGAGCTTGTTGCTTGATGGCCTCGATGTCTACTTGGGATTCCTTGAAGATTTGTTGGATAGATGAATCGTTGAAAAGAGCAAATAATATATGGTCTTGGGCTATGAATGAATCCTTCTGTTGTTTCTGAATCTTGGCGGCATCCTGTAGTACTTTACCCAAAGCGTAACTTGGAGTTATCTCGGCGGGTGCAGGTTGCTGTTGAGGAATTCTTACTAAATTCCTATTAACCACTTTTTTGAAAAGGTCATAGTCGTAACGGCCCTTTTCAATCAGGTTTTGGAGATATGGAACAGATCCGTCCTCAGGCGTTTCAATGAAGGCAGCTAGAATATGTATAGGTTGTAATTGAGGATGTTGGTGGTCTGAAGCCAATTTTTGAGCCAATGTCAAAATCGTTAGTGCTCTTTCTGTGAATTGTGTTTGGTCGTTCATATTAGAAAGTTTAGTGTATAATATGTGTAGTCAAGTACTTTTTTGTTGTTATTGTTACTGAGATGAATTAAGGGACAAGAAACACCAAGACAATGAGAAACATACTAGAAACAAACTGAGGTAAGATTACAATGCCTTATATAATAATTGGTAGGTTGCATGACTTTGCGTTCTTTTGTCTTTACTCTGATGTATTCTGCAGATCTTTGAGATGGCCCCCCTGTTGAAAAGTGAAGAAAAAAAAAATCGCGGCCCCTTATGGAACGTGCGAGGTTCTTCTAGTAATAGGTTCTAGAAAATTCTAGAAAATAAAATATATTATAGTACACATAGAACATTGATGGAAGCATTATGGAGGCATTGTATTGGTTGCCATGGACGGCAAATGATTCAATATAGATGTATAATAAATAAAATGAATAAATAGATAGATAGATAAATAGGGGAACGGATCTCTAAACCATGAAACTTTCGCCACAACCGCAGGTGCCTTTGGAGTTTGGGTTCTTGAAAACGAATTTGGAGGCCAACTTATCGTCGACCCAGTCCATTTCGCTGCCAATTATGCTAAATAAGGCCTTCGAGTCAATGACGATCTTGACGCCATCTTGTTCTACAACCTCATCAAATTTCCCCGGCTCATTGATGTACTGCAAATCGTAAGTTAGCCCCGAACACCCACGGTTTCTAGCGCTCACTCTGATCAACTTGGGGTCTGGCTGCGCCAGAAGTCCCCTCAAATGCTTGATTGCCTTCGGGCTCAGCGTGATGAGCGCCTTGCGAGGCCTTAGTGTCCTCTTTCTTTTCTTTGGGGCCTCCGCGCACGCACAGTCGTTCTTGGCAACAGCAGCGGCCATCTGCTCGTCTATGGTTTGCTTCTGCTTCCTGAGGGCCTCTTCATGCGACTTGATGGTCTCCGCCGAGGGGAATGCATAGCTGGACCACTTCGAGCTTTTAGCGGCCTCCTTGGACGGGCCGTTGTTGGAGACTATAAACTTGAAAGCCTTCTTACCCGAGTGCTGAGCATCCGAAGAGGCCGTCTCTGTCGCCGTGGGTGCCGTCTTTGGTATGAATCTTAATTTGAAAGGATGTACGTTGTTCATCATGCCAGTCATGGTGCCGTTCGCACCGCCCCGCAAACAGCCTCCCGTTGAGAGGAACCGTTGCCCCAGCAGCACCGAATTCCTGCTGCCTATCTTCATCATTGTGTTATGTTTATTAGTTCGACCGTTGTTGCGTTGTATTGTGTTGCGTACCTCGCTTGAAATAATCTTCTTTAGACCAGCTAAAATATTGTAAAACGGCAGCGAATAAATAAATAGGCAAAACAGTAATAAATAAATAAATAATAGTTTCTCAGTTAGGTAAACAATTAACAAACCTCGCAAGAATCCATCACCTTGCTGTCTGCCCTTCTTTTTCCCTTTCCTTTATCAATCAAAAACCGTCTCGACTTTCTTCTTCCTTTTCACCCGTTGAAATTCCCTGTCGATTTTGAATCGAAAAATAAAAGAAGTCATCGATAACCCATTGCCGGGTAACGGGCGCTCCAGCCAATCAGAGCCGAGGATATGACTAATTGGCTCGGGCCCGGGTTTCGGCAAAGGGTCCGCGCTACGCCGAGAATCGGCCATAATAAGAACAATACCACCAATGTATTTATTCCTGTTAGAGAAAAGTTATTAATTATTAATTTAGTGTTTATTTAGTAACTATGAGGTTGCATTCAACATAGAAGCGTACGAGGGAGGAGTATTAAAAAGAAAGGTAAAAGAAAAGAGGATAGCCGCGACTCTTAGTACTCTAGTGTGTACGAGCGGAGGGGGGGTATTTGTTTGTCTGGTGGTAGTAGTAGTTTATTTTTTGTTTTTGTACCAGCTCACACTGTATAGTGTCTATAATGTTATGCGGATATCGAGTCTTCGAGTGGGGGGAAGACGAAATAATAAAAAAATGCAAATGTAGAAAGAACATCTATGCTTCTTGCTCTTAAGAGGCGTAAGCGTACTTGGACTTTCTTCTTATAGTTTCACCGTATTTCAAAAACAGTAAAGGCACGGGAATCATGGCTGCAGAAAATAGACCTAACAACAAACCGGCCCAACCAATACCCATACCGCGGAACATGTAACCGGCAAACAGCGGGAAGCACGCACCGAATCCGGATCTCATGAAAGTGTTTGCAGCGACGGCGGAAGCGGCCAAAGGCAAATACGACTCGATGATATAGTTCAGACATGGTAGGAAAATACCCATCAGACCAAACCCAATAAAGGAACCGCCTACTGTGGGGACCATCCAATGGATCTTGTGAGGATAGTAACCTGTCCAACAGAACCACAGGATACCGATGGGGAAAATGGTACCGGCAATGATCATGGCGTACAATCTAGCCTCGGGGACTAAACCACCCTTGGCTTTGCACCTTCTCAAATAGTCGTTGTCCATGTACCAGATAAAAGCAGCGCACACCACCATACCGATAATCAAAGCGATATATGGCAATTCACCGTTTTCGGTAAATCCGTAACCCTCTACAAACACAAGAGGGTAGGCTTCTAGCAGTAGATACAGGATACCGTAGACAAACGAGTTGTAAATAGTCACGAATAGTAACAATGGTTCCACGAAAAGCATCACAATAGGTCTCGTCACGGTTTTTTGGACGATATCCTTGATGGACAATTCCACGTCTTCATGGGCAGCATGAATACCCCAGTTATTACTTTGCTTTCTCATCTGCTTGGCTTTGTTGACCAAAATAGTAGGGTGATGAGTTTCTTCGAAAAACAGTGCGATCAAAACGAAAACAAGAGAGGCGAAACAACCGACAACGTATTCCAACCATCTCCAGGTGGTTCTTTGAGCAATGTACGAACCCATAACAGGAGCTAGAATGGGGCCCACAAAGACACCGAGGGCAAACAGGGCAATGGCTTTGCCTCTCACGTTAGTGTCGAACATATCGGCAAACGCAGCAGGCACAACAGCCATGGGGGCAGCACCGATGAACCCACCAAAGAATCTACAAATGAAAATGGTTTGCAGATTCTCCGCGGTAGCCACAGCAAACTGGAAAAGGGCAAACCCAAACGCAGACAACACTAGAACACCCTTTCTCCCGTATAGTTCAGAAAGAGGCGCATAGATGATTGGCGACGCAGCAAACCCAAGAACGAAAAGAGTGATACCGAGAATGGCAACGACTTCGATGACGTGGTAAATCTCACAGATTTGCGGCACGGCCGAGGCAAAGATGGAAGAGCACATAGCAATGGCTATACAATCCAAACAAAGAACAAAACACAGCAGGACTTTTTTTTCTTCATGGGCCAGTTGAATGGATGCAGCGGATCGTTGGGCCCATCGAAAGTCACCTCGAACTGGTCTCTATTAGGCAACGTTGGTGGGAAGGGTCTCTCGCCACCCATGGGCGGACAGTGGGAGTAATCAACTTCTATACGGTCGGGTTCGTCGACGGATCCGGTCAGGATTTTCGTCAGTCTCCTGGTGATCTTGACGTCTGATTCCGCCGCGGAATTCATGGTCGTAGTTCTTTGCAGTCCGGACTCCACGGCACCAACGTCGCTTTCCGTCGCCGTGGTGTACTTGGCACCTTCACCTGTGAAATCCACTGGTTCAACCCCAGTGGTGCCCGTGGTGCCCACCGAGCGCGTAGCGCTCGATGTGCTCCTTGACGAGTCCGATGGCATTAGGTTGTTTTCCTTGTTGGAAATGCGGGAATGATCCGACATGGTTTCTTAACTGGTCTATTATCTTTACAAAGATGAGGGAAAAAAAAAAAGAAAAAGCACTGGGCCGATAAGACTTTCTTATTGCTATTATGGAGAACGAAGAAACAGTTTTCAGTGTATTCGTCTTTTCTTTTCCGGAAACCAAATCGCCCCTGAACAAAGACTTCACAAGAACGCAAGCACAGAGAGAGAAATTAGTTAAGTTGAACCAAATAGGGTATCCTTTATATACTGGCTACATGCGCAGGTCCATTTCTCTGTACACATCGGAAAAAAAGCACTGTTTAACGTTAAAATTTTCATTTCTTTTTTGTTTATGGAATTCCTACGAGTGTTTCCATTTAAGGTAAATGGCTCGGTACGCAGAGTTCTGTGAACGGACGGACGGAAAATCTGGAATGGCTTTGCTGTGCGGCGGTTTCACAGCGACGGCGACGGAAGCTGTGAAGGTTTTCCATTCCGCGTCCGTGCCCGCTCCTTTCAGTTCCCGCTTCCGCTTCCGCTTCCGCTTCCGTGGAACACGGGCCTATGTGCCACAAGCCGGTGCGGGTTTAGTACGCTGAGCCGGGGCTACTGGGCGAGAGATTTCTCGGGCTCTGCCAACCGCCTACAGATATACCAGCCGGGCTAAGAGTAAGTTCATCAAGCTGCTTTACTCGTGCTGTGGTTAGCTAGTCCAAGCTTGGCAGCGTCAAGTGGTAGTAGCTAGCCATACGAAAGTGGTTTTGGGCTTGCCGCCACAGAGGTCACCGGACAGGACCCTGGATCAAACTTGCCCATTTGGACACATCATCAACATATGCTAAAGGCCGTCAAGGGGAGAGCGCATGTGGGCCGTCGTTTAGGTTTCGTTCCCTGCACTACGCCGCTTTTCTCGCACCAAAAACTGCTCGGGTTTAAGAGCGCCTTCCTTCACCCGTATAGGAAACAGGGGGAAATGGAATTCCTCTCTTTGGCCATTGTTGTTGTTGTTGTTGTTGTTTTGTTATTACTAGAATTAAATAAAAAGAAAAGAAACTAGACTATGTAGAGGGTAGGATAGGATACTCATAATGGGCTTGTTTCTCTCTTCAGCCACTTGTATGAAATGCTTTGAGGTTGCAGAAAGTGTACCACCGTTCTCCATATCCTTGAATGGTACTCGTTGATGTGCTTTTTTTCTTCCTCGCTTAGTAGCTTGGTGTTGATCAGTTTCCTACAGTATGGCACTACGGTTATGTTTTCGAACTTCAGGAACTTGCTCTTCGACGAGGCTTTTTTGATCAGCATGTCGCTTTCTATTCTGATACCGTACTCGCCATCCTTGTAGTACCCGGGCTCGTTGCTTATGATGTTTCCTGCCATTAGCGGGAAGTTCATCAGATGGGGCCGGGACCCGACGCCCATGGGCCCTTCGTGCACGTTCAAAAATGATCCGATGCCGTGGCCCGTGCCGTGCTTGTAGTCCAGCCCGCGCGACCATAAAAACTGTCTGGCAATGGCGTCGATGCTGGACCCGGGCGTGTCTTCAGGGAACACCAATCTCTCCAGGGCCAGCCCGCCCTTGAGCACCAGCGTGTAGTTGTCCATCTCTTCTTGTGTGGGTTTGGTCAGATGGATGGTTCTTGTTATGTCTGTTGTTCCCTCGAGGAACTGCGAGCCGGAGTCGCAAAGATACATCTTTGTGGGGTCGATCATCGAGGAGTTTTCCGCCGGTGGTGAATAGTGTATGATAGCGGCATTGCTGCCGGTGGACGATATCGTTTCGAATGAGTTGCCCATAAAGTTTCTTTGCGTTTTTTTGATCTCGATCAGTTTTTCCGCGGCACGATATTCGTCTATCAATGCCTCGCGCGCCACCAGTTGTTGTTCCAGCCACGCAAAATACTGCACCAGGCATACTGCGTCTTTGACTTGCGCCTTGTGTGCGTTTTTGATTTCGATGTCGTTTTTGACAGATTTCAACACATCGATGGGCGAGTGAACCATGCGATAGTTTGGCGGAGCCGCCTTGCTCGTCGCTTGGCCGATACTTCCTTCAGGAACGTTCAAGCAACGAACCATCTGCCACGATGCTCCGTCAGGAATCAAAAATGTGTGGTCTGTGGAGGAGGCCTGGGCAGTGACTTTGGTTAAGTGCTGCCATATCTGCTCGTAGGGCCTGACTTCAATATCGTTTTCTTTGAAGTACTCCGAAATAGCATCATTGAAAGAATTGTTTGTGAAGAGAATAGTCTTCTCTTCGTTAATGGCCACGTAAGAGAAGAAAACTGGATTGTAGTCAATGTCGGACCCCCGCAAGTTTAGCAACCAGCAAACTTCGTCCAACGCAACGACTATGAAAGTCTTGGTGGGCGCTGCTGTGGCGCTTCCGGACTTATTATTTAGTTTTGCCAACAATTTTTGCTTTTTGTCTTTGAATTCTTCACCGTGAAATTCATATCTCAACAACAGTAATTCGTTGCAAGGTCTATTGGGCAAAGTTTCGAAACCGGACCAAATACTGTCGATCAGGTTTTCATCCACGGGCACCAGCTCCACTTTACCCTTGGCTTTATATTTGGTGTCAATCAATCTACTGAACGACACGTATTCGTTAAAGGTGATTAGTTTAGGGTCAATACCTATTTTCAACACCGTTTCATCTTTATTGCCAAGTCCCTTGGCCATTTCCAAAGCTTCTCTGATACACCAGTCTTCCCAGGTGATCGGGTCTTCATTCTGTTTCAAAAGTGTCCAGTTATAATCCAGCTCTTGTCTGGCCTGGTTGAAGTATCTACCGTCGGTGCTCAGAATAGATTTCCCGTCCGGATGGTCATCGTTGAAATTTAGCAAATCTCTAGTGATACAGGCGACACCAGCAGATCCGGAAAACCCGGATATGAAAGCGCGTCTCTGATCTCGCAACGATACGTATTCGGACTGGTGCTCATCGCAACTGGGCACAATATAACAGCACAAATCGTGTTTTTTCATCTCTTGGCGCAGTTTCAATAGTCTCTCGGTGGTATTAACCTCCCTATTAATAGCACAAAGCGAGTCACAGGAATAAACAGACCCGTTACCGGCAGCGCTACTCCCACCGGCTCCCTTCAGGTCATTAAGCAGCATGCTGGATGACCTCCGTGAGTTTTCTAGCTTCCTTAGAAATAAAGAAGCCCTACGTCCCTGTCTGGACAACAGACCCGGTGAGCACGTACAGTCTGCACATGGTCTGAATGGTCTGGAACTGTGGGATGTCGATGATCCCTTCATACCAGCGCTCGATACATGGGATATCGAGTGAGCCCTAGCTTCGCTAGTGGATGGTTTCGAAGTCATACGGAAGATT
This sequence comes from Saccharomyces x bayanus, assembly GCA_019431265.1. NCBI lineage: Eukaryota > Fungi > Ascomycota > Saccharomycetes > Saccharomycetales > Saccharomycetaceae > Saccharomyces > Saccharomyces x bayanus. Next base: position 85,827 of record CP080215.1, on the reverse strand, counting down.
ATTTGTTATTATTGTTTTGGCTCCTATGAGTTCTTTTTTTTTTAGCTATATATGCAGTCTTCTTTCCAACTTTTCTTGCCTTATGTGCGTTTTGTAAAATACTGCACCTATTAAGACTGACTCAGTTTTTGTATGTCTCTTTCTTCTTGTTCCATCCCTCAATGGAAGCACTTTGAAAAAAAAAGTAGAGGAAATTCCGGGAAACGGGGTGCCGTACATAGTGGTAACCCGGAAGAGTGCGGGTAACCCGAGTGGCAAAAAATAATATATAACGGCGAGTATTTCGGCGGCTAAAGGATAATAAGAAAGATAACAACCACAGCAAAACGGATGTTCGTCCTTTGATCATGAAAGCAATCCTGACTGATCTAAGCAACATCAAGACTTTGTCTTTGGAGGTTACAAGGAGGGTAGGACAAATTAGGCGCCCTGCACCATTGTTTACGCTTGAGTGCGACGGATTTTATTTCCCTTGTTGCGTTTGTTGCGATTGTTTCCAGAGGAGTTTTAGGTGCCAGTTGATCTGAAAGCATTTAGCAAAACTACAGGCTTGTCGAGCTCTGCAATTTGCGCCCAATTCGATGTTACCATTGTTGGGTTGAGGGGTAAGACTGCATGCTATTTAGCCGCCGATGGTTGAGAATAAATTTTATGGCACTTGTGCGTCCCTTCTTTTGTGTGTGTGAATATGTGTGTGTACTTGAGGGTTTGGAGACCTCCTGGTCTTATACCACACTTTCGCGGGTGAAAAATATTCGACTGTCATTCCTCTATTGCGATGTGGATATCGTTCCAACGCGTAATAGGTTGGCTTTCTACCTGATTTGAGAGGAAAATGAACGTTTCAAAGATGTTTCCCCTCGTCAATGATGTTCGACACAAAAGCTGAACGGGCAAATGATCACACAAGAGGTATGGATCCCGCTTCTTTCTCTCCCAAATGGGCCTTTGAACATTGCTGTGCGGGAATATTCAACAGTTGGCGTTTTATTCATTGTTTACTTAGGCGGGTAATAGTTGTTATTAGCCAAGCGCGATGACGAACAATGTACTTTTTTTTTCCTTTAGAACGTTTGTTGCCCACCGGAAAAAAACAAGAAAAATACTAAAGGTCAAAATCAAAACGCTAGCAGATGTTTTAAGGGCAAAGGTGGATCAGTAAAGAAGGAAGGGGGAACTCACTAAAATTAAAAGAAATAAAACACAGCTCCCGGAACATGGATGAAAAGTTGATAAAACAGTCAATACTTTCATCTTCCAATGATGAAAAAATAATATACAAATCACGAATAAAGAAATTTCAGAAAAATCATAAATTCTATATTATTTTGTTGGTTTTCATTGCAATCTTACAATTCATATCAATAGCTTTTTTCACGCGCGGGTTCTTACTCTCAAGACACGTTCTTGATAACATTTCTACCCAAAATGAAACGACCACGTTGCATCCAAGGTTCAACAAAACCGTGGTTCTAGTCATTGATGCTTTGAGGTTTGATTTTGTTATCCCTGTTGATGAATCCGGTTCGAACCACAACCTGAACTACCACAATAACATACTATCACTATATGACTCTTTTGCAAACGACAAGGACGCATCTTCTTTACTGTTGAAATTCATTGCAGACCCACCAACTACCACCTTGCAAAGACTTAAGGGTCTAACGACAGGTTCCTTGCCCACTTTCATAGATGCTGGATCGAACTTTGATGGAACTGTCATCGAAGAAGACAATTTGCTCAAGCAGCTCCACTTGGCAAATAAGACGGTCAAGTTTGCTGGAGACGATACCTGGATGGCCCTATTCCACCCATTCTTGTCTAACGATAGTTTTCCTTTGGAATCGCTTAATGTTTGGGATTTGGATAGTGTTGATAAAGGCGTTATGGATTACTTTCACGATCATTTACAGCAAGACCAAGAATGGGATGTGATGATTGGGCACATGCTAGGTATTGATCATGTAGGTCACAAATATGGGCCAGACCATTTCACCATGAGGGAAAAGCAAGTGCAAGTGGATGAGTTCATCAACTGGATACTAAAATCCATTGATGAAAACACCCTGCTGGTTATTCTGGGAGACCATGGTATGGATCATACAGGCAATCATGGAGGTGACTCCATTGATGAGTTAGAAAGCACTTTGTTTCTATACTCAAAGAAGCCAAATCTATGGAAACTAAAAGACTCTTCCAATTACGACATTAGCGCTTTGGGACGCGATTACCGCTCTGTGAGGCAGATCGATTTAGTGTCCAGTTTATCTTTATTACTCGGTCAACCTATTCCATTTAATAATCTTGGATGGCCAATTGATGAAATTGCAAGAAACGATAACGAATGGTCCGAGTTTGTCGGCTTAGCTATAAACCAATTACAACTATACAAGGATACGATGCAAATCCATCATGCCAATGACGAAATACTGAAGCCACTAGCAGAAAATATATCAAACGCTTCTCCTAAAAATAATCCTAAAAAATTCATTAACTTGGGGCATAAATATCAAAAAGTATTTTTACAAACCTGCGAAGAATTGTGGGCAAAGTTCGATTATTATTCAATTGCCACCGGTATAATCTTACTCACCATCTCTTTAATTCTATTGATATCCATCACAAAATTAATTCCTTCCATCGTCGTAAATCAAATGGTTCCAGAGTTTGTTCCAGGTATTATTATTATGGTCTTGGTCACAAACTTGTGTTTTCATGGAATCTTCTATGTTTACCAACAACCAACTTTTGTAGATCAATTTTGGGGTACCCTATTAGCGACTGCTGTTGGTATCATTATTGGTTGTTATATAACCATCTTTGATAGGTATAACTTTATTTGGATCGCCATGAGGCTTGGTGAAACATTAGCCGATTATTGGTCAAGAATAGCCGTCATGTTTATGATCATACATGCTTTGCTTTTCACTTCCAATTCTTTTTACTGTTTGGGAAGATAGAATCGTGGCTTTTCTTTTATCCACTTTTGGTATGCTAACATTATATGAATTTGTGTTCTTACCAAAAAGACAATCTACCACGGCATTATTGACTGCGACGATCAGTGAAAAGGAGGGAACCACCTCAGGCGTGAATTCTTCAACGGCAAATTCAAATTATTTACCACTAACAAGGTTTGCAAGATTATTAGGTGGTTACCATTCAGCAGTTTTAATCGTTTTTACCAGGTTAGCTTCTACCATTACTATTTGTAGAGAAGAACAAGGCGAATACTGTATTCCAACTTTCAATAATCAAAATAATTCCGCTTGGTGGGTATTGGGCCTCTGCTTCCTGATGATATTTATACTGCCTGCGTGTATCACTGGTTATTACAATTTAACATCGTCATACCAAGCTGCAGCTCCGATATGGATAAACGTTTTCCTGAAGGGTATCCTTGGTTTGAATTTTGTTTATTGGTCACTGACTTCATTAGAAAATAATAATGCGACAATAACAATACCGTTTTTAAGTAATCTAACGATTTTCAAATTCACTTTGGCTAGAATCATTGCCGGCTTCTCATTGATCGCCTCTAACGTAGGTTGGTTAATGGGGCCACTCTGTATTAAATTAAATGTTCACAATACTGACGTCAAATCTCATGAAGCTACCATTTTGGGCTACACCAATATTTATGGTTCAGAGTTTTTCCTCTTAGTCATAAACGTTTTGATGAGTATCCTTTTCTTCAATAAACCTCTGGCTCAATTATCATACTTCCTCATGTGTAACCAACTACTGTCGATTTTAGAGATTATTGATCTTTTGAAATTGAAAGAAAACATAATTGGCCCCATTGCTCTAGGACTCTTATCATACCAACACTTCTTCACCACAGGTCATCAAGCAACTATTCCTTCAGTGCAATGGGATATTGGATTTATGCTTTCTGAAAAAATCACGTTCCCCTTCACTCATATAGCCATCATCCTGAACACTTTTGGACCCCAAATCCTCGTTTCTTTATCTGTAGCGTTATTAACGCTATGGTCACAGCCTCCAGATGTCTTGAAGCCTCAAACGCTTTTGGGAAGAATTGTTTCAAACTGTGGTATACTACTCACGTACAACACCATTTTGTGTTTGAGTTCATTTATTTGGGTCACTCACTTCCGTAGGCATTTGATGGTTTGGAAGATCTTTTGCCCAAGATTTATATTTGCTGCTTTAAGTTTAATAGTCACTCAACTGGTGGTCACATTCGGCACCATTGCATTTGCTAGTGGGAGATTGATTAAACATATCAATGACATTTTCTGGAAATGATAGCACGTAGTCTCGCTTCTCATCTCTCCCGTACATAGACAAACATACTATATATGCGTGTAATATTGATACACATCGACCATGTTTATTTCTTGCAAGATTTTAAGAGGAGGAGCACTCATTATCTACAACCCTACTTGTTTGCGATCCAACATTCCATTTCTTTGTACTATTGTTATTACATTTTTCTCTTAATTGTCTCTATTCGCTCATAGTTTTTTCTCTTTTTCCACAAAGGTAAAAAACAAAAACAACTAAAAAAATCAAGATCAAAAATGACCTTTGTTTACATATTTAAAATGTCGAGGGTTTGAAGCATCAATAGAAATATTGTAGGCGTCTAATCTGCACAATTATTTACTGCTGAATACTGAGGAAAGAAGGAACAAAATATAATCATGGATGACTTTACAATTTATAGTACAATTGCCACAACAGCTTTTTTACAGGTTCCACATTTATACACCACAAACAGATTGTGGAAGCCCATTGACTCCCCGTTTTTACTCGAGCTTCTCCAAAATAATGTGAATTTCAAAGACATTATAAACAGAAAGGCAATTTGCCACGTAGAACCATCGTGGATAAATCTAGATGCCACAATTGTTAACGATGACATGATCTCAATAAAGGCAACTAGTAGCAATATGGAACTCAATACCATTAGTCGAGTTTCTTTACCCTTGCCCATGCATGGGGATGACGCCACGGTAGAATTGGAAAAGATGAAACGTATACTAGCAAATCTAAGTGAAAAATTTAATCTGGAACTAATCGTTACTAAAGAACCAACTTATTTGGCAGCAAAGCCAACTAGTGAAGACAATGAGTCATGCCTTTACTTACATGCACTAGGGTTGCAGTCCAATTTAATGGAATGCGAACCCCAATTATTGGCATTTTTGGATTTAATAAAGAAAAATGGGATGACTTTGCCTCCTCAACACTACATCGTCGAGCCAATGGAATTAGACTCTTATTCCATTCTCCCCTTATACATGGGAGTAGATATGGCTAATTTCAAATATATATCGAACGTTTTCAAAACCAGTATCTACGCGCCTTCTCTTATGACTTTGTCCAAGGATTTTAGGGCAAATCCACAGATATTTTTCTCTGGAACCATCCATTCGTTAACTTTATTAGCCAAGAAAACCCTAAAAGAGTCCATCGACCTTGATTCAAAGAAGTTTTTTTATCGCAGATTGACCAATATTACCCCAGGAAAATTACTATTCATTCAAAAATATCGCCAACAAAAGATAAACCAGTTAATTTTGAAATACCAGTCGCTCATTAGGGTCACTAATGAACACATTGAATTCCAATCGATCTCTACAAACCTTTTAGAGATGGTTGTAAAAAATTTCACCATCCATGTCCTCCACGAGATTGTAGAAGTCCAGATTTCCCTCAATGAGAACTGCGAAATTTCTCCAAAATTAATAATCGATAGTATTTTTAGCAACCCAAAAAACGAAGTCATAGTAGTTACTCCAGGGAAAGAGTCGTTCAATCAATTAATGATTGTCGGCAATCAATCCTCAACTGACGAAGTATCTGATAATTCCATATTACATTACCTGTCTCATTTTATAAGTGGCCCAAATCAAATCATTAATTCGAATCTAAGACAGATGAAAGCCATTTTTGAAATTCATCCAGATTTTGAGGACTTCATATCGGGTAAAAAAAATGGTAAGCTGACACGTATAATGGAACTGTCCGCTTGTTTGATCCAATTGGAAATGGAAGAAGAGGATGATAATCTCTATCTAAATTTAGTTAGCGATTCTTTCTCTGATTTCATAAAGTCGTTTAAAGATGTCATGAATGAATTTCCTGCAGAAGAATCATTTTTCATTCCAGAAGTTTACCATAGACCTATTATAGGCACTGGTGGGTCATTGATTCAAGCTACAATGAGGAAACACAACGTCTTTATCCAATTTTCCAATAGTTTTAATTTTCCGCAAAACAGAATTTCCATGGTTAGATATGACAATGTAATAATCAGATGTCCTAGGAAAAATAAAGCTAATATTTGCTTAGCTAAGAGGGAGTTGAAAGATATTGTTCAAGAGTACAATAACTTACAGTCGAGAACGCCTATTAGGTTCTCTAATGGACAATATAGACATGTTTTAAACGTTAATGGCGAAAAAAATATTATAGGTCAAATTGAAAAGAATGAAAATGTTTATATCGTGATACCCTTGGAACAACCTTTAGATGCAAATTTACAGCTATCCATACGAGGTAATGATGAGAATACGTTAAAAGCCGCTAATGAACTAGTCAATGGCGCGTTTGGCCACGAATATGAACTTAGAATAGATAAACCAATAGATGCTCGCAAGGAATATGAGTTCTATAATTTGATTGTCGTTCCTTTTCTGCAAACTATGAATATAATTGTCACTTTTGAGAAAGACCTTATCACTTTCACTATTGATAAGGACACAAGTGAAACCACTTTAAATAAAGCAATCGAATTGCTATCTGATTATATGGGAACACAAAAGAGAAAAATAATATTCAAGAAACTGATCAAAGAGTTTGTTTTACCGTCCACGGTCAACAAGAATAATGCTACGAATGGTAATTTGAAACCAATGCATAGTACCAAAAATCGTAATGCAACCATCGGTAATATCAACTCTTTGGGAAGTCCACTTCAACGCCAATCGAACAGCCTCAACTACAAAATGCCCGCGGTGGCACCAGCAGAGGGTGCTCGGGCCATAAAGGGATACATACCTAATAATTATTACAACGGACTTGGTTATGGCTATGGTTATACATATGAGTATGATCATAATGATACGAACTTTAATCAAGTGCAATCCCACCACAGGCAAAACTATCAGAATGGTAGAAAATAAGGTAAGAGAATTATTCATATAGTTACATTTATGCACCTTTTCAATAGATGAACATACCACATACAATTAGCATTACGCACAGGCAAAATCCATCTGTATATACTGTTTTATGTATAGCAATATGTACCAAAAGCCCCGCTTTCTCATCCAAATTTTTCATACGTTTATAACCTTGTACCCAATGATTCATTGAGGTGTACCAGTGTTGTGTCGAAATCACTGAATATCTTGAAAACCGGAATCTTTTTCTTATCACCTTTATTTAATTTGATAGGCGGACTGACTTTTGTCCTTAAATGAGAAAATTTGACATCAAGGTCATCATGGCCTACTCCTCTATTTAGGGCTGATCTATACTTTTCATATTGCATGGTTAAAAGATTTTTCAAGATTTGCCTGCAAAACGTATTGTCTCTTGCGATATCCCATTTTTGGTCCTTCGTTTCAGGTAGGTATGAACAGCTTTTCAAAATGAATTCCAAAGTTTTTTGCATCTCTTCTGTGGGGATTACCTTTTCACCAGATTTTGTGTTGCCCATAGGCTCGGGGCTAGTTTTTGACTGCAAACCTTTAGGATTTAACACTAAATATCGTTTAAGTTCGTAATCTTCTTTAGTAAATTTATATCGAAGATAGTCGCTGTACGTATCTCTGACCATTCTCACATTCGATACAAACGGTTTCAGCCTCATAAACCTGCGATAAAAAACCTTTACTACTGTGGTTCTTCCCTCAGGAGAGCCTGCATCGAGCTTTTCAAAGTGCACAGGAAGCTTATATTTGGAATGTGACTTGATAAGCGTATACTCCGAGTTTATAATGGCCTTTGCTGTTGTTATTGTTACATACGGTTTGCCCATTGTTGAATTACTGATTCGTCTGGGAGCCATATGTGCTATCACGATACCTTTCAATCAGCGTTATTATGCTTACTTTATTCGGTTGTCATGGCAAACCTCCATGTTCGTTGTAAATGACTTCACTTTCAAAATTTTTCATTCAGCTCATCGCATGTTTTGAAAAATTGTGTAATAATCAGCAACCGATGAGCGAATGGATAGCTAAATAGCGTAAAAGAGCAGTATCAGTGTCAATAATAATCAGCTGGTGCTAAATTTGGAAAAGAAATGGCCAAATTAAAGTCAAAAAAGAGCTCATTAACTGGATCGCTAGACAACAAGATCGTTGATCTTATCTACCGTCTCTTGGAAGAAAAAACTTTGGATAGAAAAAGATTATCGAGACAGGAGAGCCAAGGGGAAGAAGGCGATAATAACGAGGACAAGGAAGATGAAGACGTATTTGAATCAATGTTTTTTGCCAAAGATTTAACAGCAGGCGAGATCTTTACCTTTTGTTTAACTAAGGATTTGTCGCTTCAAAGAGTGAAAAAAGTTATCTTACAAAAGACCATCGATCGTATGCTCAAAGATGTCATTGAATCAGAGCTTGAAGAGTTCGGTTCTTATCCCGGGTACAACAAGGAAGAAGAAGACAAACCTAGCTTCGAAGAAGAACTTGCTAAGAAGAACATGATGATCGATCAAGATACAAACGAGATGAATAAACGTATTACTAGTTTATGGTCCAAACCAGAATCCATCACAGAGCCTGTAACAGGCGCAGATGATGCGAAACCTGAAGAAGTTAAAAAATCAAAGAAAAGGTCCAAAGAAGGTACATGCAAGGTAAAACGTCAAAAGGTCAAAGAAGATAGAACCCCTCCTAATTCGTCTTTGAAATCCCTAGGTGGTATGGATGATGTTGTTGCGCAACTTATGGAACTCATAGGTTTACCGATTCTTCATCCAGAAATATTTTTATCAACAGGTGTGGAGCCACCTAGGGGTGTTCTGTTACACGGCCCACCTGGTTGCGGTAAAACATCCATTGCTAATGCATTGGCCGGAGAATTAAAAGTTCCCTTTATTTCTATATCTGCACCTTCGGTTGTTAGTGGTATGTCAGGTGAAAGCGAGAAAAAAATTAGAGATTTGTTTGATGAAGCGAAGAGTTTAGCACCATGCCTAATTTTCTTTGATGAAATAGATGCCATTACACCCAAACGTGATGGTGGCGCCCAAAGAGAAATGGAAAGGAGAATCGTCGCTCAGTTGCTGACCTCAATGGATGAACTTACGATGGAAAAAACAAATGGAAAACCGGTTATTATTATAGGTGCCACAAATAGACCCGACTCATTGGATTCTGCCTTAAGAAGGGCTGGCCGATTTGATAGAGAAATATGTTTGAATGTTCCCAATGAGGTTTCAAGACTTCACATTTTGAAGAAGATGTCGGACAAACTGAAAATAGATGGCACCATTGATTTTGCTAAGTTGGCAAAATTAACTCCAGGGTTTGTCGGGGCTGATTTGAAGGCTTTAGTTACTGCCGCTGGTACATGTGCCATTAAGAGAATTTTCCAAACTTATGCTAAAATACAATCTCCACCGAGTACAACAGCGGTTTATTTAGAAGAAGATAAGATGGAAATCGATGACGCCACGAATGAGGACGAATCCAGCTTGAGAAATACTGCAAACATGATTGATCCGTTGCCTCTCTCTGTAGTTCAACAGTTTATTCATAACTATCCAGAACCTCTAACAGATGATCAGTTATCATTATTGTCGATCAAGTACGAAGATTTTTTTGAAAGCCTTACCAACAATTCAACCAACAGCAAAGAGAAGGGTTTGCCACAGTCCCAGATGTTACTTGGGCAAACGTTGGTGCATTACAAAGGGTAAGAATTGAACTAAACATGGCTATTGTCCAACCTATCAAGAGGCCAGAACTTTATGAAAAGGTGGGGATTAGCGCTCCTGGCGGTGTTTTATTGTGGGGACCACCAGGTTGTGGTAAAACATTATTGGCAAAAGCTGTTGCTAATGAATCTCGTGCAAATTTCATATCCATCAAAGGTCCGGAATTACTCAACAAATACGTCGGTGAATCTGAAAGATCTATCAGGCAAGTTTTCACCAGAGCAAGGGCCTCTGTACCGTGCGTTATTTTCTTTGATGAATTGGACGCGCTGGTACCAAGAAGAGACACCTCATTATCTGAATCTTCTTCAAGAGTTGTCAATACCTTATTAACCGAATTAGACGGGTTAAACGATAGAAGGGGTATTTTTGTGATCGGTGCAACAAATAGACCTGATATGATTGATCCTGCTATGTTAAGACCTGGTAGATTAGACAAGACTTTATTTATTGAACTACCTAATACGGAAGAAAAACTTGATATTATCAAGACATTGACCAAATCACATGGAACACCGTTAAGTGACGATGTCGATTTTGACAAGATTATCAAGGATGAGAAGTGTAACAACTACTCAGGTGCTGATTTGGCTGCTTTAGTCAGGGAAAGTTCGGTCTTAGCCCTGAAAAGAAATTTTTTTAAAAATGAAGAAATTCAATCCGTCCTTGATAACGATTTGGACAAAGAATTCGAAGATTTATCCGTAGGAATATCTAATGAAGAAATCATTGTGACCATGTCTGATTTCCAAAGTGCATTAAGAAAGATCAAACCCTCCGTGAGTGATAAAGATAGACTGAAATACGATAGACTAAACAAGAAGATGGGTCTAACGGAGGAAATGAAGGATGCGGAGGAAAATAAATGATAAGTATTTAGCCTCTGTTGAATAAGCCTCTACATATTCTGTGATTACGACATTGAAGAAATGGATATATAAATAAAAAAAATAAATATATATATATTATGCATGATTTTTCCTTTCCTCTTTCTATCTCTGATGATATTGATATATCTATGAAAAAAACGCTACCTTTTCATGAATTGCCCACGTCTCATCACATTTTTACGAACCTTCCAGACATGTTCTAATTTCTTCCTTCTTTCAAATGTTGCAAACGGTATTTGTATACTAGGGTCCCAAGTTATAGCGCGATGCGATGGAAGCAAGTCACAGAAGGGCGTTTCTGTCTTGTTTCTTACGATTATCCATTTGAAATCTTCAGGCTGTTCATCCAAATTTTTTTTATGGCAAGGAGGCACATAAATATTCATTATTTGTTGCAATGTGTCAATAGAATGTATCAGTCCTAGGGTTACGAAGCTCTTACGAGAAGGAGTGCTGGATTGTAAAATGGGGAAGGTGTCCAATTTCTTTACAACTAACGGGTCTCCTTCTAAATGTGTGTGTATCCCAACTACTGCGCCTTCCAGTAAAGATCTGATATCTTCAGGATTTAAATTTTGGAATTCCATGGGAAACCGGATGCCTTGGATACCACGTTTATCTCCACCGTATGAAATCTGTAAAGGAGCCGATTTCAAAAGCGGAGCAAAATCGTAATCTAATTGAGTCAGTTTATGAAATAATGCTAATACTTTGAAAGTTCGTAGTTGTGATGCATGGAACCTAGCAGGTGAAGCGTGATTTAAATTATGGGCCGGTATGCGAACAACTTCAGGCAGGTATGTGTCCCGTAACGATGTAGAAAAACTTTGCGGAATAGTTAGTTCGTCCAGATGCCTTTTTGAGTTTGCTGTCTCCAAAAAGACTAAATGAGTCGGCTTGTATTTCTTTATAATGTGATTCAAGATCTGCATCCCAAATCCCTTAATCCACCCAGGCAAGTTAAGCAAGGATGTTCCAAAAAAGGCTTGTTCCTCCAAATAATCTATAAGTTTATCAACGGAGTTCAAATATGATGCAGGTTCGTCTTGAGGAGAAGAGGACCCAATGTAAAACTGCAATAAAGTTTGGAAGTTAGAACCCTGACAAAGATGTTGTCCGAGAGTAATTGGCTTTGGAATCAGCTTATTCAAAGAAATTGAATCAGGCAATGAATATTCAGGTTGACCTGGGTCTAAGTCCAGATACACCAATTCATCCTGATCTGTCGTGGAAGCCCGTATATCCTGCGTAAATTTTTCTAGCAAAAGCCTCAAAAAAGTGGATTTCCCAGAGTTTTTACCACCAAGTACCATGATTCTTGTGTCATACGTAGCATTCTTATGATTCAAATATAACTTTTCTAAAGGGGCCGACCAATATCTCGGTATAGATAAAGACTGAACCTCATCTGATTCGTGTAATAGATGATACGTAGCCCTTTCGTTTAATGGGAAACACGGTTCCTTGGGCTTCCAGAGATAATTAACATCACGGTATAGACGACCAGCTTCTGACAGTCCTGTCTGGCTTGAATTGAAGACGCGAAGAACACACGGGAATGATTTCAATTCATCATTTTTGATATTAAATCTATTGTTTCTGGGCAAAAATATCGTATCTTGCCAACCAGCGAAATGTGAAAAATCTATAGTCGGTATAGATTGTGATAATGGGTGCCAGAAGTGCAAGATTTCTCTCGAGGCATTGTAGTGTACATTGTTATAGACGATGCCACCTTTCACTATTTGTAAACGAAAAGCGCCAGATAGATGCAGTTTCTGCCTTTCTTTCAAACCTACAAGCATGGTTTCATCTTCGTCTCCCACATAAGTTATGTTGTCGGCCAATTCATTATCTAATCCGTTCACATCGTCATCGTCATCGTCGTCATATTCTTCACTGTTGAGAACTACAGTCGCGCTCTTCGAAGATAAAGTGAACACAGCGCTTAAGTTAGAGCTACTGCTAGAGTCTGAATCTGAGTCTGAGTCTTTGCTATACTGAGGCAAATCTTGTTTGGAATCTGTTACCATACTGAGCAAAATATAATTTTAACAGTCCCCTCTCTATCACAAACTTATGGCACTATCTTATCTTGAAGAAGTTCAAAAAAAAACCCCTCTACTACTCACACTGTTAGCGCAACATGGGAGAGGGCCATTAAGACCGCAGGATAGAAACAAGTATTCGATGACTTGGACATGAATAAATTTCATGTTGGTAATAGTGCAGTACGTTTTTCGGGTAGCGGCGCTGAAAATTTCACAAGGGCCATTTTTAGAAGATGGAAAGTTTCCATAATGAGAAGAAGAAAAGATAGCAACAAGAAAGTCTACCAGAGGAGCAATGTTCTGTGCCATTAGTGGGAAAGTGCCTAGAAAGCCAGTGCTGTCACCCAGCTCAAAAACCGTTTTTGAAAAATTGCTTCTTGAACAGTATGTTAGAGATACCGGGAAAGACCCGATTACAAACGGGCCCTTAAGCCTCGAAGAGATAATAGAGATTGTGCCCAGTGCCCAGCAGGCTTCGTTAATCGAGTCTACGAACTCTGCTACCTTGAAAGCCAATTACTCGATTCCGAATCTTTTGACCAGTTTGCAAAACGAATGGGACGCTATAATGTTGGAAAACTTCAAATTACGATCAACTTTGGACAGCCTAACCAAAAAGTTGTCTACTGTGACTTATGAAAGAGACGCAGCCAAGCTGGTTGCTGCGCAAGTAATGATGGAAAACGACGAAATTTCTCGTGGCTTATCGAAGTCTCCAAAACAACCGGTGGTTGTCACGAGGGAAGCATTTTTACAAGGATTGTTGCAATCATCTAGAGAATTTGTAGCGAGAGGTAAAGCGAAGGCATTCAAATGGCCGATCTTCCAAAATTTTGAGTTATTACCTACACAACGCTATTCATCTGCGATTAAAACGTATCCATATAAAGAGCTTGATTCTTCCATGAACTATAACAAATGGACTTCCATGTGTCTCTGTGATGCAAACAGTTTACACTTCACTGAACTAAAGGACTCCGATTCAATTACCACGGAAACCATACCAAATCCTCATACGGAGCAAAAACAGCCTGTTATTGTTTCCAAGGGTTCACATAATCGGTTGTTGGTGTTATATTCCGATAATCACATAACCATATTAGACTTAACAACGAAAACAGTAGCAAAAGAAATCGATGTAAACTCAGCGAACCAGATTGTGTATGTGTACGGCCACAATGAGATCAACACGGAATATTTCATCTGGGCGGATAGCAAAGGGACAATAGGATTTCAATCTTACACGGACGACTCCCATTATATAATCAATACTGGCAGGTCGAATGTTGAGTACAGCAATGGGGCACTACACAAGGACTCGCTGTTACTAGCGCTTTACTCGCTGGATGGAATAGTGGACGTGTACAGTTTATCATCGCCTGATCAAGCAAGCTCCAGATTCCCTACGGGAGAAGACATTAAGATCAAAGAGATCAAGTTTTCAGACAATGGATACTGGATGGTGGTAAAGGGCAGTCAAACAGTGGCCTGCTTTGACCTGAGGAAAGACGTGGGAACTCTGGCGTATCCAACTTACACTCTTCCAGAGACCGAAGCAGGGGCCGTTGTGTATGACGTCGATGAGTTTGGCAAGAATACGATTGTATACTCAAACGAGGACAGGTCCTTGTCCGTATACAAATTCAACAAGAAGACGAAAGGTTGGATGAGAGACGAGGCCACTACGCTACATTTGCAGAGTGACGTCGGAGACATCACGGATATAGAGGTTGTGTGCGGCGACGGCAGCGTTGCGGTTGTTTTAAAGAGAAAAGACACTTTCAGTATCGTCGCATTGTCATCGTGAATGCAGCCTGCGTTTCTTAAGTTTTTTAGTACGATTTGTGTAATAGTAATAACATTTTTCGATAGTTTTTTTTTCCTTCATCTCCAGGGCAACGAACGGTTCAATTGGAAAAAAAATGGAAAAGAAAAAAAATAATGAAAAATGCGATTATATGTTGAATAAGCGTAAAAAGCGCAAGGGCGCCAGAATAAGAGCATATACAAAGTGAGGAGGTGGTGATGCCGTTGTTTGAATCGTTCAAAAGTTTCATCCAGTCGCCGACGGAATCGAAGGTGAAACAGGCAACCAGCGAGGACGAGACAAGTGGTGCCACCGGGACGTTGATGAACGAGATATCGATTTTGACGTACAGTCCCAAGACGGTACGGGAGATCATCCAGATCATCCGAAAGCGGCTGTTACTTGGGCAGAACAGGAGGAACTCACACCGCAGCTGTATCCAGGTGATGAAGACACTGACGCTGGTGTCGTACTTGATGAACAACGGATCCAACGAGTTCATCAAGTGGCTTAAGGGCAATATGATACTGATTGAAATTTTGGAGGACTTTCAGGTCCAGGATACCCGGGACGACCGCAATGGCGAGGAGATACGCAAGCTGAGTAGGAATCTGCACGAATTACTGCAAGACGACGAGCTGCTGGAGAGACAGCGAAAGGACGTGATCCAATTCCGGTCGAGCATATCGACGCCAGGAAGGAAGTCCACGGACAATAGCCATCTGAAGCTGGAGGAGATGAGAAATGAGCTCGCTCGACAGAGCTTGGAAAAGAAAGCCAAGCCCGCTCCCACCAGCACCAGTCTGGACTTCCAGAGACAACGCACTAAGAACACACACGAATACGCTCGATTTTCATTAGTGCCTCTGGCGGAAGAGGACAGTGAAGACTCTCCTAGTGCAGCTGGCGGCACAAGCAGACTATCGTTTAGGCCCAAGTCCTCAAACAACCCATTCAGATGATCCATAATTGCCTTTTGACCATCCGTCTTATTTCCGTTAGGCAAGCCAAAAAGGAAAGCATGTCCCCATCGACGAAGCAAAACGAACTACTCCAAATAATGACACAAAAATGACACAAAATAGCAAGAAGCTGACATGCCAGCGATGGGTGATCGTCAAATAATAACAAATTTTTATTCTGGAATGTTCTAGAACAAGTGGCAATACCAGAAAATAGCCGCCCAGGGTGGCGCCACACAGCCGTGCATCCGGTCGTCGGTCACGTGCGGCATTACCCCGCCCCGTTTCTTTTTTTCAGGGGCGATGCCGCTTATCAGTCTTCTGAGTGTCACTGTCTTTTGAGGGCGGTTCCTCTCGTGGGGTATATATAAAGAGACTCCGGGTTTTGCCACCTTGGCAGTTGTTGTCTGCTAATCTCTCTTTCTTTCTCGGACTTGGCCTGCAACGAGCAACGCTTTGTTAGGATAAAGATAAGAATATCGTTTTATCCACTACAACACACCGACATTTCTCGAACTCTCCCCCGCTTTTTTAAATAAGACACTATGCAGATTTTCGTCAAGACTTTGACTGGTAAGACCATTACTTTGGAGGTCGAGTCCTCCGACACGATCGACAACGTCAAGTCCAAGATTCAAGACAAGGAAGGTATTCCTCCAGACCAACAAAGACTGATTTTTGCTGGTAAGCAACTGGAGGATGGTAGAACTTTGTCAGACTATAACATCCAAAAGGAGTCTACTCTTCACTTGGTCTTGAGACTGAGAGGTGGTATGCAAATCTTCGTCAAGACACTGACTGGTAAGACCATAACCTTAGAGGTCGAGTCTTCTGACACCATCGACAACGTCAAGTCCAAGATTCAAGACAAGGAAGGTATTCCTCCGGATCAACAGAGGTTGATTTTTGCTGGTAAACAGCTGGAAGACGGCAGAACGCTGTCTGATTACAACATCCAAAAGGAGTCCACTCTGCACTTGGTCTTGAGACTGAGAGGTGGTATGCAAATCTTCGTCAAGACACTGACTGGTAAGACCATAACCTTAGAGGTCGAGTCTTCTGACACCATCGACAACGTCAAGTCCAAGATTCAAGACAAGGAAGGTATTCCTCCAGACCAACAAAGACTGATTTTTGCTGGTAAGCAACTGGAGGATGGTAGAACTTTGTCAGACTATAACATCCAAAAGGAGTCTACTCTTCACTTGGTCTTGAGACTGAGAGGTGGTATGCAGATTTTCGTCAAGACTTTAACCGGTAAGACCATTACTTTGGAGGTCGAGTCCTCCGACACGATCGACAATGTAAAGAGTAAGATACAGGATAAAGAGGGCATTCCTCCGGACCAACAGAGGTTGATTTTTGCCGGTAAGCAACTGGAAGACGGCAGAACTTTGTCGGACTATAACATTCAAAAGGAGTCCACTCTGCACTTGGTCCTAAGACTAAGAGGTGGCAATTAAACTGACTCGCAATTCTTCGATATGCCTATATATATTTTCTTTTCTTTTTTTTTTTTGGTAGATGCTTCATAGAACACTAAATAAGTCTTCAAAAACAAATTGTTTTGTCTATTCATACTTGGGGTAGTAAACTCCGGCCTTGCTCCTCACTGATTATGACGTTATATACCAAACCATCCGGGTAACACAGTTCGTAGTGTATTGTTCCAAAGGGGATTTTTATAAAGGAGTAGAACTATTGATACGGCCCTCAAGTGTGTTCCGAACGCCAACACACACAACTACCGACCATTGAGCCAATTCCTTAACGCTATCTCACTTTCAACAGATAGGATACTGAACTACCAAAAAAGAAGAAAGCAGGAGAAAGGATAAGAACACTTAAATGTTAGAGTCTTTAGCTGCCAACTTGCTAAACCGATTACTAGGCTCATATGTGGAGAATTTCGACCCTGCCCAATTAAACGTTGGAATATGGAGTGGTGACGTGAAACTAAAAAACCTGAAACTGAGAAAGGACTGTCTGGACTCGTTAGATTTGCCCGTAGATGTGAAATCTGGTATATTGGGTGATCTGGTATTAACGGTACCATGGTCAAGCTTGAAGAACAAGCCTGTGAAAATTATCATCGAAGACTGTTATTTGCTATGTTCACCACGCTCAGATGATCACGAAAACGATGAAGAAATGGTAATGAGAGCATTCCGTTTGAAAATGAGGAAGCTGGCGGAATGGGAATTGACTAACCAGGCCCGCATATTCAGCAATCAATCAGAAACCTCTAACAAGGCATCTTCTGAAAAGATGAATGCTGGGTTCATGCAGTCTTTGACTACAAAGATTATAGACAATTTACAAGTTACCATAAAGAACATCCATTTAAGATACGAAGACATGGATGGAATTTTTACCACGGGTCCATCCTCTGTTGGGCTGACGCTGAATGAATTATCGGCAGTGTCCACAGATTCAAACTGGACGCCAAGTTTCATCGAGATTACTCAGAATATTACCCACAAACTATTAACTTTGAACTCGCTTTGTTTGTATTGGAATACAGATTCCCCGCCCTTAATTGCCGATGATGATCAAGATACGAGCTTAGACAACTTCGTGTCCAGTTTCAAAAGTATGATTTCATCCGACAATTCAACCCTACCCATGCACCAATACGTTCTGAAACCAGTCAGCGGGGTGGGAAAATTGAGCATCAACAAGCTTGGATCCACCGAGGAACAGCCCCATATCGATTTACAAATGTTTTACGATGAATTCGGTATAGAGCTAGACGATACGGAATATAATGATATCCTGCATGTCTTGTCCAGCATACAATTGAGGCAAATAACCAAAAAATTTAAAAAAGTTAGACCATCCTTCACCGCTACTGAGGATCCGATAGCATGGTTTAAATATATCGCATCATGTGTTGTTAACGAAATTCATGAAAAAAATAAAATGTGGACTTGGGAAAGTATGAAAGAAAAATGTGACCAACGGAGACTGTATACACAACTATGGGTTGAGAAACTGAAATTAAAAAGTTTAGAGACTCCGTTACGTGACCAAAATCAAGAGGCCCAACTGACTGAATTGCATAAAGATCTAACGTATGATGAGATCGTTCTCTTTAGATCTGTCGCCAAGAGGCAGTATGCGCAATTTAAACTGGGCATGAGTGAGGACTCGCCAACTCCCACTGCTAGCTCCCAAACTGAACCTCAATCTTCAAACAAGTCTGCGGTAAAGGGAAATGGCGGCTGGCTTTCTTCATGGTGGAACGGCAAACCCACTGATGAAGTGGACGAAGATTTAATAATGACCGAAGAACAACGTCAAGAACTTTACGATGCCATTGAGTTTAACGAAAACGAAGATAAAGGCCCTATCCTACAGCTTCCTAGAGATAGAGTCGAACTTCGTGTGACAGGCCTACTGAGAAAGGGTTCATTTACTATACGGAAGAAGAAGCAAAATCTAAAGTTGGGTTCCATTGTTTTCGAAAATTGTAAAGTGGATTTCGCGCAAAGGCCTGATTCATTTTTAGCAAGCTTCCAGTTGAACAAGTTTGGTTTAGAAGATGGCTCACCTAACGCGTTGTACAAGCACATTATCAGCGTTAGAGGCACATCTGAGGATCAACCACAAACTGAGGACCATGCCATTGAAGGAAAAGAGGAGGAGCCTTTATTACTTGCCGCATTTGAATGGAACCCGTTGAATGGATTAGCTGATTCGAGGCTCAACATCAAATTATTGGGGATGACTGTGTTTTATCACGTTCATTTTATTACAGAAGTTCACAAGTTCTTCAAGGCCTCTAATCAACACATGGAAACACTTGGTAATATTGTTAATGCTGCTGAGGCCACGGTAGAAGGTTGGACTACACAGACAAGAATGGGTATAGAATCGTTGTTGGAAGACCACAAAACAATAGACGTGACTTTGGACTTGCAGGCACCATTGATCATACTACCATTAGACCCACATAATTGGGACACTCCTTGCGCAATCATTGATGCCGGTCATATTTCCATAACTAGTGATTTAGTACCAAAGGAGAAAATAAAGGAAATAAAACAATTATCACCGGAGGAATATGACAAGATTGACGGAAATGAAATAAACAGGTTAATGTTCGATAGGTTCCAACTCTTATCGCACAATACCCAGATTTTTGTTGGCCCTGACATTCAATCGACTATAGGTAAGATCAACACACCCTCATCTACAAACGATTTCAGAATTTTGGATAAAATGAAATTAGAATTAACCATGGATATATCAATCTTGCCCAAAGCCTATAAACTACCTACGATAAGAGTATTTGGACATTTACCTCGGTTAAGCCTTTCCATAAATGACATTCAATACAAAACCATTATGAACTTGATCGCCAATTCCATCCCATCAATGATTGATGCTGAGCAAGAAAACAATGACTATACCAATTACTCTTTTACTGGTTCCGAACAAGAAACTAAGAAGCAAATTCAATCACAACTAAAAAGTACCTTGAAACTATTGTCAAATATGCAACCACTACAAATCCAACAGAAATTTATGGAAATACACTTCGATATTGATCAAGCCAAGATATCGTTCTTTCAGTGCATTAAGAATGACTCCAGAGACAGTGAAAAACTGATTGATATCTTATGCCAGAAATTGAATTTCAACTTTGATAAGAGGGCTAAGGAAATGAATCTTGATTTGAGAGTGCATTCATTAGATGTCGAAGATTTTATCGAGCAAACTGATAATAAAGATTTTAAAAACCTGATATCATCTAGTACTGAGAAGGTGGCAAGAACCCCCAAAGATTTGTTTACATTAAAGTACAAAAGAGCCCAGAGAATAGTGACTCATGATGATACTTTGATTGAATTATTTGATCAAGATATTGTCATGCATATGAGTGAATTACAAATGGTATTAACACCTAAATCCGTTTTGACGTTGATGAATTATGCAATGCTGACATTCACAGATCCAAATGCTCCAGAGATGCCAGCTGATGCCTTAAGACATAATAAAGAAGACAGAGAAGACGCACCACAAAAGATTAATATGAAAATCAAAATGGAGGCCGTTAACGTGATTCTAAATGATGACTCGGTAAAGATAGCTACTCTAGTTTTATCAGCAGGTGAACTTATGATGGTTTTATTACCGGAAAAATACAACATTAACTTGAAATTAGGCGGACTAGAGTTGACTGATGAAACCAACGAATCATTTTCTAGCGATTCGGTGTTCAGAAAAGTAATTCACATGAAAGATGAAGAGCTGGTCGAACTGACCTACGAATCATTTGATCCAGCTACTAACACCAAAGATTATGATTCATCCTTAAAATATTCTACTGGTTCTATGCACATTAATTTTATCGAAAGTGCTGTAAATAGAATAGTCAACTTCCTTACCAAATTTCAAAAATCCAAAGTTTCCTTTGATAGAGCTCGTCTTGCTGCATACAACCAAGCTCCCTCCATCGATGCCGTAAACAATATGAAGATGGATATCGTAATCAAGGCACCTATCATTCAATTTCCAAAGTTGGTAGGCACACACGAGAGCGAATATGATACTATGAGATTTTACTTGGGTGAATTTTTTTATTCAAAATGTGTTTTCCGTGATCGATGACTCTCATAAAATAAATCATATCAAACTGGGTGTCCGAGAAGGTCAATTATCATCTGATTTGTTTTTTGATGGTTCAAGTCAAAAACTACATTTGGTAGAAAACATAGGTTTACTATTCAATATCGACCGGGATCCACTGCCACAAGATGATACTCCTGAGCTTAAAGTAACGAGTAATTTCGATTCATTTGCATTGGACTTAACAGAAAATCAGCTGGCTTACCTGCTGGAGATCTCCAGTAAAGTTTCGTCTGCCTTCAACATCGCAGAGGAGGACCCCAGCACATCAACAGGAAAAGACGCTGATAAAAGTCCATCTCCTGATCCAGTAACCTCCAGTAACGAAAGTGAACGCGCGGTTACTACTCAATCTTTACAAGAATCAGGTAATAGTAATATAAAGAATCCTGACCAAAAATACCTAGATTTCTCTTTCAAGGCCCCTAAGATCGCACTCACTGTTTATAATAAGACAAAAGGTGTTACTTCTTTGGATGATTGTGGACTAACAAGAATTATATACCAAGACATCGGGTGTAATCTTGGTCTCAAGAATGATGGCACAATCGATGGCCAGGCTCATGTTGCAGCTTTCAGAATAGAAGATATTCGTAATATAAAAGATAACAAGCACACAGAATTGATACCAAAGAGTAGGAATAAGGAATATCAATTCGTAGCAAACATTAGCAGAAAAAATTTGGAATCCGGGCGTCTGCTGAACATTTCCATGACGATGGACAGTCCAAAAATGATTTTGGCAATGGATTATCTGCTTTCTCTTAAGGAATTCTTTGACGCGATCGTGTCTAACAAATCTGAGAGTAGTTCATATTACCCAGAAACTGCAAATCAAAAGACTGAAAATAAAGCAGTTGTTCAAAATGTAGAAGAAAGTGGTGATGCAACCAAAATTCAATATTCTATTAACGTCATTGAAACAGCTCTTATTCTACTTGCTGATCCATGCAACATAAATACCGAAGCTATATCCTTCAAAATTGGACAGTTTTTGGTAACGGACCAAAATATAATGACTGTAGCAGCAAATAACGTTGGTATCTTTCTGTTCAAAATGAATTCATCTGAAGAAAAATTGAGACTGTTGGATGATTTCTCATCTTCGTTAACCATCGATAAAAGAAATTCAACTCCTCAAACTTTATTAACAAATATACAGCTTTCTGTTCAGCCATTGTTGATGCGTATCTCGCTCAGGGATATCCGTCTAGCCATGGTAATATTTAAGAGAGTCACGACCCTGCTAAATAAGATGAAAGAACAGAAAAATGATGAAGAGGAAGAGGAGGTAACCGAGAAGATTCAATTCTCTCGTGAATTTGAAAGGAAACTAGCAGTCTTGGATCCAAGTATTTTGGGCGAGCGTAGTCAGCCCAGCCAAATCACCGAATCCAAATCCATCGGAGAGCCTACTACAATTTTGAAAAACGAAATGTTTAATGCCGATTTGGGCGGTTTGAGACTTATCTTGATTGGTGACGTCCATGAAATGCCAATATTAGACATGAATATAAATGAAGTTACTGCTTCCGCAAAGGATTGGTCTACTGATTTTGAAGCCCTTGCTTCTTTAGAAACCTACGTTAATATATTCAACTATTCAAGATCTAGCTGGGAGCCACTTTTGGAGATGATCCCAGTAACATTCCATTTATCAAAGGGTCATTCTGAAATGGATCCTGCGTTCTCTTTCGACATTTTGACTCAAAGAGTTGCAGAAATTACACTTTCAGCCAAATCAATCGCAATGCTTTCTCATATCCCTGCGTCATTAACAGAAGAGTTGCCGTTAGCCTCCAGGGTATCCCAGAAGCCATATGAATTGGTGAACGATACAGAATTAGATTTTGATGTGTGGATAGAGGACAAAACGTCAGAGGTTAAAAACAATCTCGTGGTTTTGAAGGCAAACACCTCGTTGCCTTGGGAATTTGAAGATTGGAGAAGTATTAGAGAGAAACTAGACACTGATAAATCGAAAAATGTTTTAGGGGTTTGTGTTTCCGGACAAGAATATAAAACTGTAATGAACATCGATGCTACAACAGAAGGAGAAAAATTACACGTTTTAAGCCCACCAAGGAATAACGTACATAACAGAATTGTTTGTGAGGCTAAATGTGATGAAAATAACGTGAAAATCATTACATTTAGATCAACCTTACTTTTGGAAAACACAACTTTGACTGGAATTGAACTTTTAGTGGAACTCAAAGATTCAGATAAACAATCTTTGATTTATGTTATTAATCCCCATGAGAGCAAATCCGTTCCTGTTGAATATGCCTATAATTCCGCTATTAGAATTAGACCAACATCAGAGGGTTCATATGATTGGTCGCAACAGACACTGTCTTGGAAAGACTTGTTAAGCAACCAAATGTCTATTTTCTGTCTTTCAAAGGAAGAACCTGACAAAAGGTTTCATTTCGAAGTTGGCGCAAAGTACGATGAAAGGGAACCGTTGGCTAAAATATTTCCTCATATGAAGATAGTAGTTTCTGCCTCTTTGATCATTGAAAACTTACTCCCAGCAGACATCAATTTTTCTATTTTCGATAAAAGAGAGGAAAAGAGAACAGATTTTTTGAAGACTGGAAAAACCATGGAAATACATCATATTTCTTTAGACAGTTTTCTCCTGATGTCTGTCCAACCACTGCAAGATGGTGCTTCAGCTTCAAAACCCTCTATTGTTAATACACCACACAAGAGTCCATTAAGCCCAGAAGAGTCGTTATCCTTGACTCTATCCGGAGGCCAGAATTTGCTTCTAAAATTAGACTATAAGAATATTGATGGAACAAGGTCAAAGGTCATAAGAATATACTCTCCTTATATCATTATGAATGCTACTGATAGAGAACTATACCTTCAAAGTAGTATTACAAATATTGCTCAGTCTAAGATTTTGCTTGAAAACGAAAAACGGTATACTATTCCGAAAATGTTCTCATTTGACAAAGAGAACGATAAAAGCAATAGAGCTCGTGTCAGATTCAAGGAGTCGGAGTGGAGTTCGAAGTTATCATTCGATGCCATAGGTCAATCGTTTGACGCATCAGTTAGTATAAAAAACAAGGAGCAAGAATCCAATTTGGGTATTAATATTAGCGAAGGTAAAGGGAAATATTTGCTAAGTAAAGTTATTGAGATTGCACCAAGATATATTATTAGCAATACTTTAAGTATCCCTATTGAAGTTTGTGAAACAGGATCCACAGACATTCAACAAATTGAACCAAGCATAACCAAACCTCTGTATAGGATGAGAAACGTTGTTGATAAGCAATTAGTGGTCAAATTCTTGGGTGGAGACTCCGATTGGTCGCAGCCCTTCTTTATCAAGAATGTCGGTGTGACTTATTTAAAAGTTTTGAAAAATGCAAGTCACAAGCTTCTAAAAATTGAAATTCTTTTGGAGAAGGCGACAATATTCATAAAAATTAAAGATGGCAGTGACAGATGGCCATTTTCCATAAGGAATTTTAGTGATCATGACTTTATTTTTTACCAAAGAGATCCACAAAAGGTTAGTGATCCATACAAGGATGACAGATCTATCGAGCCATCAAACCGGAATTTCAAGCCAATATTTTACAGAATACCATCGAAAAGTATAATGCCTTATGCGTGGGACTTCCCAACAGCTAAGGAGAAATATCTAGTGATAGAATCAGGCACACGTACAAGAGAAGTTCGACTAGCAGAAATCGGTGAACTGCCACCATTGCGCCTAGACAGAAGGTCAAGAGATAATCCAGCTCCTATTGTTGGTTTACATGTTGTTGCTGATGATGACATGCAAGCTTTAGTTATTGTTAACTACAAGACCAATATCGGGTTATATAAATTGAAAACTGCAGCTGCGGCTAGCAATTCTTCGGCTTCGGTAAATAGTTCAGCAACCGACGGATTTGTGCAAAAGGATGAGGACGAAAAGGTAAGCACACAAGTGGTTGTTTCGTTCAAAGGTGTCGGAATATCATTAATTAACGGCCATTTACAGGAACTACTGTATGTAAACATGAGAGGAATTGAAGTGAGATATAATGAATCTAAAGCGTATCAATCATTCAGTTGGAAGTTGAAGTGGATGCAAATTGATAACCAGCTATTTTCAGGGAATTATTCAAATATTTTATATCCAACTGAAATCCCTTACTCGGAAAAGGAAATTGAAAATCATCCTGTGGTGTCAGGTTCGATTTCTAAAGTTAATGATTCATTGCAAGCTGTTCCTTACTTTAAGCACGTCACTTTGCTGATTCAAGAATTTTCCATACAATTAGATGAGGATATGTTGTACGCTATGATGGATTTCATCAAATTCCCAGGGTCCCCATGGATTATGGATTCAAAGGCGTATAAATACGATGAAGAGATTCAGCTACCTGATGTTTCCGAACTGAAGGCTGCTGGCGATATTTATTTTGAGATCTTCCATATTCAACCAACCGTCTTGCACCTCTCCTTTATACGATCTGATGAAATTAGCCCAGGCTTGGCTGAAGAAACTGAAGAGTCATTTTCGTCATCATTATACTACGTCCATATGTTTGCTATGACACTGGGTAATGTTAATGACGCACCTGTCAAGGTGAACTCTTTGTTCATGGATAATGTAAGAGTCCCACTGCCAATATTAATGGACCATATTGAGAGACACTATACTACCCAATTTGTGTACCAAATTCATAAGATCCTGGGATCTGCGGATTGTTTTGGTAACCCAGTCGGTCTCTTTAACACCATTAGTTCTGGGGTTTGGGATTTATTCTATGAACCATACCAAGGTTACATGATGAATGATAGACCTCAAGAGATTGGTATACATTTAGCGAAAGGTGGACTAAGCTTTGCCAAGAAGACCGTTTTTGGTCTTTCCGATAGTATGTCCAAATTTACAGGGTCGATGGCGAAAGGTTTATCCGTGACACAAGATCTAAAATTTCAAAAGGTTAGAAGATTGCAACAAAGAGTTAATAGAAATAACAGAAACCCCTTGGCCAACTCAGCTCAGTCATTTGCTAGTACCCTAGGAAGTGGTTTAAGTGGCATAGCGTTAGATCCATACAAATCCATGCAAAAGGAAGGTGCCGTCGGGTTCTTCAAAGGTCTCGGTAAAGGTATGATCGGACTGCCAACTAAGACAGCCATTGGATTCCTGGATCTCACAAGTAATCTAAGTCAAGGTGTGAAAAGCACGACCACAGTGCTTGACATGCAAAAGGGCAGCAGAGTGCGTTTACCAAGGTACGTAGATCACGACCAGATCATCAAATCATATGATCTACGGGAGGCTCAAGGACAATACTGGCTCAAGACTGTTAACGGAGGAATATTTATGAAAGATGAATACCTGTCACACGTCATCTTGCCCGGCAAAGAACTGGCGGTAATTGTATCTATGCAACACATAGCCGAGGTACAAATGGCCACGCAAGAACTGATGTGGAGCACGGGCTATTCGTCCATCCAGGGAATTACTTTGGAAAGATCCGGCCTCCAGATCAAACTCAAGTCCCAATCCGAATACTTCATCCCTATCAGTGACCCTATGGAACGCCGGTCTCTGTACAGAAATATTGCTATTGCCGTCAGAGAGTACAATAAGTACTGTGAATCCATATTGTGATGACATATTAAAAGTATATATCCGTTTTTACACACTATTTAGCTACGTTTCAACCGTATTATTGTAACTCCGCACGGCCGTATCTCAGAAAAGCTCGCAGCGCGCAAAAGGCGGCCTCGCATTGGCCCACTGACCTCCGGAGTAAAAAGGGCAATCTTATATAAGGGGATTGGCGACTTTGCAGGGGATGCTGAAAAGCGATAGATAAGAGAATAGAATAGAAAGAAATAGTTGAGCTATACTCTCTCAAAAACTAGAGTATACATATTTATAGAGATGTTGAACGTGCTATTGAGGAAGAACGCCTTTGGTCTAGTGGGTAGAAAAGGGCTGGCAACCGCCGCTGCCGCTGCCAAGCATACCCCTAGAATGAAGACCTTCAAAGTTTACAGGTGGAATCCGGATGAGCCCAGTGCTAAACCTCGCTTACAGGCTTATCAAGTGGATTTGAACGATTGTGGGCCTATGGTATTGGATGCGTTGCTGAAGATCAAAGACGAACAAGATGCTACCCTAACCTTTAGAAGGTCATGTAGAGAAGGTATTTGTGGTTCATGTGCCATGAACATTGGTGGTAGAAATACTTTGGCTTGTATATGTAAGATCGATCAGAACGAATCCAAACAACTAAAGATTTACCCCTTGCCTCATATGTTCATTGTCAAGGATTTGGTGCCTGATTTGACTAATTTTTATCAGCAATACAAATCTATTCAGCCTTACTTGCAGAGAACATCGTATCCAAAGGACGGAACAGAAGTGCTGCAGAGTATTCCGGACCGCAAGAAATTAGACGGTCTGTATGAATGTATTTTGTGTGCATGTTGTTCTACTTCATGTCCATCTTACTGGTGGAACCAGGAGCAGTATTTGGGGCCCGCCGTTCTAATGCAAGCTTATCGTTGGCTCATTGACTCGAGAGACCAAGCTACAAAGGCAAGGAAAGCCATGCTGAACAACTCCATGTCTTTATACAGATGTCACACCATTATGAACTGTACCAAAACCTGCCCAAAGGGTTTGAATCCTGGTTTGGCTATTGCTGAAATTAAGAAATCTTTGGCGTTTGCCTAGCTGATACAAAATAACAATAACCGTGGAAAGCTCAGTCAATTGTATTTCAGGATGATTTTAGACATCTATTTTTATCATCATATTCAAGGTCGAAATTTCGGCCGTCATTCCTACAACTTACACTCTGTGTATTTCTGTTTACTCTCCTTTATGACTACTATTTATTTATCATTGGCAATGTTGTGATGCTGCCTGTATCTATGTCCATTTAGACTACGAGGTTCCTTGGTTTTTCAGGGCTTTTTTGTTATTAGGGATGTGTTCATCTTCTACTTTTTTGGAGTATATTTCAACCTCTACTCCCTTATTTATTCATTTTATAACTATTTATTATTTTAATACACGCGTAATACCTAAAGGTTTTTAAGAGGGACGCTCTGTATTTCTTATCTTTTATGTCGCATCTTTTTTATTTTATCAAGAGTATGTTTTTTACATTTTGTTCCGTACTTTAAACTTAAATATTAAATAGAAGTGAAAAGAAAAACAATTGAACAAAAGAGAACAGACCGTATGGAACATTTGGAAAAAGCAACCAAATGAAATGATAGAGTATGAAGAGTGGCAAAGACAACTAAGATCATTATATGGTTCCCAGATTTTCCAAAATTGGGCTCTTTGTCAAGAAATTCGTCTAGTTGATGATAAAAATGCAGTCTTTCTATGTTTGGAGCCTACTCACAAGCTTCAAGAAAGCACTAAGATTATAGAAAACAAATCATTGGATCATATAGAACTATATCTTACGTATTCAAAAATTTATAGTGAACCCTTACTGCTTTTACGAATATGGGAAGAAAAAAGTTCAGAAGATATATTAATGACCAGATTAATGTTTCCCTGTAAGGTCGAATCTTTACTGGGTGTCGAGGGCAAGTTCCAGCTGGGGTTAGACACTTTCATCGATATAGGAAATACTGCTTGGTACTCTTTCCATCCATGTGATACGTCAAGCATAGTCGGTGACCAGGAAGCATTCAGGCCAACTTACTTAAGACGATGGACCAGTATTTTCGTATTTAGTTGGTTAGGCTATGAGGACTGTAGTTATACTTAGAATATGTGCTGTTGAAAAAGTACTATGCAACCATCTACATACAGATATCTATATACCTCTTTGTACAAATTTATATAAACAACGCCAAGGGGTGCTCTTTTAGAAACAGTCCTCCATCGTTTTTATAGCATCCTTTTCTCTTCCTTTTCCGCTACGTTACTTTCTTTAAATTCCCGAAATGAGAATCTTCTGAAGATATATCAGACAATCCCATGGAATCTGTGGTAGTCGCACCTAGTGAAGCTGTTTCGATAGAATCCTCTTCTTCAAGAATGGTTGGTATACCTCCGAACGTTCTTTTACCACGCTGAACAGACTTAAATTGGACTTTCTTTTCACCAGCTTCATTTTCGTTGTCTGAAATGGATGACTTAGTTTTTGTCTTTTGAAGAGCCATTCTTTCACCGAACTCATCGTCATCGTCATCGTTGTTGTAGGAGAAATCACTCAAGTCCGATGTTCTTCTAGCTCTGTTTCTCTTTTTCCAACCGGGTCTTCTGAACCAAGCTCTCATTATCATTTCCTTATAGACTGGTAAAGACCAATTGACTGGAGATTCATGACCCTGATAAATACAAACATCATAAACCAGCCCGCCCATTAATGCACCAAGAAATGGACCTACCATAGGTACCCAAAAGAAATGATGGTGGTGTATCCAAAGCATTCTATGGTCAAATCCAACAGCGTACAAGGCGAGACGTGGGCCTAAGTCACGAGCCAAATTCATTGCTGTACCCGTTTGATAGGCCATGGAGGCATTTATGACAAAAATTAGAATGAACATCATTAACGGGAAAACATCGGATGACAAACATGTATAAGGATCGGTCAACGCAAATGTACCAGCTTGCAACATAGCCCCACATAGAAATTCGGAAAAAAATTGTCTTCCTGAACTTAAATAAGGCTTTGGAAAAACACAAAACATTCCCGCAACACTTTCGCTTATCCATATATCGCCGTATGCCTCTTGTAGCACTCTTTTATACCAAATAAACAAAATCAAAGCACCCGTAAAGGCCCCGATCAGTTGTCCAGCAAAATAATAGGGCACCTTCTTTAGGGGGGAAACCTCTATATACCAGATTTGCCAATGTAATAGATGGATTCAAATGAGCACCGGAGATAGCACTACCACCAGCACAGAAATATCCCATCACGACGGCAGCAGCCCAACCCAGTGCCACATCGTCAAACGTACCGCCTGCAACAGAAGATACTAGCGAAGTTAGACTCTTCATAGTTTCTATCGTTTCTGCGGAGGAATCGGTGACTTTAATATTATCCAGAGCTGAATTGAAGTTGTCTTGCTGTATTTTGCCCGCAACATTGACTTGACATACGACGGCACTACCGAAAATAATCATAACCATTGTTCCCATAAATTCAGCCAGAAATTCCTTCAAGTAAGTGTTTTTCACCGAAGACCATTTGTTGATCGGATGGTACGTGGAAGGCAAAACTGTTGGAGTTTGAGGATTCTGGTACAGCGTTTTTGGCTTCACCATAATAGGAACGCTACGTGGCGGCTCGTTATTTTCCATATTGGTTTGAGCGCCAGTAGTCCTTGCATTTGTAGCGCCCGTAGTGGCGCTGTGACCAGTGTTGCTCTCAGCCCTTGATCTGCTCCTTCTTCTCGACAGATGCGACTCTGGTATAGTATACGCGTCATCTCCATTCTTATAAAAATCCTCGACGTTAAGTACGTTCGCTGATACGGTGGTTTGGCCTCTTGGTCTGAATGCTCTATTACTACTTGCACTTGGCGGACCGTTATCTTTATGGTTCGTGTCTTGTGTGTTTATGTACGCGTTAGGAACGACCTCCTGGATCGGGAAAGAGGGCCCACTTCCTACAGAATACTGTGGGACGTATGTAGGTGTGGGAAGCGCGCTTTGTTGCGACGGTCTATAATCTTGCATCTCATAGTCATAACCATCATCGTTGTCCCCATCATTACCGTTACCAGGGCTACCATTATTATTGTGACCGTTGGAATGATGATGTGAGGGTTGTGAGGAAGAACGTCCTTCGTCCGATGAGCGTCTATTATGAGATTGTTTTCTAGAACTCTCATGAGTGTGGACTGATTCATTGGACAGAAAATCGTTTAAGGCCTTTTGAGGATTACTCATGTCTTCTGATGCATTAGGATGTACCGTCGGATACACTTACTGGAGAAAAGAATAAAATAACAACCGATGCTTATTTGGGCAATGGGCGTGGCAACGTGTTTGTTTATTTATAATTCCATCTTTTTCTTTTTCCTGATGAAAAAATGAAGATTCTTGTTCCATCGTTTTTTCGCAAAAGGGGCCCGAACTAACAATCTCCACATTCACATACTCCCCCGCTTTCTAGTTTTTCTTGAAATCGCACATTCTCTGTGTGAGATCGATCTGGAATAAAGGAAGCTGCTTAAAGCTGCCTCTGTTGGCTCTGTTGGAACGGCACTTTTGAGTTTCTGCCCAATAGAGTTGCATCTTTAGCGCTTGGAACTTACCGAAGTCCATTTATCTTCCTAGTTAGCCACTGTGGGGTTTATTAACCCGACGCGAATACTCCAACACGCAAGTAGACACCAGCTTTGACGCAGAAACCTCAGAACTGTTAACCCCCATATCCTTGCCATTCCTTGCTCTTGTACGCCACCCCACACTTGCCTGCTATTGATGTTCAATTTGCGGGAGATGTCTCGAATGATTCCTTAAGGTTGCTTCAACGCGTCTCCCTGAAACACACGTACAGGGCTATGCACCACGCCGCCTGGTGACTATAGGTACTGTGTTCCTAGCAAAGAGCTGCCGCAATCCTTTTTCGGCGAGTTTCTTGATTTCAACAAATAACCGCCGAAGCGTATTACCGAAAAGAACACGCCCTGGACCACCCACAATTTCACTGCATATCTTGTCGTTACTTTATGAACTGTACATATTATATTACTGTATTACCGGCTCTCCCGACATCATTAATATGCGATTTCATAGGGGTAGTATTTTCCAATTTTCCCACGTGCCAAAACTTCTCTCTTGCTTGTCATTCTAGAAGAAATGTCACCTCTCTACAAGTAACTTTTATTGGGGAAAACAAATGCTGTCGCTACACAAACTCAGTAGCACCGTGAAGTACGTCACCAACTAAATAGCCATATCCTGCAGCAAGAGAGGAGACTCCTATGATTTATAGATTTTCAGAATTCGCAAGCAGCTTACAGAAAGTGTTGCTGTGCCGCCAATGTTGACTCTCTACTTCACCTTCTTAATTTATAGCAATCTATCCTGTTCTAATCTCCACATTTTCTCTCCTTGCCTGTTTCCTGATCAATTAACATCCGTACATTTATGACTGTCTTTCAAAACTTTATAGAATTTTTAACCTTCCGGGACTCGGCATAAAAAAAGTCGCATGTACCTGGCCGCTTGATCACCTCGTACGAGGCAACGCATTGAAACTTTTCCCCATCTCGAGCCATAGGAATAACAATATAACTGTAATGTCATTGCATATGTTGAAGTGTTATTAGAGATGCGCATGTTGGAGTTTGTTAATATTTTGCTTTTTTCCAAATAGGTGAACACGATAATCGAAAAGAAAAGATGGCTCCAGGTAAGAAAGTTGCTCCAGCTCCATTCGGTGCTAAGTCCACCAAGTCTAACAAGACCAGAAACCCATTGACTCACTCCACCCCAAAGAACTTTGGTATTGGTCAAGCCGTCCAACCAAAGAGAAACTTGTCTAGATACGTCAAATGGCCAGAATATGTCAGACTACAAAGACAAAAGAAGATCTTGTCTATCAGATTAAAGGTTCCTCCAACCATTGCTCAATTCCAATACACTTTGGACAGAAACACCGCTGCTGAAACCTTCAAGTTGTTCAACAAGTACAGACCAGAAACTGCTGCTGAAAAGAAGGAAAGATTGACCAAGGAAGCTGCCGCCATTGCTGAAGGTAAATCCAAGCAAGACGCTTCTCCAAAGCCATTCGCCATCAAGTACGGTTTGAACCACGTTGTCTCTTTGATCGAAAACAAGAAGACCAAGTTGGTTTTGATCGCTAACGATGTCGACCCAATTGAATTGGTCGTTTTCTTACCAGCTTTGTGTAAGAAGATGGGTGTTCCATACGCTATCGTAAAGGGTAAGGCCAGATTAGGTACTTTGGTTAACCAAAAGACCTCCGCCGTCGCTGCTTTGACTGAAGTCAGAGCCGAAGACGAAGCTGCTTTGGCTAAGTTGGTTTCCACCATCGATGCTAACTTCGCTGACAAATACGACGAAGTCAAGAAGCACTGGGGTGGTGGTGTCCTTGGTAACAAGGCTCAAGCCAAGATGGACAAGAAGACCAAGACTTCTAGTTCCGCTTAAATTCATATGTAGGATTTCGAACATCATAATATAACTATATTTTGTATAATTATTTAATTCCCATTCTCTTTTGTATGAATCTTCCAACACAATAAAAAACCAACAGTTATACTCTTAATTCCGAAGTTGATTTATTATTGCAGTTATTAAGATGTGTAATAGCGGGGGAGATGCTGGTAGATCACCTTTACGGATAAAATAGCCGCCGAGGTCTTTTCGAAAACATATATAAAGGTCAACAGACATATCGATTTCATCCTTTTTCCATCTACACCTTTGTTCTTCTTTGTTCAATTTAGTATCTGAACTACTACTATAGGAAACTGCGAGCTACCACACGCCAAAAAAAAGTAAATAGAAAAAGAAAAGATACGAACAACAAACGATGTCGATCGAAGAGATAGATTTTTATAACATCAACGGGGCAAAAACATCCACTGTTATCCCAAGCAGGAAGAAATTTCACAAAAGAGCTTTAGACGAAAAAAAGGTCCCTGTATGTTGGGGATCTTCCCAAAGACTGCCGTAAACAGGATCTCAGGGAATTGTTTGAACCAAGTTTTGGTAAGATAACAGTTAATATGCTGAAGAAAAAACAACCCAAGAAACCGTTGAGAATCTTTGCATTTATAGAGTTCGAAGAAAGTGTAGATTTGGAAAAAGCGAAAGAAAAAATGAACGGCAAAACATTCAGGGATAAGAAAATTGTAATTGAAAGCATCTTAACGAAGGAGGAGAAGAACTTCGAAAATGCTAATAACAAGACAGTCACAACGAACGCAAAAACTGTTCCAGGCTCCAAACCTTTGTCCGTACATACTCTGTACATTAAAAATATTCCACTGAAGTCAACAAATGAAGAACTGGCTGAAATTTTTGGTGTTGCCCCTAAAAATGTTAGTTTCGTAAGAAGGCAATTGGTCGACTTGAAGACCAACAAAGTCTTCTTTTCCGACGAATTTCACACAGGCGAAGCCTTTATCAGATTTGACAGCTTGGCCTCGGAATGTGACATTGGAAAGAAATGTCAAGAGTTTGAAGGTCAAAAAACAAGCAATGGTAGGGTATTATTGGTAAAGGTAGCTTCCGCCAAGAAAAACGGAAAGGACCAATATGCAGATGATAACGCGGAAAAAAAATAAAATTTATAGAGGAGAGAATTACTCATTCATTACTTCAATTTATTTCCTAGCACTCGAAGAACCATTAGTAGTACTCCTTACTGCTTTAAAAAAATGTGTCATACATATGTATCATCTTAATCCTGCTGCCCTTTTTTTTTTTTTTTTTTTTTTGTGTGTAAAGAACGTACACCGTGACTAATAAAGTGTATAAAATTTTCAGATAAGACATATCAATTAAACACCAGACCTCTTCCTATTTTCCCGCATTATTTAAATACAGTAAATCCTTCTCCAAATAACATACACCTGTGATCTTTCCGAAAAAAACAACTGGAAAAAGAAGGCATAATTTATCCACGCCGCCTGTTACTTTTATCCTTGTTTTATTTCACTACATCGCATTTATCTTTTTGTTACATTGTACTTCCCCAGAATTTGTAGGGATTACAACTTTTTGCCTTATTTGTTTAATAGTTTCATCAGTTAACCTCGCGGTTTTATTCTTTACACACCACTGATTTTAGATACATTTCTAAGATTAAGCTGTTCAGGACCAGATACCAAAAAGAGGATACTGAAACAGAAAAATCAAACCAACACTGAAAATATGCAACGCACACTCAATTCAACGAGGCCTGACCAACGATTTTGGTTTTACGATGACGTAACCCAGTACGGTAGAATAAAATATTTAAATTACTATACTCCCTTAATACTGGCAACATTTACGGTGTTGTTTGTAACTTATAACATATGGAAACATTATTACCATTACAATGTACTACATTTGAAACAAAAAAACCCAATTGAGGAACTTTTATATTCTTCCACCGACGAAGACGAACACAGTCCGTTGATAAACAATAATACCACCACAACGAACTACGTTGACGTTAACACTAAAAAAGACGAGTTGAAAAATAGACATTTCTCTTTGGAAAAGCTTAAATCGGTTAAATTAAACGGTGAACCTCACGGGGAGCCCGAGTTGATTAGAAGAGGTTTTATTGAAAAGTCAAGAATTATCTTGGAATTTCTTTTGGTTCTTTCGCAAGTTATAATACATTCTTGTATCCTATTGCACTACGTCAACAACAATTCGGAGTTTACTCAGCGAAGTACTGTTACCGGTTTAGTGGAATGGTGTTTATTGTTTGTCATTGTTTCTTTGCGTCTAGTGAATGTCAATCAAAATTTCAAACTGATAAACAAATATCCCGGGAATTTATGGTCTGTGTCGTTTATAAACTATTTGATTCTGTTCTGCTCTATGATTTTACCCTTCCGTTCAATTTTCATTCATCATATCAATGCTTCTGTATTAAGAAAGTATTACATTTCACAAATATCAATCAACTTGGTACTTTTCCTATTGCTCTTTTTGCCAAAATAAGAAACAATTTCGCCGTCATCTACAAAACTGATAGCTGGATTACGCCATCTCCAGAACCAGTAACTTCTATTGCTGGTTTCATCTGCTGGGCCTGGTTGGACGGCTTTGTTTGGAAAGCGCACAATGTGAGTATCAAAGTCAAAGATATTTGGGGGTTAATGATGCAGGATTATTCCTTCTTTGTTGTGAAAAAGTTCAGATACTTCGTCGATCATAAGGTGAAGAGGAAGCGTATTTTTTCCTTGAATCTTTTCTTTTTTTTCTCGAATTATCTGGTACTACAATGCTTTTGGGCGTTTTTAGGCAGTGTTCTATCTTTCGTTCCAACCGTCTTATTAAAGAGAATATTGGAATATGTTGAAGATCAATCATCCGCTCCTTCAAACCTAGCCTGGTTTTACGTCACCATTATGTTTGTAGGCAGAATCTTAGTAGCCGTTTGCCAAGCACAAGCTTTATTCTTTGGTAGAAGAGTTTGTATCAGAATGAAAAGTATCATTATTTCTGAAATCTACACGAAGGCTTTGAGAAGAAAAATTTCTACCAACAAGACCAAACCTGCAGCTGAAGATCCGCAAGCAATTAATGACCAAAAAAGTATCAACGGTGATGAAGAATCCACTTCTTCCGCCAATCTTGGGGCAATTATTAATTTGATGGCTATTGACGCTTTTAAAGTCTCCGAAATTTGCGGATACTTACACTCATTTTTGGAGGCTTTCGTTATGACTATTGTAGCCCTTGTATTATTATACCGTCTATTAGGTCTTGCTGCAATCTTGGGTGTCTTGATCATTGTGGCCATGCTCCCATTAAATTACAAGCTCGCCAAGTACATAGGTGATTTGCAAAAGAAGAATTTAGCCGTTACCGATAACCGTATTCAAAGATTAAACGAAGCATTCCAAGCCATAAGAATCATCAAATATTTTTCATGGGAAGAAAATTTTGAAAATGATATTAAAGCTATCAGGGAAAATGAGTTGTCTTTGCTATTAATGAGATCCATTGTTTGGTCAATTAGTTCTTTTGTTTGGTTTGTTACCCCAACTATCGTAACAGCTGCTTCATTCGCTTACTATATTTACGTTCAAGGCGAGGTATTAACTACTCCAGTTGCTTTCACCGCACTTTCTCTATTCACACTTTTAAGAGATCCATTGGACCGTTTGTCTGATATGTTAAGTTTTGTCGTCCAATCAAAGGTCTCATTAGATAGAGTCCAAGATTTCTTGAACGAAAAGGATACAGCGAAGTACGATCAGTTGACTATAGATCCTAATGGGAAAAGGTTTGCTTTTGAAAACTCCACTATTTCTTGGGATAAGGATAATCAGGATTTCAAATTGAAGGACTTAAACATTGAATTCAAAACCGGTAAACTGAATGTTGTTATCGGCCCTACTGGTTCTGGTAAAACATCTCTATTGATGGCACTACTGGGAGAAATGTATCTACTAAATGGTAAGGTTGTTGTTCCTGCTTTAGACCCAAGGCAAGAATTAGTCGTGGAAGCAAATGGAACAACCAATTCTATTGCTTACTGTTCACAAGCTGCCTGGTTGCTAAATGATACTGTAAAAAGCAACATTCTATTCAATAGTCAATTTAATGAGACAAGATATAAAGCCGTTATTGAAGCATGTGGATTGAAGCGTGACTTCGAAATTTTGAAAGCTGGTGATTTGACAGAAATTGGTGAGAAAGGTATTACTCTATCTGGTGGTCAAAAGCAAAGAGTTTCTCTTGCCAGAGCCTTGTATTCCAACGCAAGACATGTTCTTTTGGATGATTGCTTAAGTGCAGTTGATTCTCACACTGCTTCATGGATTTACGATAATTGTATTACTGGCCCACTAATGGAAGATAGAACATGTATTTTGGTTTCTCACAACATTGCATTGACACTTAGAAATGCCGAGCTAGTTGTATTACTGGAAGACGGTAGAGTTAAAGACCAAGGTGACCCAATAGACATGTTACAGAAAGGTCTATTCGGCGAAGACGAGTTAGTAAAAAGCAGTATTTTATCGCGAGCAAATTCTTCCGCTAATTTAGCCGCAAAAAGTAGCACCAGCTTAAATAACCTCCCAGTTGCGAAAGAACTACCAATTAGCATGAATAACAACTCCCCATTATTTGAAGTATCAAATCTTCAAAAACCTTTGAGAACAGAAGCCGAACGTGCAGAAGATGGCAAATTAATTGAAGAAGAAACAAAGGAAGAGGGTGTAGTTAGTATGGACGTCTATAAATGGTATTTGAAAATTTTTGGTGGCTGGAAGATCGTTACGTTTTTAGCTTCCTTATTCTTAGTCTCCCAACTTTTGTATATCGGACAGTCATGGTGGGTCCGTGCCTGGGCATCCCACAATGTTATTGCTAAGATTGTTCCTATGGCTCAACGCGCTATCGCCTTTATCTCCAAGGATGCCAGCCATCTGCTAGACTGGAGAGGCTCATTTCAGGTAGGCATAATGTCAAATGGAAGCGAGCCCACTGGTAAACACTCTACAATGTATTATCTCATTTTGTATTTGATCATTGGTTTAGCCCAATCGTTATTGGGAGCCGGTAAGACTATTCTAAATTTTGTTGCTGGTATCAATGCATCAAGAAAAATTTTCAACATGATACTAAACAAGGTGTTACATTCAAAATTAAGGTTTTTCGATGCTACCCCAACTGGTAGAATTATGAACAGATTTTCCAAGGATATCGAGGCTGTTGATCAAGAATTGACACCTTATATCCAAGGTGCCTTCTATTCGCTTATTGAATGTCTGTCTACAGTCATATTAATCACATTTATCACTCCACAATTCTTGTCTGTTGCGATTGTTGTCTCAATAATGTATTACTTTATTGGGTACTTTTACATGGCAGGCTCTCGTGAATTGAAGAGGTATGAGGCTATCTCTAGATCACCCATTTATCAACACTTCTCAGAAACTCTTGTTGGTGTCACAACAATTCGTGCATTCGGTGATGAAGGAAGATTTATGCAAGAGAACTTACAAAAAATTGATGAAAACAACAAACCGTTCTTTTATTTGTGGGTCGCTAATCGTTGGTTGGCCTTCAGAATAGATATGATTGGGTCTTTGGTCATCTTTGGCGCTGGGTTGTTTATATTATTCAATATCGATCATCTAGACTCTGGTATGGCTGGTATATCGCTGACATATGCAATCTCCTTTACTGAAGGTGCCTTATGGTTAGTGAGACTGTATTCTGAAGTAGAAATGAATATGAACTCCGTTGAAAGAGTAAAAGAGTATATGGAAATTGAGCAAGAACCATACAATCAACACAAAGAAGTGCCACCACCACAATGGCCACAAGACGGTAAAATCGAAGTCAATGATCTGTCGTTACGTTATGCACCAAACTTACCTAGAGTGATTAAAAATGTTTCATTTTCTGTTGACGCCCAGTCTAAGGTTGGTATTGTTGGCAGAACAGGTGCTGGTAAATCCACAATCATTACGGCTTTGTTTAGATTCCTGGAACCTGACACGGGCCATATTAAGATCGATAATATCGATATATCTGGTGTTGATTTGCAAAGATTGCGTCGTTCTATAACTATTATTCCACAAGATCCAACTTTGTTTTCAGGGACAATCAAGTCCAATTTAGATCCATATAATGAATTCAGTGACCAAAAGATCTTTGAGGCTCTAAAACGTGTTAATCTAGTCAGCGAAGAACAATTACAACAGGGAACCGAAAGAGAGGTGACCAATGATACCTCATCAGCCGACTCAGAAAATGTTAATAAATTTTTGGATTTGGAAAGTGAGGTTAGTGAAGGTGGGTCCAACTTGTCACAAGGACAACGTCAATTGATGTGTCTTGCGAGATCTTTGCTAAGAAGTCCAAAGATCATCTTACTAGATGAGGCTACAGCTTCCATTGATTATAGTTCAGACGCAAAGATTCAAGAAACCATAAGGAAGGAGTTCCAAGGAAGCACAATATTAACTATCGCACATAGACTAAGATCTGTCATTGATTATGACAAGATCTTGGTTATGGACGCTGGTGAAGTTAAAGAATATGATCATCCATATTCGTTATTGCTAAATAAACAAAGTATTTTTTACAGTATGTGTGAACATAGTGGAGAACTGGAGATTTTAGTGGAATCAGCTAAAAAGGCCTTTGTAGAGAAACTGAACTCTAAGAAAGACTGATCGAAATAAAAAAATATCAACAACAGGGTATATATATATATATATCTATAAACATGTGTATATACTTACTTATTGTCAATCATCTTTTGTAAATGTAATAATTTTTTTCTTTTGAAGTTGGAAAAATTCATTAACTTCGATATTCCAATCAAGAAAACGATTTAAGATTGCCATTGATCTCACAATCATTACATTGCAATTGTTCACCAGGCCAGGTAATTCCTTTAGACACCGGGTCTGGATTTTGGCATCTTCAAAGGTAATCTGATCCAATGAATTTTCGCGTGTTTGACAAAACTCCACATATTGATCATTCAGTTGATCAAATTTAGTGTATAAACTATAGATCTCATCATAACAGCTAGTGAATATACGGATATCATCAGGAGTACCTGTACTCCCCGTATTTTGAGCTATAAACACATCCAAGAGTTGCAACAGGCTTTGAGAGTACTTTTGACCCTGACAGTATAAATCGTGCAGTTGGACGTACAATCTACTCAATTGCACCGAAACATCGGAATTATTGCTATACCCGCTGCCTAAAAGCGCCTCTAATCGATAACATCTACCCTCCAAAGATTCGACGACCGAGTTGGACATTAAACTCACCAAGGGAATACTCTTCCACTGCCACAAAGCTCAAATCAAAGCACTAATAGGCTTGCCGATAACTATAGCTATTAAAGCGTCATTATTACTATTGTTTTCATTAAACCGGGTAAGTATTTCACTAATGCGGGTGATGCCGCCCCTGTTAGGCGACAAAATTTGGAAGAGAAAAAAGAGAAAACAAGAAAAGACTAGTTAGCATTTACATTAAGTTTGAAGTTAGATAAAGTTGTCAAACAAAAAAACTAACAAAACAAAGATGTCTAGATCTGGGTATGTTACGTTTTTATATCACAACATTATGAAAACTGCCATTTACTAACTAATTGACCTGGTCGCGTTTCGTCTCGCTATCTTACGCACTTTCTGTCCTCCCTTTTTATCATGTAACCGTGGAAGGAATGTAGGGAGGAAGAAAGTTATAAGAAAGCTGGAAGACTGCGACTGTACACCTTCTGTATAGTGTTGCTGTTGCTGACGAATCCCTTGCCGCTTTCAATGACTTGAAGTTGGGTAAGAAGTACACGTTTATTTTATTCGGGTTGAACGATGCCAAAACCGAAATTGTCGTTAGGGAAACTTCTAATGACCCTTCGTACGACTCCTTTTTGGAAAAACTACCAGAAAACGACTGTCTGTATGCCATCTACGATTTCGAATACGAAATCAACGGTAACGAGGGTAAAAGATCCAAGATTGTTTTCTTCACCTGGTCTCCAGATACCGCTCCAGTCAGAGCCAAGATGGTTTACGCCTCCTCCAAGGATGCCTTAAGAAGAGCTTTGAACGGTGTCTCCACCGATGTCCAAGGTACTGACTTCTCTGAAGTCTCTTATGATTCCGTTTTGGAAAGAGTCAGCAGAGGTGCTGGTTCCCATTAAAGCAAACGATTCTAAAAATGACAACAATCTCCAAAAAAAATTGAAAGTGTATCTCTATATATAGCTTCGACGAATATATACACAATACATGTATAGAATTATAATAATATTTTTCTCTTAGCCACGATATATGTAAATATATTTTCCACAAGGTTCCGTACACCTCGGTCAGGCAGAATAGTTTTTGCACCCATATTTCAGATCTTTCATTTCAAAATGGAAAATCCAGAGGTGTAGATCATAAGAGAGCACAAAACCCTCGAGCGTACCACTGCCGTTTTCCTGTTCTATTTGCATCCAGTATGAACCATGGCAACCGTGACTCATAAAAAATGCAAAGGCTGCTTCTGCTTCTAACATGGTTGCTGTCGTTAGCAAGCGCTTTCGATATAAAGATACCACGCACTGAAAAACGAGATCAAATAGAATACAACGCTGTGCTGGCATGCGCATCGTATATCAACACTCTAAAATGGTCGTTCGATAGTTCTCTTGTGCCAGGATTCTGCTCCACCACATGCTTTTACCCACCAGCATTCAATACTTGGTCTCTTTGTATCTTTAATTCGCTCACAGATCATGCTGTTCCAACGGTCAATGCAAGTTTCGAGAAGAGTTTGGGCAATGTAAGAAAGATGTGTTCGTTTGTGGATAAGCGCTTTAGCAATATTTCGTTGGAACAATACTATTTCTCCCTAAATAACGCTTCTGCCCACGCCATAAAGCATTATAACTCTACTGAATGCCTATCGACGTCGGTTTGGGCCGATTTCAAGACTAGATCTAAATGGGTACTGGCTTTCCATGCCAATACTTACAATTCAGATATCAGTAGCGTTTACGGCGCGTACTTGAGTTACTATTTCGTTATAGTAGGAGTGATAGCAGTATTTTTCCACATGAGCCATTACAATGGGCTCAATCGAGTGCTGTTTAGATGCCGTATCATCAATCTCATTCGTGGCCATTGCGTATTGCCTACGTTTTTGATTGGGAAACATGCTAACCATTTTAAGTTCCTTAATTTTGAGATCTTTAGTGGGTTGATGCCCAACTCCTTGGAATCATGGATCATTATTGGTTACACGTTAGCTAACATGATATTCTTGTCCATAGATTACATTATAGATCCCTATAATCTTATTTTCAAGAGCCACCTGTCGCAATTTATGAGATTACTGGCTGATAGATCCGGGATAATAGCGTTTACACAATTTCCTCTAATCATCATTTTCACAGCAAGAAATAGTTTTTTGGAATTTTTAACCGGACTTAAGTTTAATTCATTCATTAGTTTCCATAAATGGATCGGCAGAATCATGGTTCTCAACGCAATGGTGCATTCTCTTTCATATTCATTGTACGCGTTGGCCAACCACAACTATTCCATAAGCAGCAAGGAATTGTACTGGAAATTCGGCATTGCATCCACAACAACGCTTTGTGTTTTACTGGTTCTGTCATTAGGAATGGTAAGGAAAAAGTACTACGAGTTTTTCCTTTATACGCATATTCTGTTGGCTATTTTGTTCTTTTACTGCTGTTGGAAGCACGTCACGATATTCAACGGTTGGAAAGAATGGATTGTGATATCACTAATCATATGGGGGCTGGAGAAAGTGTTCCGGGTTTGGAACATTCTGCATTTCGGATTCCCAAGGGCCACTCTAATCAACTTGAACACTAGCAAGAACCCACACGAGGAAATGTTCAAAGTCATCATACCAAAGCATAACTGCAAATGGCAATCCAAGCCAGGCCAGTATTGTTTCCTCTATTTTTTGCATCCTCTGGTGTTCTGGCAATGTCATCCATTCACCATTATAGATGAAGGGGACAAGTGTGTTATAGTGATTAAACCGAAAAACGGGCTTACCAGGGTCATATATAACCAGATCTTGAAATCGCTGAACGGTAAGCTACAGCTCCGAGTAGCCATCGAAGGACCATATGGACCCAGCAACTACAAACTCAACAGATTCGACCATTTGCTGTTATTAAGCGGCGGCACAGGCTTACCTGGTCCGTTGGACCACGCCATCAAACTCTCTCAAAACCCAGCCAAGCCAAGCATACAATTAATCATAGCAATCAAGAATGTCTCGTTTCTAAACGGCTACAAGTCCGAAATCCTAAAACTAAAGCAAAATCAAGCAAATCTCAACGTGCAGGTTTTCCTAACCCAGAAACTACCTGCCGCAAAGGGACCAACCGCCCACGACCAACTAATAAATCTTGATGATATAATGACAGAACTGACAAGTTTTGTACACATCAGGCACACAAGGCCCGATTTCCACGAACTGATAAACGAGTCAATGAAGAACGGGAGTCCAGCGGACTCCGTAGCAATCGTATGCTGCGGCCCGCCCGCCTTGGTCGACGACGTAAGAAACACCGTTTCCCAAACAGTCATCGACCACCCTGGAAGGATTATCGAGTACTTTGAAGAATACCAGTGCTGGTAAAACCCCCACTTCTTCCTTACCCTCTTTTTCTAAATATAAATATATATACATACACATATACACATATATACATATAAATTTATATATGCATATGTATATATGTATATATATACCTACCGTTATAAAAACCTTTCGTTTACTCCAAACAACTGCCACAGCCGCCAGTAACCTTCTCTATCCTCCTCATTGATTCCGTTTCAACCTAAAAAAATAAACCCGTCTAACCAAACTGTATTCTCGTAGCCAATCCTGCACTTGCCCTGCCCTTGCTATTGCTTCTACTAGCGCAACTTACAAACGGCGCCAGTATCATTTACTGCCCAGCATAAAACTCTAATCCCCGTTCGAGCGACAACTTCCGAGACTCCCGCGTTTTCCACGGCGTTTTCGAGTCGGGGGACAATGTCCTTGAAAAGCGTGAAGTACAGGC
Organism: Saccharomyces x bayanus; assembly: GCA_019431265.1. Lineage (NCBI taxonomy): Eukaryota > Fungi > Ascomycota > Saccharomycetes > Saccharomycetales > Saccharomycetaceae > Saccharomyces > Saccharomyces x bayanus. Next base: position 41,306 of record CP080215.1, on the reverse strand, counting down.
CCTTGCACTGCGGTCTTTCTCTGGAGAGCAGCGCCTCCTCTTCCCGCCCGTCCTCGGCCCGAGGTCCGGCCAAGGACATTTTCATGTATTAAGCACCATTCTAAACTTGCTGCAGAGTTTTCTCTACAGTTGCTGCACCTCCGCTGCTTAGCAAACAAAAATATTATTTCATTAAACTACCAATCCGGAATGCGCGCGCATTGCTGCGACTTCTTTATTACGGTCGAAACGACTGAGCTGCACGGTTTTAACGTCGCAGGGAGTTTTTTCCGGGAATTGGCACCGCCATAACGGATTTTCCCCTCTCAAACCTTCTAGATGCATTTTATAGTCTCATATTTGTCAATTAAATGACTACTAAAAGCAAATCAGAAAAACTAAAGGATTGACCAAAGAAAAAAGAAATTCATTTGTCCATGAGGGATAAGGGTTTTCATGAATTAAGTAACATGCTCCTCTCATTCTCTCGAGTGTTTTTTTTTATCGCAGATCTATTCCAGCCCTCTTTTTGTTCTTGGAGTATAAAAGTACTGGGTTTGGGTCCCTCGATGGAGCGTGTTCAAACTCTTGCTAAGATCTCTTGTTTATATTATTCAAAGAGAGCGTTAGCTTGCCGCACAATGTCCTCAGATCACTCCAATAACGACGTCGAAAAGAACATTTCACACCTGGATCCAACCGGTGTGGACAATGTTTGCGTTCCGCCTGAACAGCCGGAATCGAAGCATTCCCGTTTCAGGATCGACAAGGACACTTTCAGAAACCACACCATCGCTGCTGTAGGTGAGTTTTGTGGGACTTTTATGTTTTTATGGTGCGCTTATGTTATCTGCAACGTTGCCAACCATGACGTTGCACTGACTGCGCAGCCGGACGGTTCGCATCCGGGTCAATTGATCATGATTGCCATTGGTTTCGGGTTCTCCGTTATGTTTTCCATCTGGTGCTTCGCTGGTGTCTCCGGTGGTGCCTTGAATCCTGCTGTGTCGCTTTCCCTATGTTTGGCTAGAACTATCTCTCCCACCAGATGTGTGGTGATGTGGTTCTCGCAAATCATTGCCGGGATGGCTGCCGGTGGTGCGGCTAGCGCTATGACTCCTGGTAAGGTTCTTTTCGCCAATTCTTTAGGCCTGGGCTGCTCCAGATCTAGAGGCTTGTTTCTAGAAATGTTCGGCACTGCTGCCTTGTGTTTGACCGTTTTGATGACTGCTGTTGAAAAGCGTGAAACCAACTTCATGGCCGCTCTTCCGATCGGTATTTCTCTATTCATTGTCCATGTTGCCTTGACCGGCTACACTGGTACCGGTGTCAACCCTGCAAGATCTTTGGGTGCCGCCGTCGCTGCTAGATATTTCCCCACCTACCACTGGATCTATTGGATCGGCCCAATATTGGGTGCCTTCTTGGCTTGGTCTGTTTGGTAATTACTGCAATTCTTAGACTACACTACCTACGTTAATGCCGAAAAGGCTGCAGGTCAAAAGAAGGAATAAGACCAACTTCTTACAGCATCTATAATTTTCTTAATGTATTTCTATCCAATCTAATCTAGTTTAATATTGCATATCATAATCGGTATCAGCTTTCACAATTAGTGACTTTTTTTTTTTGGCGGTTGATTTTCGTCTTTTTACGTAAGCTGCTTGAACATGCACTGTTCACTTTTTTTTTTTCTCTAAAGGCAATGATGAGGTGGAAAGATTGAGAGAAACAGCGAAGAGAGATAATCCTCCCCCACTATAAAGATCTCATGGCAGGTACAACAAAGTTGTATAGAAGATGAACCCTGCATTACGAAAGAACGCAAAACCATCGTTTGTTTGCTTGCGATGTAAACAAAGAAAGATAAAATGCGACAAACTTTGGCCTGCATGCTCGAAATGTAAGGCTTCATCATCGGTTTGCACTTATGAAATGGAACCAGGTAAAACGAACATATCTCCCCCAATCACTAATAATCCGTACGGCGACCTCACGGGTATTACTCCAACATCGATGCCCACAGGCGCCTCTTCTACATCTACCCTAACTTCAAGAACCAAGGACTGGAAAATGAAAAACTTTGCCATGAAGCTATGGAATGTCCATGACAAGCTTGTAGTAATGAACAACATCACCATTGTTGATAACCCATTTGCTAGTCATAACATCATTCAACAAGATTTATTTGCTAAGGCTTTAGCCACTTGCATACACGGTAAAATACTGATTGATGTTGAAAATCATCGTGAAAATGCCCTTACTAACGGCAAAAGAAGAGAACTGAGCTTACCAATCAATGATATCGGACCTTTGTTTTTCGTTGATAAAGCCGTACTGAAGTTCGTTGATAGCGCTTCCAAAACAACTAAATTATCGCCTCCAATAGATTTTCTATATAACACGTATGACTATGAACAAATGAATCCTCAAGAATGTAACGAAAAATTCTCCATAAACATTCTTTTACAAGAGCTTTCCCAATATCTGCTTAGTAGACATGAGGTTGACACTTTAGTAATGGACTTTTACAAGACAATCTATCCGGTATATCCGTTCTTGGAAATATCATTATTTGAAGAGAACTTGAAGGAATGCTTACAGCTCAACGACTTCAATGGCTACAACATCGTGCTAACCGCTAAGGACTCCAGAAGAAATCTGGAAACAATCACACTGCTAACCATTATACTGGCCCTTTCTCACAGACGCTTGACTTTAACGACCAACAGTCCCTTTAAAGAGTCTTCTTATGTGAAATCAAATGGTTTGGCATTGCTCGCTCATAAATTTATTTCTTTGATGAACGTCTTTCAATACATCAATGAATACACGTTTTGCTGTTTACTGTATTTTTTCGTATTAAGGTACTTAAATCCCGATCAAATTGACATGTATCCCACCCATGGTGACTTATTGAACCTAAAGTTCCTCAACGATTTGGCCATAAAACTAGGTTTACACGAAGAACCCTTTCAATATACAAGATATATTAGCGAAAGGGATGATTATCCAAGACTTTTCAATTTAAGAAGAAAACTATGGCTTGGTGTGCAGTTTTTAAAGTTTCAAATATCAACCCCGGAAGGGGATTCTGATATATTGAGTTTAGAATATCTGCGCTCTTTTATTAAAGGTGATGAATCGTTACCTGAACTATTTGAAAAAAACTACCATTTTACTAATAATTTAGATTTATCATTGATGGCTACATCAGAGAACGTTTATCATTTTCACTTGTCTTTACAAGTTCTATTAACTTCTTGCACCCCCATAAATGGCACTTCGTATTTGAAGGAAATATTGGATAACATCAACAATACAAAGGATTTTTTAAATCAGAAATTTCCAATTATTTTGAACTCTTTGGAAGAACCAATACTAAAAAGCTTGCACATTAGCATTCCATCCTTGTTCGCAAGTTCTGTACCATTTGATTTTAGTACTTTTGAAGAAAACGAGACCTTTATGGCTAATGTTATAGGCTATACTTCTACAATGAATGTCTACCACAGCCTGGCGTTGTATTTTGAGAAAAATTACTTCAAAAACACTTTAGAGTATGAACCATATTATCACCGTTTCACTTTTACCGCTATGCAAGATTATTTGACGTTAATGAAATTAATTTCGGAATATTTCAACGGGAATTTGGCTCATTTACGAGAACCTTATGGGTTTGTTACCCAGACGGTTGTTCGATGCTCAATACTGAGATTATTTGCATTCCAAGCCACTTTACTCGTAAAATTATTTTTCAAGAAAGACACATGTAGCCAACCGTCTATAGTCATGGGAATGGAGAATGATAGAAACGGAAGAGTTATTCAGGTTATTAAGAGAATGATCAAGCTAATGTCCTTCCACATGAAATTGTTGATCGAAATTGTTACCTCAAAATTGGAAAACGATTATCTCGGTTCATTTATATCAGTATCTATATTCAGATATATCATGTATTTGGTGGATACCGACGCACTGTCTTCACTTATATCCGACTACTGGAAGAACAGCACTAATTTGAATGAAAAGTATCAGAGAATCCATAAGATTGTGGGCTTGAAATGGGGGTTGGGGAGAAACAAGTCGTTTTCTGTTGAATCAAAGCTAAGTAATCCGCAAACCTTAGCAAGTCTTAATTTAGATATCTTAGAAGACTTGGAAAAACTGATTTCCGAACATGATTTTTCGAGAAGCTTTAGTGGCAACGCTGATCCTTTACAAAATGAAGTCGATTTCATGAATTGTGACAATGAAGCCTTAAATCAATTGTTGGCAATTGACCTTGATAGGCTACTTGGAATTTTTCCCGACTTAACCAGCTTTTAAGAGAGGTGTAGATTGGAAAAAAACTTGCAGAGGCAGTCTCGTTACCAACATGGTTATTTTGTGTACTTCTCATCCTTCTTAGATATTTTTGATTGAATATTTTGCTGTACATTCTAAATTTTCGATTAAGGAGGTGCTACTAACGGGTGCGTTGAAATAAATAAAAATTTGCCTCAATTATAAGTACATTCATTACGGACATACTTTTGAGGAGAAGGGAGCAGACATAGGTCCATTTTTAGATTGTGACTCAATAACTGCTGGACTTCGGTCAAAAAGAAGTTTATTCACATCATTGGCAATCGTGAGACCTTTCATTGATCCGGACTTCCAGTTATGTGGGGGTGCAGGTTGCCGATCATTTCGTACAAATAAATATTATTATTGTCACTTCAGGGAAATTGTGTTAGCAAATAGGTAATATGATTTATGTGGGCTGAGGTAAGTGACCAAATTTTGGTAGAACTAGGCCTGACATGATTGGTTTATAATTTTGTATCTATCTGTGACACAAGGAGAAAGTTTAGTAAGTATTCGGTATAACAGTTTTTCCTTTTGAGAAACATGCGATCAGGAATGACGGCTGATTTTATCGCACTCTAGTTGTAGTTTCTTAAGCCTTCTACGCTTCAGAAATTTAAAAGGCAAAACGGTGTAACAGTAAATACACATGATAAAATATGATTGAAAACATCCAAAAAGATAGGTATAGATTGGTAGTGCTGTATTGTGTATTTAACTGGGAGAAAAGCTCATGTAGTGATATATAATTCATAGATCTAAGATTCTTAGGTGAGCGCGCGGGAAATGAAGGCAATCGTTTGCTTTTTCGGTGAGTACGCGCCAAGAAGAAGAGTTCAGTTGTAACCAGATGCCACCTCAGCTGCGGTTGAGTAGGGCGATATTATAGAAGAGCGGTAATAAATAGAGTATCAAGGTGTAGTACGTGTAAGTTTCAGTACATATTAATGCAAGTAAGTACAAACAAAGCCTGGTGAAATCATTACTCCGGCTCACAATTCCTGCATGTGAGAAACAATGGATAGATAGACATAGATAGACATGGTAGTTATAAACAGGACTCAAGTTAAAACGTTCCTATAGAGAGTCAGAGTCTTTTGAACTAATGCGAGGCCAGTAACGATAATTTGGTGGCTCGCCAACCCACACCAAAATCCTCTTATATTATTATTAGCAATTATTTTATAGTGTATATGAGGCTTCAATAATATCGTTATCCTTCAATGCAGGCTCTTTTAACCATCGTCCATTTGTGAGAACGCTTGTAACATTTTGCCCATTTTCCTTTATCGTTATCCTTTATTACCAAGTGTAGGTATACATTTTAAAAGTCAAAAGATTTGAAAAAAATGTGATCTCGCCACAGCAATAGCATTGCCATGCATTTGGTGAAAAGAAGAGTGAATTGAGCATCTGTTGCGTTTCCGATTTTTTCAAGAGTATCGCTCCTCATCCTTATTTCAGCTCTCATGTTTTTTTGAATAAGCAATAAAACAGTAATTTTTTTAGTACACTTATACGAGTATTCATCGCCTACCTATATATGCATTATAAGATGGTTGCCGAACAGAAGCTTGGTTATACTAGTCCAGTAGATTACCTTATCCGGTTTCAAAATGAAATTTCCTTAATCTGCATTTTTCAAACACAAGTTTTCGCTTTCAGTGCTTCTCGAGTCTTTGTAAATTACAAGATGAAGACCTTTTTCATTTCAATGATTCACTAGACACTACTAAAAAATGACAAGCCTACTGAAAGTTGTACTTATTTCCATAACGTTAAAAAGGCGAACCGTCATGAGGTATTCAACGTTAGACGGAACTGTAGACAATTTGGGTTCATCTGAGCTGGTCTCTTAAGTAAAGACCACTAGAGTGCTTTTTGAATGGTCCAACAATCTTCAAAATTTAGGTTGCTAGCCATTAGCTAAGCATCAGCAAGGAATTAGCATTGTGGTCAAATACTTGAAATCTTAGGGTCCAATAGAGTTTTCGTAAAATTCCAAAAAGGGTATGGATTCCCCTCCTAGAAACCTTGACATACACAGAAGAAAACGTATTTATGATTTACTGTTGAAAGCCAAAAAAATAGATACAAAAGTTAACTTAATGACAACGTGGCTCGGCGATGAGGTAAAGGAGATCATTCGAAGCTACGGTCTCTTAATAACATCACAGACGCAGTATTATTGTTTTCACACTCTCTCTATAATATCATATACCATACCATACTCCGTATCACTCTTTCCATGTTTCATATCAGATTCTTGGTAGGGGCTTCTATACTCCGTACAGGCAAACTTGGTAAAAAGAGGATACTAAACGAAAGTAAAATAATATACATATTTATAATTCCCTCATTGAAGTGGGAATTATCTGCTACGGTATTGGTGAGTTGGTAATCAACGAAGTTAATGATACATCCCAAAACACCTACGTTTTTCAAAAATGCGTGATCTAGATCTGCAGGTGCTCTACGACCTTATATTGAGGCGCAGTACTATCGGCAAACAAAAATTTCAGGTCGAATAGATTTCCAGCTATGCATCTCACAATTGTCAGCAGTATAGAAAGATGCGCAGTGGAACTCTTTTCACTTTCACTTTTAAAATAACGGTCCAGGGTGGGGGTCCGAACCATCGCGGCAATATTTACTCGCTCATGCACCTGATAACATTACGAAGGCACCGTTTCGAGAAAAGCTTTTCCAATCAAATCGGCACTCTCTTCAAAAGGGTACATCGCAGTAGCAAATTCAATTGCTTTTAGGGTTAACTTTTTTATTTTTATCCGATGCCAATTTTGTTTTTTCTACGATCATTTCTAGCAGCTTTTCTTTTTTTTATACCACACGACAGTTAGAAAACCTTATTTGACATTAGGGATAAATAACTTTTCTTCCTTCGCGTTAAAACCCTGCAGGCCGAAAAATTCTAGAATATTTTTCATAGAATTGCCACTGTTTTTTCCTTTTTTTCAGTTGAGACCCTCCGATATAAATTGCATTGCATCACTGTTTCCCGGCGCACAAGAGGGGAAGTAACCGCTGCTCTTCCGCGGAAGTGTTGTATAAATCTTTAAATCTGAAGCATAGAAACTTAATTTATTTCCTAGTGGGTTTATTAGAGATTAGGATGACGTCTATTCCCTTTTTTTTTCTTCTTTTTGACCAGATCCGGAAATACATGCCATTATTGTAGCATTATTTTTTGCAACGCTAGCATGCTTGGCAGTGATTTTACATCGGACCCCATGTTACCGGATTTTATAGCGATTGAATGCCCGTAGTTATAATCTCCTCTTGAAGTTTTTTTCATTGTGAAAATAGAACCTTATTTTCCCTAATACCCTCAGAAACAATCGCCGGTTGTACAAGATATAACCCACTCAAAAATTCATAATATATAAGAGCAGTTTTTATAGCCAATACAATAGTCTAGAATGCATTTTGAAGCTTGTAGTCTACAGGAAATCTATATCCGATAACACCTCCAAAATGCCTATCTATAATTATTTATTCTCGGCGGCCTTAGCCTTCCTGGCGCTAACTGATGCAGCATCCGCTAGTACAGAAGCGTGTTTGCCAACGAATGAGAGGAAAAACGGGATGAATATCAACTTTTACGAGTATGCATTAGGTGACGAATCCACATACACTGATCCTACATATATGGCTTCTGGATACGCAAATACGAAAAAAATTAGGCTCTGTTAGTGGTCAGACGGATCTTTCGATTTACTATAACACTCCTTGTGATACCTATAACTCATGTAATGATCCCACCCCTGTTACCGAGATGGCACTTATGAAGCGTTACGATGAAAACTGTCCCACCGAAACCGAACCGGTCTACGCTAGTATAAAACGTGACACAGACGATTGCGACCGAGATGCTGCTTATTGGAGTTCAGATCTATTTGGCTTCTATACTACTCCAACAAACGTGACCATAGAAATGACAGGCTACTTCTTACCACCAGAAGATGGTTCTTACACATTCACCTTTCCAATGGTGGATGACTCAGCAATTTTATCAATTGGGGGTGACACTGCATTTGGATGTTGTGCACAAGAGGAACTGCCTGCCACATCAACTGATTTCACAGTCGATGGTGTTGGAAAACAGTTTGGGTATGTGGAAGGGTCAAAATACATGTATGCTGGTTATTACTACCCAATGAAAATAGTTTTTTCGAATGCTAATTCTTCAGCTACACTTCCAATTGGCATGACATTGCCAAACGGTAGTACTATTTACGATAACTATGAAGGATACGTCTATTCTTTTGACAATAACCTGGCCCAAGCGAATTGTGATGTTACGAATCCCGAAAACAACACAATTACTGGCATTCTGACAACCACAACGGAACCATGGACTGGTGTGTATACAACGACAGACACTAAGACATCTACTATCACAGGACTCAATAGTTTACCAACGGTTGAAACCATAATTGAAGTTAAAACACCAACCGGCGTCAGCTCATCCAGTGTCCCATCTACTGAGGTCACAACGGGATCCACCACATCCTCTACTCCGGTCACAACCATTAGTTCTACTACCTCATCCAATGTAACTAGCTCCGTTGCCACATCCTCTGCTGTCTCCAGTTCTGTTGTCTCCAGTTTTGTTGTCTCAAGTTCTGCTTCCACATCCTCCGACGAGACCAGCTCTGCTTCAAGCTCTACTGTCACTTCTTCTGACGTAACCAGTTCTGCTGTTTCATCCTCTGTAGTGACAAGTTCTGCAACCTCTACTCCAGCCACGATCATTAGTTCAATTAACTCGTCTAATGTAACTAGCTCCGTTGCTACATCTTCTGCTGTCTCCAGCTCAGTTGCCACATCTTCTGACGTGACCAGCTCTGCTTCAAGCTCTACTATCACTTCTTCTGACGTAACCAGTTCTGCTGTTTCATCCTCTGTAGTGACAAGTTCTGCAACCTCTACTCCGGTCACAACCATTAGTTCTACTACCTCATCCAATGTAACTAGCTCCGTTGCCTCATCTTCTGCTGTCTCCAGTTCAGTTGTCTCATCTTCTGCTGTCTCCAGTTCAGTTGTCTCATCTTCTGCTGTCTCCAGTTCAGTTGTCTCATTTTCTGCTGTCTCCAGTTCAGTTGTCTCATCTTCTGCTGTCTCCAGTTCAGTTGTCTCATCTTCTGCTGTCTCCAGTTCAGTTGTCTCGTCTTCCGATGTGACTAGTTCGGGCTCTTCGAGGTTTTCTAAGTCATCTAAAACATCCACTGCTCCATCCACATATTCAACTGCTACTCCAATCTATCCTATGAATCAAACTGTAGTTACCAGTTCCGCTTCCTCTACACTGGCTACGTCTGGATCATCCATATTGCTTGAGTCATCCAGATCATCTACTATAGGCCCAATTTTCCGCACTGTTTCGGAATCGTCTGCTGGTTCAGCTGTTAGCACTGCCACATCCGCAGACCCAGCCGTTAGTTCTTCTACATCATCCGCTGATCCAACAACCAGCTCCTCCACATCATCTGCTAACCCAACTGTTAGCTCTTCCGGACCATCTGCTGACCCAACCATTAGTTCTTTCACTACAGGCTCCGAGGATCATGAATCTACAGTTTCTTCTACTTCCGCTAGAACCAGCTCAGCTTCTAACTCTTCTGATAATCAATCCAAGATTATTAGCACCTCTACCATTTATTCCAACAATTTTGAAACTACCACTGTTTCTGCTTCAATCTCTTCCAAGTCGCCAAGTTCTCATAGTTTATTGTCTATCTCGTCTACTCCAGCTATCACTGATACCAAATCATCCGGTATGAAAACTGAAACCACGAGTTCTGCTATTGGGTCTACTCCATCTAGTATGAAAACTGAAGTTATTACTTCTTCCTCTGCTTCATCTTTCAAGGGACAGGAAACTACTAGCGAAGACGCTACTTCTGCATCTTACCGCGATCGTACTACTATTGAAAAAGTGACTTCTGCTGTCACAACAGGCGAAAAAACTTCTTTGATTACAGTTACTTTCTGTGAGTCTGGCGTCTGTTCTGAGACTGCCACTTCTGCTATCTTTTCTACCGCCACGACCACTGTCAGTGGCGTTGCTACGGAATACACTACGTGGTGTCCTGTTTCCACTAATAAACCAACAAAGCAAACTACTTTAGTTACAGTTACTTCTTGTGAGTCTGGTGTCTGCTCCGAAACTGCCTCTCCTGCCATCGTTTCTACAGCCACAACTGTCGTCAATGACGCTGTTACAGCATACACCACATGGTGCCCATTAACAACCAATAGAGTGACGGTTAGCGCAAGTACTACCACTGGCGTTACTGATAACTCTGTCAACCCCGAAGCTGCTGAAACGAAAACCGTGACCCACAGCAACGACGTGCCTTCGATTTCAGAATCTGGTCATGCTGAAGCACATCCAACTACCATGGCTGATGCGATTGGCCATAGCAGTAGCGTGCCTTCGGTTTCAGGGACTGCTAATACCAAGGGCTTTGCAAGTTCCAACTTGAACACTGCCTACGAACATCCTCGCAGCACATCCATAAGCGATGTAGTAGGATCTAATACCGCCTCTTTAGAAATTTCAAGCTATGCTGGTAGTGCCAACGGTCTAGTAGCCAATAGTGCTTTAAGCGTCTTCATTGCCTCCATATTGCTGGCATTCTTTTGATTGGCACATAAATTTCCACTTTCACTTAACACGCGTGAAATAAGCATGAACACAATTTCTTCCCCTATTTCACTCTTAGTTCTTTTATTACTATTTTAAATTTTTAAAGTTTATAGACCCTTTTACTTTAGCCGTTTATAGACCAAAATCAATATATTCCCATCATTCTTTTTTCCTATTAAAGACCGAAATGAAATTTTATTCTTCGATGGAAACGGTAAGACTCTAGAAACAAATTTTATGTATATTTATATACGATCAGGAGATAAAATACCATCGAATAAAGGAAATAATAACTGAGGAATAATATAACTACAACCGTAACATTAAAATAACTAAGCAATACAAGACGTCAGTTTTTTTCAACTTTCATGTCCATAACTCCAGTTTCTACCCAAAGGCTCACTGAAGTGTGACAATCATGTTGATGTAAATCCAATAGTTGTTTATAGGTTATACGTTTATTGTTTAATTTTTGATTAACCAAACATCCAACGTAATACTCTGACCGTGTTTCTGAAGTTCCGGAACAGTAAGTTATACATGTCACTAAATCTATCCTTTGCTGACCACTTATTTACATCTTCTCCACCCTTTACTATAAACAACAGATTGGAATGTTCAAGACATTATGAGCACAGAATGACCTGAGCAAGATCTTAAAATGTTTATAACGAAAGCTGGTCAAATAATGGCAGAAATGTTTACGTATACGGAAATAACCCCAACCAAAACTCTTAATAGTTTCCATAATTGAATTCAAATGTACCGTCTAAGACCAGTCCACAAAGTGCTATCAATGGGGTTGCAATTACTGAAGTCATTGTCATTGTGAGATGGGTTGCATATAAAACTGGTGCCTGCTGAATCTATCAAGAAAGTCTTGTGAAAGCCCGCATCGCCAGGAATATTTGATACCTGTGACAAGACATATGGGTCGACTACTGGTATAATCATCAGTGTAGTAATACAAATGAATAGCGAAGATCATGCATATTAGCCTTTCAAATTTATGGGTTGCCCAAAAACTGCACATAACATCATTAACTTGACAGTATAACTTTGTGATTGACTTGTCTAAAATCATGGCATCCACTGTGGCACAATGATAAATGTAAACGTACATCTAACAAGACTCGTCAACCATTAGTATGCATTGTGCTAATGTTTCCTAAGCTCGGTTGCCACTGCAGAACACCTAAAATCCTCGGTCGAGTACCAGAATATGAAGGATAAACCTGTTGGCTCACATATCAATGTATTTACCATATCATGTTACAATTTGGGATCAACTACTCCCGACTATCTTGGCTAATGACTTTTGAATGGACCACTTTTTTTGGTTAAGCAAGTCAATGATTCTTCACATACTGCTATTTTAGCGTCACTGTAGCCCCACTGATTAATATGGTAGGTATCCAAGCATTTCAGAACATTAACGCGTTAATTGTGTGACTTAAATTCACTTGCAACAATCCAGACCAACATTTCAAATCGAATAGTAACAGACATTACAAATGTATACCAGGTATAAAGTTATTACTATGAAGAGAGGTTTCAGAATTCAAACAAACATTATAAACTATTCAACGGATATTTGGCAAGAGATTTTGATGTTTTTATTGGTGGCACAGTTATGTTCAAATATAGTTGAGAGAGTTATGAATCATTTAGCCAAGTGATGCTAGAACTTGGAATGTAGTGTACACTCAATGTATTTTACACGTCGTTTACATAAGAAGTCTGTTGTTCTATTCGCTGTGCTAATTAGGTTGCTTACTACCGAGTTAGGACTTTTTAAGAGGATAGATCACATACACATTTCAATAATTGCAACGAATTAAGCCGTTGTCAACCGTTTGCCTCCGTTTTATGTTGTGCAATCAAAATTGCACTATTTTTGTAAAAGTAACATAACACAAATTGAAAAAAAAAACATAAGGCAAGAATCATCCAAGAGACTACACAGGTGAAGTTTGTTATATTAAAGTTGTGCACCAGAACTCACACCAGTCATGTAATTTATCTTGTAACAAATCTATCCATCAGAAAATCAAAATCTTGCGAGAAATTGTGGATTTAAGCGCTTGTTTTCACCTATTCTTTTACGCCTTCACCAACTATCGATGCAGCCTATCGAGCCGTCAATGGCCAGCCACATCTTATTGTTACTGCCATTGGCAAGCGCTTACCGTGATCAATTAAAACCATACCAGCTATATGTAGTGGTGAGTAAAGCATACTTTTAGCATCATATCATTGAAAAAAATCATCAAATGGAAACGTTCAAAAAAAAAAATCCCTTTAGCCCTACCCCTGGGAATGTTTTGCGTCATTGTGAAGGCTAGACTCTCTTTTTCTGGTACGGCCCAACTCCAAGTGATCATTCTAGAAGTCAGTTTTTTTGGGAGATGAAGATGTAAATTGGATTATAACATATGCAGCCATTTTTTCCTGGTGGAGGCTTTAAGTATGGATGGAATATAGAAATGGGATGAACTTGCGATTTTCAAGATACACGAAAATAATGTGCTCTCGTTGTGATGCATTTTGTATGCACTTTTTCTTATAGTAAGTTTCTTTAGCATTTTTTGACTTTCTAATTCATGAGAATAATATTGGTAAAGAATATTCAATATTCAATCTTTTGCACTATTTCAAATCAGTGCCGTAATGATTCATTTAATGATAATCCTCGTATCCAAAGTGTATTATCTGCATAATGGTCTTCTTGAAACTGATGATTGACACGAAGTAAAACATATTCGGTCAAATGATTCGCATAATAGCTAAGAGAATAAAAGCCATTTCTTTAGAGATTTGTGAAAACATTAGATTGATTTTTAATTAATTAGTTGTAGAATAGAACAATAACATCTGTTTATAAAGGATATATAAAAGTTTTGTTTTCTAAATCAGTCAGGTCGAACACTGCCAAGTTGCTTTCATGCGCAACTGTTGCACCTTTTTCGTTAGAAGAAGAAGTATCGCTTTCGACAAGTTGATATTTGTTAACATAACCTTGAAAGTTTTCGTCGTAATTTTTTAATCTTTCGTTATTTCTTGCCCTCAGTATGAAGTGGATTAACAACAGAATGGCTGGTGCCAAAGAAAATGATAAAACGATTTGGACGATCCAAGCAGGTAGGTAGCGGGGAGCGTCTTTTGCTCTCCATATTTGTGGGGAAATAATATTAGCAATACCCATTGCAAATAGACACACCGAACTTCTTGTTAATTTCTTAGTATATCCAGAGGCACTTGAGCTTGCCCAGCTAAGAGCTATAATGAAGGGAATCCCAAAAATTTGACCTGCCATACAAATATTTGCTAAAATGCCGATTTTGTTGTCCCATGGTAAGGCAGCGGCAGCAATGGATCCTACCAATGCTGGTAACGTCCAAAAAATTGCAGTCAAAGCTGAAATATTTTTCCATTTAATTAACGTCAAAGAAGCAATAAGGGCACAAACCACTGCGAAACCTGCTCCAGCGACCGATACTAATGTTGATCCTAAGGCGTCGACACCACCCATTCCTTCAAATAAAAGATTTTGCTGGTAAGGCAAATTGTTAGCCAGCTGCTGGAGAAGGAAAAACAATCCAAACAGCCAGGTTATGTAATCATTCATTGCCTCTTTAAACTGGCTCTTTTTGAAAACTTTCTGTTCAATAGAAGAGCCCGTGGACGCTTGAACTCTCCTGATGATCCATACTCTTTCCTCCACTGTAAAAAATTTAGCATCGGCAGGATTATTAGGGAACCACAGAAATACAACAATAGTCATGATGAAAGTTAGTCCGGCAATTATGATTGTGAATATCCTCCATAAGGCAATGCTTGGATTCGTTATGTGAAGAACACCATAGGCAATGAATCCAGTTGGAATCGGAGACCCCATGCATGCCGCAAAGAAAAACGGCTGAGCAGCAGCTCTTTCGGATGCATTGAAGAACATGCCCATAGTGGTAATCAGTATTGGAATGACGACACTCTCTGTCAGCCCCAAGAAAAACCTCAAAGCAACGACCCCAGAAAAATTGTAAGCAGCGCAAAGCAAAAAGACGAGTACGGTCCATGTTGCTAAAATTCCACTCAAAAACTTGCCAAGCGGTAACTTTTGCGCCAAATATTGCCCAGGAAATTGGCCAATAGCAAAACCAACGTAGAACAGTGTATTGACCGTATTGTACGTATCTTGGGTAAGACCGGTGTCGTCGAAAAACCCCAGAATCGAATCATAGGACAAAGTGGCTTTATCCATGTAAAGCAAAAGATTGATAGCAGAAACAAAGCAGAATATTGTTAGAAAAAGCTTCTTCTTCAGTTTTTTCTCTTGTTCAGGCGTTATCTGCGCAACTGTTGCATCATTCTCCTCCATGAACGCTAATGTGGCATCTGCGAGGGCCGATGGTATCAAGATCTCATCAGAAGAGGAAATTGAGTCAGCTCCAATATCTATGTCAACTTTTGACATTATTCAAGTGTTGTTTTTTTCTTGCTGATCTACCGATTGAAGAGAACCAATATCACTGTTTAGGGTGAAATTAGGCCTCTATTTATGTACATTGTTTTTGATGCGTTTCAACAGGCACGTACAGTCGATGATATGTCGATGTGTAGAATCTAATTCCTCAATAATTATTCCGTGGCTATCGCCAGCGTCATATTACTGTCCTGTCTTTTTGAGGGAGCCACTGGAAAAAGCACCCTTTCTACATGCAGCCAAGACTAGGCTTCTATAGTCTATGACTAAAAGGTCGGGGGGTTTTAACTCTGCATCATCGAATGGTGTGCCTTTTTTTTCCCGAAGCCACATATTTTGTCTTCACAATTCCGCCTGTATCTTTGAAAAGTTCGAAAGTGATGTATAATTCACTGAGGTCAATACAGTCGCCACATATACAAACACATCCTTATCGGCCAACAAGGGGAGGCGCTACGTGTTATGCCACACTATAGATGTCCCTGCGTGCTGGCCGTTGCTTAGTAATTGTCCGTTGGTCTACTGTTATCAACGCGGGATGTCTTCCCGCCACTTTTTCAACTTCTTCATATACCGCTAGCCACAGTTTTGCAGATTCACGCACCATTACCGGAAGGTTTGGCTACCTTCGATCACATATCACGTGGTGGAAGGTTGTCGCCATCGGTACTACAATGCAACAATGCATGCTAGTATAGAAGCAAAGCTTTTTTATGCTTGCGACTTTGTGTGTTTCAAGCAAACGAGAAACCGGTAAATTGGATGCGAAGTAAAGATACCGCTAGCAGTCATTGCAGTACAACAGTGGCGGTTCAAGGTCCTTGACGTTGCCTGATGAGAAAGAAGTATATGACGAGCGTTTGTCAGATGGTCTTATGTTTGCGAAATCAGTCGATGTAATTTTTTATGCTGTCTACGTATTAAGAAACATACTGCTACAATGAATGGTAACACAGCACGCATGATGTACTGTACTATATGTGGGATACTGTCACGTTCTTGTCTAGTTTCGTCTCTTTTAATTTTTTAGCCTATTGTGTTTGGATATTTGGGGACGTTTGTTGCCAGGTCTTTGCTCGATAATAGGATCTTTGACTTTAGATTTAGTAGAGTCTTTTTTGAATTAATGCACCGGATGTGTACACCTCAATGTGTCAATGGTATCAAGTTACGTCGAAAGATATCTATTAATGGCGAAGGTGCCGAGATGGAAAACTGTAATGCGAACCGATATCCAGCTGTTGCGCCATGTCCTGGACTGAGTGACACAGCCTAAGTGTCGTGGTCATCGCGGTAGCTTCATATCAGCATAGCCAAGTCTTACCAAACTATTCGTATGGTACAATTTCCGCGGAAGCTTAATCAGCAAGTGCCTCTCTGACTAAGCATCAACTACACAGAATAGAACCTGAATATAAAGTGCGGTGCCCTCGTGCTGTGGAGCAGTAGTTTTTGAGTGTACTTGCCACTGGAAAACAAAGATGAGAGTATTTGTGACTGGGGCTTCTGGATTTATTGGTACCGCTGTAGTATCAGAACTGGTCGGTCTAGGCCACGAGGTTGTTGGCTTGGCAAGGTCCCAAGAATCAGCTGCAAAGATTAAATCAGTAAATCCTGCTGTGAAGATCCTTCGTGGCGAACTCAAGGATCTAGATACTTTGAAAAAAAGGTGCTGCGGAGTCTGAAGGGGTGATTCATCTAGGTTTTGTTCATGATTACGAAAAATACGATGAATGCTGTGAAATTGATCGACAGGCTACTGTGGCTATGCTAGAGTCACTTAAAGGGACCAACAGACCATTTCTATATACCAATGATACGTTTGGGCTACGCTCAGGTAAGGTAGCTTATGAGGAAGATGCCAATGACGAAAATTTAAAAAATCCTCGTGCACTTAATGAGGAAACTGCGTTGAGTTACGAAGATAAAGGTGTTTCAGTGAGATGTGTCAGGTTGGCGCCTTCGGTTCATGGAAAGGGAGACAAAGCGTTCGTTCGAGTGTTGATGAATATAGCAAAAATTGCTGGAGAGTCTGGCTATATAGGAGAAGGCCAAAACGTCTGGTCCGCTGTTCATCGCTTAGATGTGGCTCGTTTGTTCAGACTCGTTCTAGAAAAGGGAATAAGCGGCCGAGTTTACCACGGTATCGCTGAACAAGGAATACCACTCAAGAATATTGCACAAGAAATTGGAGAAGTTTTGAACGTCCCTGCAGTCTCTATTTCTGTGAACAACGCCGAAAAACATTTTGGCCTTATGGTCCTTTTTATCGCAACGGATGGTCCGACTTCGAGCGAAACTACTCGGAAAGAGCTAGGATGGGAGCCACAACAACTTGGCCTTCTTGAAGATATTAGCACAAACTATCGACCAAAATAGTCTGGAACTAAGTTTGGCAGTTCCGACGAATTGCCAAGTAAGTAGTTTTTTTATTTTACACTTTTTGCTGTATACTGTCATTTTTACTTAGTATCGTACACTGTGCAGGGTTTGAGCTCTTATGCGTTTTTCGGAGAAGGTCTTCATTCTTGGCCTGGCTACTTGTCATACAGGCTAATATGAAAATTGCTATGAAACGCCTCAATGTGGCTTGAGGCCATATTTTATCTGGCGCCACAGGGCACGAGAACTTTCTTTTAGTGCAGTGCAAACATAACGATGTTGGTGTGTTACAAAGCAGGACTGTAACCCAACAGTGGTGCCCCCTGCACTTTTAGATGGCAGAAGGATATAAAAAGGGGGCACAGTTTTGAACAGAATACACGTCTTCTACTTTAGAAAGAGTAACACAACATCTCTCATCTAAAATATGTCTCCTCCAACCGCTCTAATCTCGACCCCAATTTACTCCCCCTGATTCTCAAATTGAGGATGTCACAACAGCAGTAGATAATCTGCACTATAATTCTAAGCTTAGCTATGGAAATTTTGATACCCATTTTTATGCTGGTCAAGACGAAGTCTCTCCTACTGGTTTGTTAAAAATCCGTAATTCCTACAGAAAAAAATCAAAGTATCCGGATTATTTACCAACTTGGGATCCCACTGAGAAGCATGAGCCGCTCAAATTCCACACGTATCAAGATCCTGCTTTGAGAGCAGACGTTGACTTTCCTAATCTTTTTACCAAAGAAAGAATTGGTCAAACAAAAGTGAAGAAGGTTACGCCAAAGTTTGGTCTCGAAATTAGTGGGACCCAGTTAACCGACCTCTCTGATCCTGCGAAAGATGAACTTGCCTTGCTTGTTGCGCAAAAGGGAGTAGTCATCTTTAGAGATCAGAATTTTGCTGACGAAGGACCAGAATATGTAACTCAATATGGAAGTCATTTTGGAAAGTTGCACATTCATCAAACCAGTGGACATCCTCAGAAAGTCCCAGAGCTACATATTACTTTCCGTAGACCCGATGCGGATGAATTTGCAAGAGTTTTTAAGGATTCGACAACATCTCGTGGATGGCATACGGACGTTTCTTACGAGCTACAGCCGCCTTCGTATACTTTTTTTCACTGTTGTGGAAGGTCCTGACGGAGGCGGGGATACGCTGTTTGCGGATACCATTGAAGCTTTCAACAGATTGTCCAAACCCTTTCAAGATTTTTTGAGCACTCTTCATGTCATCCACAGCTCGAAGGAGCAGGCTGAAAACTCACAAAGTCAGGGTGGGGTACAAAGGAGGTTACCAGTGACGCATATCCATCCACTAGTTAGGGTCCACCCTGTTTTGAAGAAGAAGTGCTTGTATGTCAATCGTGCGTTTTCTAGGAAAATAGTCGAGTTGAAAAGACAAGAATCTGACTCACTATTGGAATTTTTGTACGATTTAGTGGAAAGCAGTCAGGATTTACAATTGAGAGCCAAATGGGAACCCCGCACAGTTGTAGTTTGGGATAATCGCAGAGTCCAACATTCCGCTGTGATTGATTGGGAAGAACCGATTCACAGACATGCCTTCAGAATTACACCGCAGGCTGAAAGACCAGTGGAGGATCTAAAGTTCCTGAACGATGAAAATTACTACCCTTCTTCACAAACGTTGAATATTTAGGCGTGAAGTATACACAGATATCACGGAATTGAAGCCCTTTTTAAAGTTCAACAACCGTATAAGCAATTTTATATTTTGTAAAAAATTTCTTACTTATTTAGTGGAATTACCCAATATACTATACCAAAAATCGGTATTTTCAAAATGGTCAACACATCTTTAGATCTCTTAGAAACACCATCTTTTTCAAAATCATTTAGTCCCGGTTCATCATTTGAAGTATTTGTCAGCATAATAAATATCGTATGATTTACTGCCGTGAAGTTTCTAGAGCGTGAAACTCAGCAATTGCTATATAAAATTTTCTGGTATCAAATTTAAAACCGCAAAACGTGAGCTTGAATAATCAATTACGGCGATTTTTAAACACTATGTTGCTTCAAATAGAGCTTTAACACATTCCAAATGTCACTTTATATGTCTGAGATTTTCCGTCACTGTCATAGGAAAGTGTGGCGCCGCGCAGATCTCGCCGCGCATATAATAATAACAAGCCAGGTTAATCTACCAATCATCATTGTGGAGTGAACTGGAATGCGCGCACTTCTCATCTCAAAAACTTCACAGGATCCTTACACCATAACGGTTGGTCAGTAATTATCATTCAGATTATTTGGCCAAAATATCTTACAGACGCACTGAGATCTCCTTTCTCACCAGGTAGATTTTTGGTGGAAAACTACATTTCAAGTAAGTATGATGTACTAACTGCCTGCACAGAAAGGAAGAACGCTCACAGTATATAGCGAGCTACGCATTGTGGCCCTTTTCTTTTTGACGACACCGTACGGCTGATCAAGCGTAAATCTGTGTTATTAATAATCTTCACCGCGTTGAAACATCCAACAAAAAAGACGCAATATAAGATGACCATCTTTTTGTCCCAGGACAACCAGAAGTTTCGAAAGGTCATTTTGCCTGCGAAACCGGACTAATGAAATATTGCCGCTATTTACCAGTAATTGAAGAGGTCATTTTTTACAAACAGGCCTTTTAAAGCTAAAATTGGCAGATCGAATCTGCATGTTATAGATGTAAGCTCAAAAGTGGCCGACATTATGTAGCGCGTATTTATCCAGGTTCCCTATGTACTAAAACAGCTAATTCCTCCGCTCAAATTCTGCTCTTCTCTTGATCTATTTCTACTTTTGTTCTCTGTATGGAGGACTCGATGTCTGAGATATCATCGGTTGGTGAGCGAGTACCTTTGAGCCCAAATAACGTTACCAGAAATCCAAGCGCACCCACCGCAACAGTAAAGTATGTGCAGTTTTGGAATCCGGTTCGGAATTTCTGGGATGCACCAAAATGCCCTCTGATTCCATCTATATTTCCCAAAACTGATGCCATAACCGAAAAGGTTATCTCGATTCCAAGTTGACCAAAAGTTTGCGCTACACCAGAAGCAATACCTTTTGACTGATCAGGAGCCCCACCCACTGCAATCTGAAGCGCATAAGGATAGAAAATAGCAACCCCAAAACCCACTAATGCTTGTGAACTAAAGAAAATCTTCCAAAACATATCCTCTTTGATCAAATGCAATTGGGTGAGAATAATCGACCCAGCAAGGGCCAGAAAAAAGCCAAGCACCACTCCCACTCTAGGATTTAGTTTGGTAGACTCGAATGCACACAAGCCATTGCCTATAACCATACATATTATTAGGGGAACTAGCTTGACACCGGCATATAGTGGACTGTTTTTCTCTTCGTATTGGGAATATTGATCAATGATATAAATACACGAAAATAGGCAAGCATTGTTTAGAGCAAAAGCCAAAATAATGGGTATAAAGTTTTTCATGAAAAGAACATCTACAGGAATTAAAAGCTGAACCTTTTCGAAGTATCTAGAAGTGTCAATTCCACAACGCCTAATACCTCGAACAATCCTTGCGTATGAGCAGTTCCAAAAAAAAATCCAAAAAAAAGAATAATCCCAATGACGAGTGTTACGTAGGTGGCAGGTCTGTTCCATGATTCACCTCCTTCTGTTAAACCCACAACAATCAGTATACTCCCGGTTACAAATATAAGCGATCCTATAAAATCAAGCGACCTGACCCTGTTTGCAACTTGATCCTTTGGTAGGTTTTCGTTAAGATTTTCAACACCATACGTAAAAAAGAAAGCAACTATTGCAATTAAAGACATTACTGCAAATGTCAGATAAAAAATGCCTTTGTAGCCTATCTTTGTAGCAGCGAATGCACCCCCAATTATCAGTCCTAGACCAATGGTGGAGCTGAATCCACAGGACACAATTGAGAAGTACTTTTGGACTTCTTCCTCCGGAGCTAACATAGGAATTAAGGCATAAGCACATGGTACAAGACCCGCGGCAGAAATGCCTTGAATAGCTCTGAAAACAGCAAACGCTGGGAAATTGGGCATAACCGCGCAAAGAAGTGACAGAATAGCGAAAAAGAAACAGCTAATAGTAAACAGAATCGAGTTTCCCACGATGTCACCAAGTCGACCCATAAATGCTATAAAACCAGCAAATGTGACAGCATAAGAAGTTAAAGACCATGATGCAGTCGTGTACGAGATGTCATATTTTTGTGCAAGATCGTCGATCAGCGAGATCATGCTTGCAACGTTCAACAGGTCGAACGTACAGCCCAAAAAAAATCAATGCAACATTAACATTCAGCTGATAGGCAGATTTTTGACATCTGTTTCTTATTTTCTCAATTGCTTTTGTTACTCTTGCGAGTTTTTCCCAGGCCATTTATGATTGCTTTGTTGTAGACTGTGGGACCATCCAAGAAATTTTAAATTAAGAATTTATGGTTGTTGCCTTTATAAATTTGAAAAGAGCATCATTAATACTAAGTATTTACAAATATTCTTGCTTCTCATATTAAAGCACCGAAGATTACTCGGACATTGAAAATTTGAGAAAATTTACTGCGTTGGCTTTCTTCGGACTCTGAATCTGGTGCCGCGGACATTGCGAGACCACATCTCATTTTTTAAGCCACACGCAGGCAAGAGATCTGCCTTGCAAAAAAAAAAAAGAATGAGATAGCCACCCATTCGATTGAATCGAACTTAAACTTCAGTCCTAGCTACTCCTTTCGAAGCTCGTGGAAAAGAGTTTTGGGTTATGAAACTGGAAAATAACTAATTCTGTGAGACGTATTTGAGGTACCCGTGAGAAGCATACAGAGCTCGGAGAAATAAGCCGTTTGACCGAATTCACAATTCTCCTATTGAACAACCAGTTTAAAATATCAAATAATCCTAGCCTTCACAGTGCAAATGCCACAAGCTAGTGTAGACTTTCAGGGTCTCTCAATAATCTCCTGTAAGAAGTGCCGACAGAGGAAAATTAGATGCGGCAGACAGTTTCCAATATGTCAAAATTGCATAAAGAGAAGCTGCGAGTGTTCGTATCCTCGAACTCTACGAAAATCTAGCACAAAACTGACAAAAAAGCGCAAAGATTCCAACGCAAGATTTTATGGCTTTAGCTCCGTCAATAGGTCACTCTTCCAGGTTGGCATGCCATTCTGCAACGTTGATTTTGAACTCGAAGGCGAAAACGCAACGGACGTGATCAAAAAATTCACCTCTTCACCTGTGTTCAAAAAATACATTGAAAATTTAGAACTGATAAATGCAGCCATTCAGTCAATACGGGACAGCTTCTCACGCTCCTTCTTCGATCAAATTGTAGATTTGAATTTGCTAGAACAAAGTATCTCTTCTAAACATAACTTGGATTATCAAACATTACTGCTGTCCTATGGTGTCATTATTATCTCAGAACGATTCTCTGACCCCCCTCCTGATGTCGCGGAAGTTATAGCTGAATTGAATCTTCTACTGGACAATTGTCCCGACTGCCCGGAGAAAGTCTCATCGTTAAATCTACTTTCTGAATATTATCACTACAATTTTAGGATAGAAGCCGCTTGGAAATGTATCTTTTTGCAGCTTCAATTGGATACTCGCTCGGACTACACATCGCTCCATCGAAGACGTGGACTATGTTAGTGCTACAAGACGCACTTCTATGTTCTGTCCTTGGGCGCCCTACTTCAATAAGCTGTATTAATGCAAAGATGATTGGTCAAATTTGCGATGGCTGGGGTGAAATTTCAATCATACTAAGAGAGAGCAACGAATTACTGCTTAATCTAAAGTCCGAGGGCTGCGTAGAAAAAGCCATTTTATTAGATATGAAGTGTGATGACTTTATAGAAAAATGCAAGAAGAAAATGCGCTCCAGCGAACCGATTCAAAATTCAGCATTTCTGTTGGTGGGTTATTTGAAAATCTGTATCATGGCAGCAAGCCGGATAAAACTTCTCTTTCCCTTTTTTGCAGAACATAGGTCGATAAAAGCCCAACTAGATGAAAATTGCAGTTCGTTAGCTGGATGTCTTTGTGGGCTCTTTCAACTTTTAGTTACGAGCGGTCTGGGTAGTGAACGTAAGAAGTTCCCCTTGCGCCCCCACTTTTTCCCTGCCTATTGTAGTACTTTTCAGGGATTTCTACTGCAATTTCTCTACAGTTCAAATGAGCTGCTGAGGAACTCCGATGAAACCTCCCATAACGATTGTTCCACCTTTCTTCCCAAAGACCTGGGGCGCGCTAATTTGGTTTTGCCTTCCTTGTCAGCTACAGCTTCTCTGATGGAAAATTACGACCTTATAGTGGGAAAGGTGACATTTTGTAGCTTCATGGCAGACGTATTTGCCTCTTTTCAAGCTTTACTGAACCAAAAGAGACTTGGAGTTAACAGACCAAAATCTGTTGACACACCGAGACAAGGACGTCCTTTTACTCCAGCCATGAGCGGTATAACAAGTGAGAATAGCGACAATTCGTCGCCACTAATCATGGGGGATATAGCAGATTGGATTACGTCATGTTTCTCTGATGGGATCACGCATTTTTATCCATCAGAGCAGCCACCTTAGTAATCAAAAAACTCTAGATAATACACTTTGTTTCCAATAACAAGCAAAGATAAGATACTAATGTCTTTTGATGTAAATGTGTTAAAAAATTCTAAGAACTTGTACTTAGAGTGTCGAACCATTTATCTTTTCAATTACCGCTCGGCATATATATATATAAATTAATTAAATCACTAGTTTAATAATCATCAAGCATGGAATCGGTAACATAACACAAAAGAGGATGAATTGCGAGAGATAGAAGAACGATGAGTGTTCAAACCAGCGCGTTGCCTATTTCTATTTCTGCACTGTGGATAATTGGGGCTGACCCTTTCCGTTTGAGAGCACTATAAATACGGATCGTAAAGAACATATAAAGCAACTCATGATCCCTCTTGGAAAGATTGCTGAAAAAAAGTTCTAACCAGGTTTCAATTCTTAAAGAACCTTTTGATCGAGAGTAATCTAAACAGCCACTGGTGTCATTATAGAAAGTATTTGCGATCCCGCTCTTAGTAGCATTACTACTCTAAAAGGATATCTAGGTGAGGAAAGAGTGCTCACAGTTAGAACAGTTTATTTTATGCTGGACAGAGTCCCATGCGGTTTTGAAAGAAGAGAATTTTATACGCTTCTTTGAACGAGACTTTGAGATTTCCACTGCAGGTGACAATCACTAAACTGTTAGTAAATTTCGCTGCACAGAAAAACCCTGCAACTATTATTTAGTCAAAGACATTAGGAATACTGAGTTAATTGAAGAAAAATCGTAAGATCGTTACGTCTGTAGAGTTATTTCTCATCTAGCAAACCGATGTTTGCAGCCCTGAGCGACAAACCAGGGGTCCCTATTTCATGAGTGTTAGTGGCTGTGCTAGCTCCGGCCCAAAGAATGATAAGGTTATCGAATAGAGAAAACGTCCTATAATAACGTCTACTTTCGATTTATGTAAGAGGATATTAAACTCACCATCAAGATTGTAAGAAAGACTTTTTCGAAGGTGAGTAAAAGTATCTGATCGATTTTTTTGAGTAATTTTTCTCTCAACGCTTCCTTAATCTATGCTGTATACTGGCAGCAGCTAGCCAAAAACTATTCATCTACTGTCTCTTGGTAAGATACACGATACCAGCAAGTTGTTTAGTTGTTCGTCCTTTAAGCACTGGCCTAACTATACGTAATTTTTTCTTCACTTTTTGAGCCTAGATAATGTGAATAATTAATCCCACAACGCTCAGTTCTCTTCTAAAAAACAAGTTCAAGAAGCGAATATTCTTATTACTATAGCACAGGGATTAGTAGCCATCCTTAAGTCGGGGGTCCAACTCTCGAGCAGAAATATTATACTTAGATCTTGAAAATGGAACGATACCATGACTTCCTCCCACGGCACTACGAACAGAATTGTATCTACCAAAGTTTATGTCCCTCAAGAGCTTGTTCCTATCTCTAAGCATCGAAAGAGATGGCACCAGGTTTTTACGAAAGCCGGAATTCTACAGACTTCCTTTTATTCGTATTGTCAAATCAGAGGCACGCTTTAGACAACGCAGCAAAGCCCTTTTAGTGGCTAATTTAACTAGGAAGCTTTTGTATCATTCTATAAAAAAGAAAAGAGGCGGAAGAAGCAACCGAACCCTTGATGTATGACGTCTGGTGAGCCAATGATAGAAACGAAAGCTTTGTCATGGAACAACGGCTCTCTGTTGGTCCAAAAAGGCAAAAAAAACTCGTGACTTGTTTGCTCATTGCGCTAGCGAATTTTGATGCACCGAAAAGAAAGCGTATGTATTTTTTTGAAGGTGCACAAACTGACGTGCGGCTCTCGACAATATTTTTATTATGTTTCAATTTTGAAAATCGAAATCATTTTAGAGTTAACTTTTATTATTGGCAGCCGCACGCGCTCAAAGAAACAGAAAACAGGGTGCAGAAAGATTCTTTAATTGACACAACAGTCACGTAGTGTGGTTAAAAACCCAAAATGATGAGCCATTGATTTTCAGATATCAATAAACTATCAGAT
Organism: Saccharomyces x bayanus; assembly: GCA_019431265.1. Lineage (NCBI taxonomy): Eukaryota > Fungi > Ascomycota > Saccharomycetes > Saccharomycetales > Saccharomycetaceae > Saccharomyces > Saccharomyces x bayanus. Next base: position 14,826 of record CP080215.1, on the reverse strand, counting down.
GATTGAGTTGCTGTTCTTTTGTATATAATAAACAGTTCTAGCGTTGACTGTAGCCTTTCCCGGAAGAGTTGAACTCTAATTGACATGTTACATTTTTTCTTACTTGATTCAGCCAAGATCTGCAATGTCCGACCTAGTATCTATAACAGAAAGCACGAATGGGCGGCCTAATTCTCAGGACGACGCACGCAAAGAAGGAAGAAACATTGTTACTGAAAAGAGCACCGTATCTTCTGCCCATGAAGGCTTTCAGCAAAGCTCATCTGCGTTTTCGTCTCAGGACGGAAATAAAATTATCAAAACCAGAGGTGTCACAAGAATTGAGGTAGTCAAAGAAAAGATGACAACCAAGGTCAAATGGATTCTGGCAGCTTCCGTTCTTTTAACATCGTGGATTGCTGCTTTGGATGCCACAACAACGTATAACTATCAACCGTATGCCACATCCTCATTCAACAGGCACTCGATGCTATCAACTTTGACAATTGCAAATTCTGTCATTGGGGCTGTTTGTAAACCGTTTATTGCCAAAATCTCAGATTTGAGTTCCAGACCTGTTACATACTTTGTGGTGTTAGTACTATATGTTATAGGTTTCATTGTCACGGCTTGTTCCCCAACTATTGGTGCGTATGTGATCGGTTCTGTTTTTATTGCAGTTGGCCAGTCAGGTATCAGTTTAATGAACATGGTCATTGTAGCTGACACAACTTCACTCAAATGGAGGTCTTTTGTCACCTCTCTATTAGCGGTTCCTTACTTGGTTACCACTTGGATCTCCGGTTACATTGTCGAGAATATTATTAGTAGCAACTGGAGATGGGGGTACGGTATGTTTGCTATTATTACACCAGTTGCTTTAACTCCCGCAATTCTTATTATGGCCTACCTGGAGCACCAAGCTAACAAGACGGGGGAAATTCCCGTTGGGTCCGATCCGCTTGCCGAGAAGAAAAGAGAGGTTAGAGAATCTGGTATTAGTGGGTTCAAAGCGTATTGGCAACTCCTGAAGACTTCTCTAATAGAGATCGATGCATTTGGTTTAGTTCTACTTGGCCTTGCTTTTTCTTTAATCTTGCTTCCATGCTCCCTGTACTCTTACGCTGAAGGCGGCTGGAAAAACCAAGTATGATTGCCATGGAAGTATTTGGTGGCATTTTTTTAATTTCGTATGTCATCTTCGAGGTTTTCTTCGCACCATTTCCGTTACTGCCAAAGAGAGTCTTAGTAAACAGAACCTTCATTTGTTGTGTCATCATTGATTTCATCTACCAAATGGGCGGCTATTTCTCTCTTTTGTTCTTTACATCTTACACCTTCGTTGTTTTGAATTTATCCTACAGAGACTGGGTCTACCTCTCAAACACTACCACTATGGGTCTCTGTTTCTTTGGAGTAGTTTGGGGTGGCCTGTTCAGGTATTTCCACCGTTATAAAATATTCCAAGTCATTGGTATTGCTATTAAATTAATCGGTATGGGTCTTTACGTTGCATGTTCCAAAAAGAGCGGTAGCCCAGGAATTGGTCTTGTTGCTGCTGCGTTGATTGTTACTAGCATTGGTGACGCTGCTAACGTTATGGGTACTCAAGTTGCAGCACAAGCTGCCGTCCCTCACCAAGATATGGCTGCAACTATTTCCGTTTTGTCTCTTTATACTTCGATAGGTGCAGCTGTTGGTACGGCTATTACTTCTGCTGTTTGGACCAAAGAATTGCCTGGCGCCTTGTCCAAATACGTTCCGGACAGTGAAAAGGCGATCGCATTTTATGAGTCTTTAACTCTTATCTGGCAAGAGCCATGGGGCTCAGCAAACAGGGAAGGCGCTATCGCAGCGTATCAAGAGGTCAATTATACCCTGTTCTGCATGGGTGTCGGTGTCAGTTCCATCATGTTTCTAGTCGCACTATTCCAAACTAATTTTTATCTAGGTGACCAACAAAATTGTGTGGAAGGTGAGCAAAAGGAGGATTACCATCACAATGCTAACGGTACCAAAATGAATCTAATGAATAGAATGTTCGATTTCTCCAAATAGCCAATTTTTTATTTCTTTCGTGTATAACATCTTCTGAAGATAATTTATAAGTACGCCTTAATAGCTTCTAGAGAGGCCATTATATTTTGCTTGATATATCTGACATTTATGACCCTTAGCGATCAAAATTATTAAACAGCCTTAGGTATAAATAGTTCCGTTGCGGTATAGTTAACCGATGTTGTGTATATTGACGAGTTTCCAACCAGCCCTTTTGTCCTTTCAATACTTCTCTTCAACAACTACAAATCAGGTCCTGTGAAATGGTGCTGAAATTCAAAGTGAAGTTGAAACTGAAATTGAGGGAAATATTGTATCAACACAAAGTACCCAAGTGAAATTTACTTCGAGTATGGATGATCATGTGCTCTAGATCTGGATGCAATCATGTTTCCAATCTCAGCTAAATATGTTGAAAGTAATGCCCATAAAGCAAGGATGTGATGCCGGCGTCGAAATTACTTGGAAAGATTCTGGTTATTTATCTATAATGTTTTAGCTCGAACGATTTTACTCAGGCAGAAATTCGTCCATAAATGTTGTGCGGTTTTTCCGTTGCTTTTTTGTTCAGAACTAAATAAGCTTTTCTGTATTTCCGATACGGTGCAGACGTTGCTACACCTTTACGGGCAACGTTTAAACGGCTTGGCGCGGGAAGTGCATGCCGAGTTATGTGGTGTGCAGATTGGGAAGTCCGAGGGCTTTTAGAAATAGTGTATTTACAGAATAGTAGTTCTGGTTTCATCTTTGCCTTCAGTTCACTCAAAGTGCATCTCTTTCGAGGTTATATTCCACAAAGATACAGCCACAACATTTCCAACTTTTCCTTTTATGGAAAAAAAGGCAAACAAAATCTAAGCGAATGGATACCACTTAAATAGGATCCAAGTGCAAGATATGCGGTGTTAGTTCAGCAGCCATGCTATTCAGGATATTTGAATATTCCAAGCGTAATATCTGTTCTTTTCTTATAACTTCGTAAAGTGTATATAAGTGTTAACATTATCGCTTTTGAAGAAGAGGCTAATATGGAGTTATATACCGGATCAATCAGGTAAAATTTAAATACTAGTCGAAGTCTGATATCATTTCTTTATCACTTACACAATATCACGCCCAGCATAATATGTAGCCTAGGAAAAGCGTGTAAACGTTGCAATAATTTCACGCTCATGCAGTTCGAAAAATCTCACAGACCATTGTTCCCTCTGCATGCATTTGTAGAAAAGCAAAAATGGTATAATGCAATGTAGCCTTTCTTCATTTGACTAGCCATAAGCGAAACCGGAAGTCTTTATTGCACGCGGGTGTTTTCCGTTTCCCAGTCAGCAAAAAATTTATAGACCCTCAGTTCCATTATGTCTAGCACAAATATTAGAAAAATTTTTAATATGGGTTGGTCAATCTTGGTAATTGGAATGTTGAACAAGTAACAGTTTCGGGCATAACATCCAAACTTTGGACTTTCCATACCCCGTCTATAATTTAAGAAAAGAGCAGCGACGATCAAGTATTTGTGTAGTTCCCAATAAGGCTAGTCTCGACGTCGTGATAGACAACTTACTTAAGATAGTTTATTGCTGCGTCAATTATAAAGTGTGTATTCAGCCACCGCACGCAGATAATAATTAGGTTAAAAGTTCCGGTTCATTATTATAAATTTTCTAGATCAATAACAGAGCTTCAAATCCGAGTAGTTTGAAAGAAACAATCTGCTCGAAAGCCAAAAAAAATATTTCAAATAGTCATAAAATTACTCTCTATAAAAATCATGAAAAAAGTTCATACTTTTGATATAGTATTTAGTGGTTTTCATAAATCTCTGGAGCGTCTAACAACATCTATCGCGCTTGAAAACACGTCCAGCAGCCACTGAGTATCTTCTAAACCCACACTCACCCTAATTAAGTTTGGGTCTGCTCCGAACTTGGAGACCTCTTCTAATTCTGAATGGTGCGCCAAATGAACATATGGACATGCTAACGTAAAATTAGTTCCGTTAGAAGGTCCCTTAAACACTCTCAAAGAATCATAAAAAGCTTTGGCTTCGCCTTCGTTGTAAAATGCCATAGAAAACAAGCACCCGTAACCGCCGTGCTTATTCCGGACAGATTCATAATTCTGGAAAGTCTCCTTGGAGCTCACAGTAGGATAATATATTTTCTTGCATATTTTCCCTTCCTCAGGAAAGAGTACCTCATTCAAAAGTTTTTCTGTGTTTATATTAGCGCGTAGTGTCCTCTCTTGAAAGTCTCTAGAATTTTGTTCAAGGACTACCGCATCCTCACACCATAGCAGGTCCTCAAATTCATTATTTTCAAAGTACTCATGGGCACTTGAGTACAGAGAAGACTTTGGGTTTAAAATAATCGAGCCACCCATAGCATTACTAGAGCCATTGAAAAGTTTAGTAAGCGAGGTGCAGACCACATCTGCGTAAGGTAATATATCAACGTTGAGCCCCCTATAGTATCATCGACTACAATAAAGAATCCATATGCATCCGCCAGTCTTCTTAATTCTTTCAAATCCGGCATATTTAGTAATGGATTCGAGGGGGTCTCAACGAACACAGCAAGGATACGTTGCTTGCTCGTCTCTAAGAAGCTTTGTAACTCAGTGATATCTCTGGAGTCTCCAAATCCAAAGAACTGACATTTTCCAAATGTGTCCATGATTACTTGTGTATCTTTGAACGGAAAGCCAAAGATGGCAGCTGTATTACACGGTAAAATTTCTTTTTCGAACTGTCCTTGTTCAGGGCGTACTCAAAAGCTCTCTTTTCTTCCCAAAATGTAAGCAACTTACGAGTTGTAAAAATTGCTGACATTCCACTTGATACGAGATGAATATCGTTTTCCGGGTTGACATCTACCTCTTTTGGATCGGCGCCTTCTTTTCTTAAGTCAAATGGATTGAAATGGTTCTCAGCTATTCTTCTCTTTAATAGACTCTTTGCGTCGTCTCCTTCCTTCTCGGCTAGAAAGATTCTGGCCTCAACCTCATGCCGTGTCTCACTTGATGTCAAGTTAGTGGCGTCAAGTAACTGGTTAAGAGAGGATGCTAGTCGGCTGGATACACATTCACCTCTTAATTTCCAATACTCTCTAACAAGTGTGAACTCCTCACCTGAGGCTAAGATAGCTGCGATTGCCACAGTGAACTTACCATCTTCATTGGGCTTATTCTTCGCACCTACTTCAAATGAAATTGTCTCCACTTCAAGATGAGCTCTACTTTCGGGTCCGACAACTGACTTCACAAATCCTAAACATTTCGAGGCTATATTCAAAGAGGGAAAAGGGCGGCAATCCTCTGAAGGTTGTCCAAATTTGTTAATGAAGTATTTGCAAAGTTTTTGGATAGGAGGCTGTGGAAAGTATCTCGGGTATCCTGTAGCCATTCTGCTTATTACCTTAGGGTCCTTTTCCGCGTATCCTATCGCTGAATCCCATGTGGGAATACCAAATGAAACCGCATACTTTAGATCACTGGGAAGAGGTTGGCCAAACTCAATATCTGTCATAGTTTAAAGACTGGAAATATATTCACTAGCCGTGGAATGTTAGATCTTAATGTCTTCGTTTTGAGCACCATCAAAAAAAAAACACACAACAATGGATAGACAGTAGCATTAATATACTGTTTCAATTGTAATATTTTTAACGTGTGGAAAAAGCAACAGTGGCGTCATAGTGTGTATCAGAGTTTCCCATTCCGGACTAATATTTAGCACTAGTCTTTGAAGCACTCTTTTTTTCCTCTGCTCGTTTAAGAAAAGTGGCACGTCGTATGTAATTATTTTCTCTGATAATGGCACCCTCCATCAAGTTTATGAGCCTTCACAATGTGATATCTTTTCTGGAAAAGCCACATTGAAAAAACGTCACTCGCTTCCAATCCAATATGAAGCTTGCTAGAGTTCAGGTTCCTATTTCCAAAGATTAGAATTTGAAACTGGAATCGGCAAAAAATATTACATGAGCTGCTGTCATTGTGTGCTTTCCTGCTCTTAGCATTCGGCCTGATACCCAAAGTTACGGACGGAAATCATTTTTCGGATAATTTTTCTTCCGAAGCGTATCATATCACAATAGATTGCAGCCATTCTCGAGATAACCATAGAGGCTGGCAAACTTCCGGCTCAGACGCTGCCGTAGCGCTTTGCGAGGTTAGCGTTCCTGCAGGATAAACTCAAATGAGGGGTTGAAGAAACATGCAACCATGGCCTTGGCGACCCTTGCGGAAGCCCCACGCGGTATTGCAACACAAACTAATAGGGTATAACCTCTGCTGAACTATCCATAGACTAGAATCTAGGACATTTTGGTGTGGAAAGGAATATCCTTAGAAAGGAAAGTGCCTGGTGAGCCTTCATCTCAGTTAGGAGTGTGGTTGAATTATGCTTCTTTTCATTTTCGAGGGATGACCGCTTTAGCTTTCCTATTGTCCCTTCACCCGTCTTCCGCAGAGTAAAACTTTGAGGTCGCTTGTCAGTGAAAACCTCATTTGCTAGCAATAGGCAGCATTGGGCAATAAGCGGTAAGAATAAAAGCCGGCATTTTGAGACTTCGCGTAAAGGCGGTATTAATGTGAGACTATTAAACCTGTAAGCGTAGAGCTTAGGGGTTGTCCAAGACGCTTTGCTAGATACTAAACAAACGTAGCACGATAGGCTGGTTACGCCAGGTATTATATTATGTTTCCAAGACAAACTGAATTCTATCCTTTAGAAACCGTAGATTGTTGCAAGATGTATTTCAAGAGTCGTATGCAAAACGCAAAGACCAAACTCTACATGGCAATGTAATTACATACTTTAGACAGTTTACAATCAGGTAAGCGCGAACTTGTTGAAATCATATCAGAATTATCTAGGCGTCAGGGATTGGAGAGCCCGGCTGTGCTTTGCCAAGCGACGAGAGGTATTTTCTGGCTCGTCGGCAAGTCCGTTGTACTGAGTTTTAACCGTTCACTCTATATCGTATGGGGGTGACGGTGGCAGGTCCACTGGGGTTTTCGTACTTCGACTTTCTGTCGCGAAGATGAAATAGATGCTCCCACAACGAAAGGGGAAATGGCTTCAGGGAAGTGTGTGATCTGATCAAAGCCGCTTAGCAGATCATACGAGAATCCAAGTTCAAAACAGAAAAGTAATGCTTATTTGCATCTACGGTGTTTTGCTTCGAACAGCCCTGTGCTTTCGTTACAGGCATCGACCATTCCGTAAAACGAGGGCGTATTTGCTTTCCATGATGGCTTTCAAGTGAACTAAGCCGGCTGATATGTTCACTTTGAAGAGATACTATACATCACGCGCGTATCCGGTGTGGTAACAGGGATGGCTTCTACTAGTGAGTTCTCTGGTTGCCTTGCATTTCAAACTGAGGGATGTTCAGACGATGATTCGAAAGCATGTGGTAGGGTTCAAGGAATTTGGCGTTTTCTCATTGTGGCTGAAAGGCACGACGGAGGAACACAGTGCCGTAATCCGCGGAATTTTATGGTGAATATCGTGCAATAGAACAATAGTTTTGAATAAGGAAAGGAATACAGTCTTAAAGTGAGCGCTCTTGTAAGCGATACAAGCATTCAGAATTTGGATAAGGTGTTAGTTTGTTGTGGTAAAAGGTTAGGCTTTGCGAATACGGATATATTCTGCGTATTAGATCCACAGTGAGAAGGTAAAATATGATGATTTTACTGACTATTCAAGTTGTATGATGATCTTTAAAATTTCATTATTTCTTACTATTATAGTATTACGTATATAGATTGTACTAGACATTCTCCTCCTGGATTTAGGAATCCACAAAAAGGAATGTGCATTATACATAATACTGTAAATGATTCTGTTCCTCTTTTTATATGTTGTCATTCATTGATCCTATTACAATATCAATCCTTGCGCTTCAGCTTCCATTAATTTCGATGACAGTTTGAATCTTAATTTACTGGTCTTGTAATTTATGTCATCTTTTAACACCGTATATAATAGTAATAGATGGACGATAGTTGAATCTTGTTCCAACATTTTTAAGGTCAATAAAATCAATGAAAAAAGAGCTTTATCAACTTACTTTACGTGCAAAGCCGCCTATCGCCGGCTTTGGCAATAGGGCGTAGAGCGTTGAGCGGCCCGGAGACCGAGGTTTTCAGGGCCTTCAAGCAACAGAAGCAGTGTATGGGTAAAAATAAGATATGTTGAGATTTTATAAAAGTGGTAGCATTTCTAAGAAAACGCGCAGGAAAGCCATTTTTTGAAGGCGCGCTTGCGGGAGTTTTAGTTAATAGGCTCGATTATTTGTCGAGTGTTAGACCTTGTAACAAAGTGTATATATAGCGACACTTCTGGAATACAGTATCGTTATCCCATATCATGTATATAGTATAGACAATATACATGAAAAAATGATTAAAACAGACATAGATGATATGGATAGCAACTCTCGAAATTACTTGAAAACAAGGACGTTCAGAATTGTTAGATTATTTGCAATAATTTTTGCACTGCTTTTGATAGCGTACTCGTTATTCCCAAGCACTCTTAAAACTGGCTCTATACCTGACCGCGCTAACACTGCACCGCGCTAACACTGCTACTCTAGAACGCCGGGCTAGGTGGTCATTTGCGACTGGATTGGGACTAGGAGGATTTGTTATTGCTGCAGCCGCTTATGCTACTCCTTACTGGGTCGCAGCAATATGTGTCGCAGCCACTGGCGGTATATGTGCACCTGTAGCTCGTGCTGCTTTAGTGGGTGTGAGTACAGGCAGTTAACAAAGCGAGGATTAATTAAGACTATTAGCGCACTGAATCATACTATAATATTCACTGACCATATACTCAATGACCAGACATTGTCCAATGGTACTGCTAGAAATTTTGTTACAATAGGGTTCAGCGAATATGCAGTACATGACAGTATCAAGCGTGACGGCGCTGCTGATATCAACTTTGGGGGGTATACTGCGGAGTATGGAACCCACGTCAGCACTAGCAGCGTGCATTATGTAAGCAGGATCATCAATCAAATCGTAGCAGCGGTACCAGAGGTCTCTGATACGAGTGGCAACGCTTCGGACATAACGTTCCAGAGACACAGTCAGGAGTTCGCTATCTCATGGATATTAATGACGTATGACCAAAGTTATGGTGATCTGGCACAGAACTGGCAAAATGACGAAGGTGGAGCAGGCAATTTTGATTCGTATGCCGAAGTGGAGTTACAAAATTTCTTTTCAGGTAATAGGGATTAGAAGTACTGCTTTGCTGCCGAGGACACGAAGACACAGACCTGAACTAAATAACTCAAATATAAACAAAAAGAACAAAAAACAATACCAAAACACAAAACGCCTTTTTGAGACAATCCGTTTTTAGAAGCTCTGAGAAAATTAAAAAGCCTGAGCTGGTCCTCCTTCTTGAAAGTCATCGCCTTATCTGCTACGATGCCCAAGCAACTATGCATGGACATCTGTCGTGAAAGGGGGTTCAGTGACGTCTTGATTGAAACAAGCCGGTATGTGAACGCGGTGACGAAAATGCCGAATGTGTCCATTGCAGTCGATATAGTGCATGTGAAGAAGTGTGCTTTGCTAGACAAGGTTTATGATCTTGTCATGCAATTTCTGGAAAACGTACCGGAAAAGAAGGCGGTCTTCTTTTTCAGCAACAAAACCCTTCTTAGAGAGTCCCTGCATAGGCTCAAAGATAACGCCTCTGTCGTTGGTGTAGACGCTGACATGGAGGATGAGGCTAAGTTGGCTGTGTTTAGAGATTTTGAAAATAGACACTCGACTTGGTACGAAGCTGATATCTAACGGATTGGATTGTAGTTCTGTGAAATTTGTGTGCTTGGTTGATTGCACGGTGAGTATGATTGACTATCTGCAGATGACAGGTAGAATCAGGAGCTCAGGGTATGTGAGAATATTGACGGTGGGAAATAACAGCAGGTATTTAGTGGGTACCTGGAGACTGTGGATTGGGATCAATGCATTTCAAAGCAGATTGCTAAGTTTTATGGCCTCTGCTGCAATGCGCTCGCAAGAAGTACCTTGAAGGAGCTGATAGATCTGCGAAGACATATCGACACGCCTGTGTGCGACGAGAAGAAAAGGAAGCCAAATGGAATGCAGAACGATACTGATGGAGTCAATGACTTAAAAAAGAAATGTCTGGAAACACATGATGGTTTTAAACGAATGAAGAACCTCATGCTGGATCCTAAAACTGGGCTCTCTAAGAAAAGCATATGTGAGTTCCTGGATAGGGATCATCCGTTAAACGTGCACTTTCTTGGGGTGCCAATTGAGGTGCTTCTTGACCAAGACGTTTGTGTAAAACATGGAACGTGTTTTACTTGTTTCTCCAAGGAAAAGTATCGATGATATGCAGTTATTGTATGATGTTGGAAATAGTCCTGTGCGTGTATAATATTCTTAGTTGTGTATGAGCCGCAGCATGAGCCGCAGCATGAGTCGTAGAGTTAGTCGCAGAGTCAGTCGCAGCGTGAGCTTGTTCTCTTGAAGAGCGATGCCTGATGCAGAAAGTAATAATCAGAGCAAACGCCTCTATGAGTGAGTGCGATGTGGACAGGGCGTTGTGAGGCTTGCAGGCGAAGAATGTCTTCTTTACAAGACGGATTTTTCAAGCCTTTTTTCTTGAAGCGAGAAATGAGAACTTGAACGCGCAGGTTGAGTTATGATCACATGACTGTCACATGACCATGTCGGAACGCGCGGCCCGAGAAAAGTGTTCAGCCGCATGCAAGGCACGTGAGCTGGGCGGCTAAGTAAGCGATATTAATAAGAGACGCTAAGACGAGCGAGGTAGAGGATGCATGTATGCTGCAGGTCAGCATGCTGTGAGTCTGTATTCATGCATCGGGGCATAAAAGGATGGCAGATTATGGTTTAGCTATAGTTATGCAGTATTCTTTGATGGAATTCTTTAGAAGTATATATTTGATGAAAAGTGAAAAAGTAGAGTAAAATGTAAAATATTGAATGTAATACTGGAGCATCCGTGGGAGTATGCTGGTTTTATATTCAAATATTTATATGAATAGTAGGATGGTATCAAGAGTGGCTGGTATTGATTTCTATGTAGCTATACAGGAGTGAGGTTATGGCGAGCGTAGGGTTGAGATATCACGGTAATGTAGATATTGTAGCGTCCGTCTGAGTATGCCGATTCAATATTTAAGTGATATTTCGAGCGAGGTGTAGTAACAATATATCAATGCATCCGTGTGAGTGTGCGATTCAATATATTATATTATTAGTATAGAGAGTGGTAAGACGGAAGTAAGGCGAGATATTGTGCTTTAGAGTGTGTGTTGCAATGCGTTTACGTAGTTTGGTAAGAGTGGAATAGAGGTATTGAGTGCGGTCAGGTGGAGGGGTGGTTATATTGGGAGTGGTGGTATATGGGTAATATTCTATTGAGACGGAGTGGTTAGAATGTATAGTATGTGGGTGGTATTCTATTTAGAATCCGTGTGAGCATGTGATGGTGTTATATTTAGCATCTGTGTGAGTATGTAGTGGTATTATATAAAGAATGGTCATGGTAATTTAGTATGGTATATAGTTTAATATGTTAAGATAAAAATGTGATTAGGGTATATATAAAAGAGTGGTGGTTATAGTAATATATCATGCAAGGATAGTGGTGAAGATATATATTATAGCATCCGTGTGAGTATGTTCATGAATTAAAATATGAATGTTGGGGTGAATATATGAGGAGTTATGTTATATGATATCATGGAGAGAGAGACGGTAGTATAGGAGGAGGATATTATGGGAGAATGATGGTAATATGGGCAGAGGTATTGATATTCTAGTCGGATCTGGGTTAGTATGTGATGGCAATGTATAGAGAATGGTCAAAGTATTGTAGTATGGTATATAGAGAGTGATGATATTATATTGCGATGAGTTGTAGTATGTGGTATTATGATATGTAGAGAGTGATGGAATTATGATATATAGTATAATAATATTATGGATAGAGATGGTATTACCATATATAATATTAGAATATATATATATATAGAGAGATAGTATGGTATATATGGAGAGAGACGATAGGTGGGTGGGTAATATATGATGTTGAGGGTATACGGTGGTAGTAGAATATAGAGAGAGATGATATGAGGTGGTAATATGAATCAGGATATATAGTATGTGTGATATTATCTTATATGGTATTATATTGGGATGAGCGATGTTGATATTCTATAGAGAGAGATTAGGGTGATAATATTATATGTTAGCGTCCGTAGGAGTGCGCTTATCGATTATGATAATAGTAATCAGATATTATGGATAGAGTGATGGCATATGGTATCAGAATATCAAGATATAGGAGATTCATGATGTGGTATTTTATGAAGATGTATTCAGTGTCTGTATGGTAGTATTAAAGTTTATAGAGAGATATGATAGGTAGATGAGTGATATATGAAGAGAGTGACGGTGTATGGTTTTATTGTATTGGGAGTGGTAGCGTATGGTAGTGATATATAGAGACGAGTGGTGGTTATAGTATCATAATAGGAGGCAGTGGTGAGGATATAGTCTATATTATGTGATTTTGTATGAAAGTGTTGCGAAATATGTTGATATGTGAGGGTATATTTTAGTAATGGAGGAAAGGTGGTGAAGATAATTGATATTTGATGCTATAAGTGCAAATGTGAGAATATTGAGATGTTTGAAGCGGATATATCATGTAGAGAGTCGTATTTAGTGGGGGGCAGAGTTTGGTGGCCGGATGATGGATCAAATGTGAAAATGTCCTGGGTGTCAAGTGCTGAGGTTCGTGCCGTATATCGTGATAATGTGGTGGTATAGTAGAGAAAGAGCTGGGAAAGTGCGATGATAGATGGTCAGGTGGTATTTGAGGTGGATTAGATATATAAACGGTAATTAAAGTGTTGGTAAGAAATAATGGTTAGTGGATGGGTATGGATATTGGGTAAAAGGGTGGATATTAGGTAAATGGGTTGAAATTGTGAGAAAATATAAAAATATAGAATATGGAAGAGGGGAGTTAGAGAAATATTGTGGTTTTGTATGTTGTGAGTATTATATTTAGCGTCCGTGTGAGTATGTGCGTGTATTATAATATATGGGTATTGAATTATGAGATGAGAGGTAGGTAGTATTATGGTATATGATATTATATTTTAGCGTCCGTAGGAGTGCGCGAATTCAATATAATATAGTATATGGCATTATGATATATGGATGGGATATAGGAAGAGAGTGATGGTAGGTGGTAATATGATATGATATTATGGAGAGGTAGGTAGTATATGATATAGATAGTATAATAATATATTATGGAAAAAGATGGTGTTAGGTATTAGACTATATGAAGAGAGAGATGGTATTATGATATTGAGATAGAGCGATGATATAGAGTATCATGATATATATAGAGATATGGTATTATGATATTGATATAGAGTAATGGTATATGGAATTATATTTAGCGTCCGTATGAGTATGTGATGGTGTATGGTATATGATATTATGATATATAGTATGTGATGGTATCATAATATATGGGTGGTTGAGGTGAATTATGATATATATAGAGTGATGGTATGGGATCTTATGGAGGGGTGTGGTGTTTACGTATATTTGTTTACGTTTCGATGGTTGGAGATGGTATGGAGATTATGTATAGCGTCCGTCTGAGTATGTGATGGTATGTGATATTGAGGTAGTAATGGTATATGGTATGGTATATATAGAGAGATGGTGTTATGGTATGAAATGTGATAGTTTGATGTTTTGTTTACGATTCAGTATGTATGTTCGTTTGTTTCCGTTTCGATATATATGTTCGATGTATTTATTTGTTTATGTTTCGATGGATATGTATTTGTTTATGTTTGGAGGGTTATGTAAATTTATTTAGGTTTCGATGGATATGTATATTTGTTTATGTTGGTTGGAGAGTAGAGATATGATGGGGGGAGAGTGGTGGTTAGGGTATATGGATATTGAGGTAGGGTAATGGTATGTGATGGAGAGGGTGATGGTATGTGATATTGATGGTAGGGTAATGATATACTGTATGGGGTAGAGAGAGTGATGGTAATGATATATGGTATGGGATACGGAATGATGGTATATGGTATTAAAGTAGGGTAATGATATATGGTATTGATAGTAGATCAGGGTAAAGATGTATGGTGTGGTATTGAGGTAGGGTAATGGTATATGGTATGGGGTAGAGAGTGATGGTATGTGATATTGAGGTAGGGTAATGATATATGGTATGGGGTAGAGAGAGTGATGGTATGTGATATTGAGGTAAGGTAATGGTATATGGTATTGAGGTAGGGTGATGGTATAATATGTGGAGGGTAACGGTAGTAGTTAGGTGGTATGTAGTGGAGTAGTACCGGGCGTGAGATGGTGAGGTAAGGGCCGTGGATAGTGATAGTGAAGGCTAGATATTGGTGTGGGCTAGATCACGTGAGAGTAGGTGTTTGTGTTGGGGTGATGGTTATGATATATATATTGTGGGTGTGGTGTGTGGGTGTGGTGTGTGTGGGTGTGGTGTGGGTGTGTGTGTGTGTGTGGTGTGTGGGTGTGGTGTGTGGGTGTGGTGTGGGTGTGGTGTGTGTGGGTGTGGGTGTGGTGTGGGTGTGGTGTGTGTGTGGGTGTGGTGTGTGGGTGTGGGTGTGGTGTGTGTGTGGGTGTGGGTGTGGTGTGTGGGTGTGGTGTGTGGGTGTGGTGTGTGTGGGTGTGGTGTGTGTG